>JANFAH010000048.1:0-525694 GCA_024663395.1 Pisolithus tinctorius | reverse complement strand
AAATGTCATGAATTAGTCCTAGGGAATGGAGGTGACGCACGGCGTGTCTGGACAAACATGGGTCCAACGAAGCCGAAGCCAAGAGGTTGGGTTACCACCTAATGGAAACATATATCTCAGCCCCTCCCTGCGATAATTGGACACGAGCAGACTGACAAACACAAGCATGAGGATATCAACCACCCTATAGCACAAGGTCAGTTCTATCAACGTTAAGAAAGCTTTGGAGAAAGGGCGATCACACTGTAATCCCTCCAGATGCTACGACGAATGCAATGCACCTGGTGACTAACAGGTTCGTTGGCTGCAGCCTTCAGAAAAAAAGAAAGGTCTCCCGTAAGCGTGCCACCTCTGTCAAATCCAAACACGCAAGGTACTTCAGAGTATTGTCGCGACTCTTGCTAAGATGCCATGCCATGACGGATGCTGAAAAAGTATCCCCGATCAGGAAGAAAGAACTCGCGGCAAGGATCAGGCTTCTGTCACGTTCAAGGTAAGAGACCCATGTCGAACTCAGCACGCTAAATGTGTTCGGTGTTAGAATAGGTGGAAGCGAACAATAGGACTGCACACCTCAGCGTGCTGGCGGCAACACCGCCGCTGGGCCATCTTTAGTGGGGGCAAGGAAATACGAAGGTGCACCCACCAATTCTTGCCAGAGCAACCGAAGTCTGCCAGGGGAGTACGGGTCAACAACTAGTATAACAGTCACTCGGCCAACCCACCATGAAGAAAACAATCCACAATTTTCCCGTAACTGAAAATCGAGACTGTCAACTTTGGTTCCATAGTACATGAGGGGTCAAATTACACATCCATATTCTCCATGTGAAGTAGCTATCAAACCCTTAAATCAAAAGTATCAGTCACAGAAGTCATAGTGCTCACAGGTAGACGAGTGAATCGATGATGAACTGTAATCATTCGCTAGGCAGGTATCGGAAACAAAGGGAAGTCAGACGTACTCCGACACTATATGTAACCTAGAGTACGCGTGATAGCGTTCGTCAGGTTTCTAGAAGACATAAGGAATGAAATGATCACCATAACAAACCTGAAGGACTGATCAGTGTCTCATTTCAAGACCCAGATGGGCTGGTTACAAACCACGTAGCAGATTGCAGTACGCGCTCGTTCCCATAGTTGTTTATGAGATAATAGTCCATTAGCCACATTGACAGAGCAACATGGATTGTTTCCAGTGTCCTAGAAAACAAAACTGGATGGGATCACGAGTGCATGCAGGTGGAAATGCGAACGCGCGCTTACAGCAACAAGGCGACCTGCCGTTGGTTTGATCAATGTATGTTGGATGAACGAAACTATACAACTGGTACTTACCGTCAGTTTCAGGCCCAGTCGGTCGTTGGCATAGGCCTGGAAATAAAACAATGCTTGCAGACACGTAGTGCCATACAGGCTAGAATTCCAGACACCGAAGGCAAGGTGAAAACGTTTTCAACGTGGTACAAAATGTCGAGTACTCACAATGAACCCAGGCAGGTGCCAATCAGGGGCCCTCTTACGAGTGAAACTGCTAGGTCTGACATGGCCACTTGGAGGGGATTGTTCGTGGGGTTGCAAAGAAACCCGCCCAATAAAATGAGTTGAAGAGAGAATGCCAGGCTGGTCTGGGCCATCCGGCCGATGCGACTACGGTATAAACGCACGTCAGGCACAGAAATGGAGCGTTCGAACCCTGGATCCAGGTACGGTTCCTACGGAGTGAGCGCTGATCATGAATTCGCTCGAGTTGTCCACCATACTCGCTTGATGCCACTTCGAACCGCTGACCTTATATTCAAAACCTGGGTAGGTGTGGCTCTTACTCCGTCTTCTCCACTAACTTATTTTCTAGAATTTACTTCGAGTACCTAAACCCTTGACCATTGACCGTTTGCTTACTGATCCCCCCCAATACAACGATGCTAAAAGGTACGTAGGAACATCATAGATTATTGTGGGTGGACATGATCTGGACCTTTGGAAACATTTACGCATTCCAAGGCCATATGTCACGAGTCCTTGAGCGGTTTTCCTGAGAGAATAAGAGTATGAGCAGCAGCCAGCTACCAACGCGCGCACGTATCACTTCACCTAATTAGTCTCTTCACAACTCGACCGTTGATTAGGTGGGGGGGCAAACACGATCGATCTTGTAGGCAACTCCACCGGTACTTGCAAGGCTTCCTCATAGGCTCGCTTGTTGGCATTTCTCAAGTTCAACCTTGAAAAAAAAAGTGAGATAGTGTTTGTGGCACTCCTCGCTATGTATGCAAGACTCACGATGCAAGGATGGAATTGGTGCGGACTGGATATCAACTAAACATATCATAAATTATGGTAGGGCGGCGGAAGCTACTTACTGCGTGTCTGGACGAACATAGGTCCAACAAACGCGAGACTAAGAGGTTGGGTTAACATCTGTTGAGAGCATGCATCTTAACCCCTCCATGAGATGATATCGCATAGACGAAGACTGACCAACACGAGGCCGACGATATCAACCAACCTATAACGCAAGGTCAGTTCTATTGACGTACAGAAAGCTTTGGAGAAAGGGCGATTACACAGTAATTCCTCCCGTCGCTACAGCGAATACAATAAGCCTATTCACTAATAGGTTCGTTCGAAGCGGACTTTGGAGAAAGAGGGTTCCCTGAGCACCGCTAGGCCTGCCAAAGTCAGATACAACATACCTCAATCCGTGATCACGACTCTTGTTAAGGTGCCAAGCCATGATGGAGAACGACAAAGCGTCCCCCAAAATGAAAAGGGTATTCCCAAGTATCACGCCTCTGCCACGTTCAAGGTAAGAGTCCCAGGTTGGACTCAGCATGCTAGATGCGCTCAGCGTTGGAAGATTTGGACAGGGGTAATGGGGCTACGTACCTCAGTATACTGCCGACGAAGCCAGTCGCTGGGCCATCTTTTAGTGGGAGCTCTGATGTGTCAAGTATACCTACCCGCTTGCGCAAGTCCAATGGGAACCTATCGAAGGAGCATGAGGTAGTAGTTATAATAGTCGCTAGGTCAGCCCACCATGAAGAAAGCAATCCATAGTTTCCCCGTGACTGAAAAGTGAGACTGTCAACTGTAGCTTAATAGTACGTGAGGAGTCAAATTACACATCCATATTCTCCATATGAAATAGCTGTCAAGCTCTTACATCAAAACAGAGCTTCAATCACGGAGGTCAAAGTACTCACAGGTACACGATTAAACCGATGATGAACTGGAATCATTTGTCAGGCGGGCATCGCCAACGTAGGGGAGTTACACGTACTCCGATACTCCATGTGATCTAGGGCATGAATGATAGGATTTGTCAAAATTCCATGATGCATAAGTATAATTACCATGGTCATCCTTGGAGGAATAATCAGTGTCTTGTGAGTCAACTGGTTCAAGTCCTCAAGGGGCTGGTTACAAACCACGTGGTAGATTCCAATACTTGCTCGTTCCCGTAGTTGGCGACGAAATAATAGTCCATTAGCCACATTGTCAGAACAACATGAGCAGTTTCCAGTGTCCTGAAACGAACGTGGATGGGGTCATGGAATCATGCGGGCGGAAATGTAAGCTTGTACTTACAGCAATGACACGACCTTCTCATGTGTACGTTGGATGAGTGAGAAAATACAACATTCTCCTTACCGTCAATTTCAGGCTCGTTCGGTCGTTCACATAGGTCTGGAAGTAAAAGCATGCCTGAAGACAAGTAATGCCGTACAGCCTAAGGTCCAGACACCAAAAGCCAAGTAAAAACATTCTCGACCTGGCACAAAACGCCGAGTACTCACGATAAGCTTAGGCACGTGCCAACTAGGGGTCCTCTTGCGAGCGAAATTACTAAAGTAGACATGGCCACTTTGAGGGTCGTTCGCCGAGCCAAATGGAAAGAAAGAGTCGAGAATGCCAGCGTCTGGTGTAGGCGACAGTGCTTGAATTATGAAGTCAGGCAACGCCTGTCACCAGTGTGGTGGGACTGAGGCCCATCAGAGGGTGTCAGAGTCTCTGCACTGTACTAGTCTGCTCCTAGCACTTAGTATGATAGTGGCTTTCCATCACGCCAGATAATACGTAAGGCTACAGCACCAAACCAGTGCGCTCTTGCTTCGGCTAGTTACAATCAGTACGTATATAGCAACTACTTAAAGCACGACAGATGCCATCGAGAAACTGTCTCTGGATGATGTAATCCCAAGCTTATTGTTGCACACAGCGATCAGCACGGTTCGACTGGCCGGAAGATTGTCCCCTCGGGCCACCTTCGTTCTGTCAAGCAGCAACCTCAGGAGCTGTGTGCCATGACTGGGTAGATTTCGTGCTACCACTGGTACGCTGCTGGAATACACCGTCATAAGCTTAACATAGCTGAAATGGAATACAGACACATGAGACCTTACACTTCGTTGCAGAGCTGCGCCTCCGCGGATGTCAGATTGTTGAGCAAATCGTATGGAATTTTGGGGAAGCTCTATCGGAACGCTTCGTCGGTCACCACAGTCGTGAAGTACGCGGTTATGGGACTTCCTTGCGTTTAGCCTGCTCAGGTCAGCGACACGGGTTCGTGAAATATAACACGCGTGCACTCACGACGCCAGAAGCGAGTTTGAGTAAACTAGGAGTACGTTTTAAAAATAACCTGGAAAGCCATTTGCCAAGTGATATTTACGCACGGCGGGTTTGAATGAGGATTGCACTGGTGAATGCCAAACTCTCGCTCTGGACTATTATCTGCTCCCATGCTAAGTCTTCGAAGAAGTAAGGTATTTTAACAGCGTGATACCCACCAAAACGAGAGCAATTATATCGACGAACCTGGAAGACGATTCATTTAGTTTAATTTGAATACATTACATCACTACTTACACTGCAATTGCACCTGTTGCGACGACGAAAATCAAGATCCGATTGATTAGTGTATGGGTGCTGTGTGGCTGTAGAGTCAATATCGCTCTAGTCCCGCCCAAGTAAGTAGTTTACCTCCGAAGTCCGTTGCGATTCTTCTCGAGATAATATGCCATCATGCAAGCGGAGAAAAAGTCACCAAAGAGGAAAAGTGCATTTCCCGCCAGGAACAATCTTTTCGATCGAACGAGGTATGAGTTCCAAGTACCACTTAGGACGCTGTGGATATTGAGTGAGCTTGCAATGTACACGGACGGATCGCCCCTGTATCACCTCCAAACAGATGGCACTATACTGATGACTTGTGTGCAGTCAATCATATTGTGGTATCATGAGAATCGATCCACATACTGGTCCGTGATACAGCGATGAATATCTGGCAAGTGATGCCTTAGCAGAAGCATGAGTGGATTGGATATTCATTACCATGAAGATTACGATCCACACTCTCTTGGTAACTGCGAAAGAAGCCTATAAACCTTAAATGGCCCCTCTACATCTGCGAGAGAACCCACATGCCCATATTCTCCAGGTGAAATATCTTGTTGTACGTGAGGACTATTAACTAATATCACGGGCATCAACTCACAGATAAGCAACGAAATCGGTCGTGAACTCCAAGGTAAATCAGTGTACAGTCAGCACAGCAAAAGTCAAACTCACCACTACGATATACATGACCTAGGAGTTCACGGTGAAGTTTGCGTTGTCTGACTTGCACTGCAGTAACTCACCATGCTGACCCTTGTTACGGGGTCCGAGTGAGCTCGCAGACTCATCGTAAAGTTCAAGCGTACAAACCAGGTTGCAGATTTTTTTTTTTTTTTTTTTTTTTTTCTCATTTAAAGTGCGTGAGGGCTGGTTTGCCCTATGTTGCACTATTCTATCGTAAAGCGACCTAACTAGGGCCCCCTGTGGCCCGCCTGAACCCCACAAGCGTGTGAATGCCCTGGTGGCAAAGCCTTCGGCTCCCCACCAGTCCGCCGTTCCCGCCGGCCGTTTTAGTCACACCGCCTTGAAGTGGGGACGGCTTATAACTTCTGCTAGCTCGCTTTTCTATTTACACTGGCCCGGCTGCCGTTAGGCTAGCTGATAACGAAATAAACGTGCTTTTCCATGTCCCGTTGTGTGTGAGTGAATATCTGGTGCGTTAGGTCGGTACTTTGGGACGGGGGTGAGTGGTCTGGGGGACATAGGCGCGTTGTTCAGCGTTCTACCGGATGACGTGTGTCGCGGTGGGGGAGCAATGGGATGTATGAGAGCGAGTGGTTTGGGTATGCGGTGCATGCGTTCGTGGACTACTTTCCGTAGCGCGAATGGAGCGCTAGGGCTCTGTGGGAGCGCTTCCTTACGGTGCGCCTTCTTTTTTTTTTTTTTTTTTTTGGCGGTCTTCGGCTCCGATTCGTCGTGATATCCTGTGATGTGCGTTATCGTGCGTTCGCGTTCTGCCTGGGGGTCTCACCGTGTGTATGCTGTAAACGTTTTGTGGCCGATATGTACTTGAACAAGTGGGTTTGGGCCACCTTGTTCGAGAGGAGGAATGCCATCGAGTTGGCATCCCTTCCTAGCGCGTTGCGGAGTATGTGACGCTCTCTGTCATATCTTGGACACTGGAAGATGTAGTGGTGTACGTTTTCTGGTCTGTCTTCACCGCACTGCAGGCAGTTTGGTGAGTCGCTTCGCTTGAAACGGTGGAGGTAGCTGTTTAGCGGGATGTGGCCTGTACGGAGTTGTATGTATGTTCCGGTCTGTTTCTTTGGTAGCAAGGCAGCTAGTTTTGTGAACGAGCTGCTGGGCAGTTGGGGGTCTATGGCGGTTATGCGGTGGTAGCGGGGGGAGCTTTTCCATTCCCTCGTCCAGAGGGTTTTTAGTCTTGCGGTATGGAGTTGTTTGAGAGCGGAGACGCTCTGAGGTAGTTGGTTTCTTAACGGGGGGGGTAGGTCCTTTAGTGGGCTGGAGGAGTCGGGTCTTGTCGCGGCTGTTTTTGCCTCTCTGTCTGCGCGCTCGTTCCCTTCCACTTCCATATGTCCCGCTATCCAGCGTATCGTAACGTCTTTCCTTGTTAGTTCTTGCCTGTTGAGAGTTTTGCGTATGGAGGATCTGAAATGCAAGAGTAGATGGTGACCTGGTTTAGCAGACGGGCGCTCACTCGATCTTATTACTGCTTGGTTGTCGACGAGTATGGTGACCGGGTATGTGGTTTCGTTTCTTGTTCTTAAAAGTTGTGCCGCCAGCAGCATTGCTGCTGCTTCCGCTTCGAAGACGGTGTGTTTCGATTCGTGGCCCAGGTGGTAACGGAGTGTGGCAACGTGTTGATGATCTACATACATGACTGCGGCTGCTCCCACTTGACCTCCTGTGCAGGAGCCGTCAGTGAATACGAGCGTGCGATCTGTGACTTTCCTGAGGTCCTCGATTGCTTCCTTTTTACTTGTGGCTATTACGGTTGTATGCGAGGGAAGGGCGCTGGGCGGTATTGGGCAAGGGTTGATAGTTTCGATTTCTTTCGGGGAGACGTTCAGGTCGTGGATTAGTCGGTGGAGGGCTGCTCGGTGCCTTTTGACATTTGTTCTGGCTATCCTGTTGACATGTGAGTGCAATGGGTGTGTTTCTGGTAACGATGATAGACGTAGTGTGGCTCTGTAAAGCGTGTGCTGTATGAGGAGGGGTGCCGGCAGGATGTCTGCGTGTGCTAGAAGTGCGTCAGTGGGGGTGGTTTTTAGAGCCCCGGTCGCTGCCAGGGCCGCTGTTCTCTGGATCGTTAGGATGCGTTTTGCGACGCCTTTTGAGCCTCTTGTCTTGGACGAGTGGTCCCCGGTGTAGGTTGGCTGGAGCCACACCGACGCTGCGTACATCACCTTTGGGACCACCACCGATTGGTACAGTTGTCGCATCAGTTTCAAGGGGATACCCCATGACGTCGCGGATAATCTTCTCAGGAGGAGGGCTTGCTTCATCCCCTTCGCTATTGCCTGGGCGGCATGAGTTTTCCACCTTAGTTCCTGATCAAGTATTACTCCTAGAAACTTATGGTTAGCGGTCGGTGTTATGGTAGAGTCTCTTAGCGTGAGCGGTGGCCTGTTTTTTGTCCTGCTAAGTGTGAAGTCCATTAGGGCGAATTTGCTTGTTTCGAAGCGTGAGTTGTGTTTGTTGGACCAGTCGTATCCACCTCCTTCTCTCTCCATCATATCGACTAGCGTGGCATGGGTGTCTGCGAAGGTTTTTCCTATGGCTATGAAAGCCGTGTCGTCTACAAATGCTAGTGTTAGCTCTTTTTTACCTTTCGCTGTATCAGCCAAATCCGAGCTGTATATGACGTAGAGTATCATTGATAGAGGGTCGCCTTGCCCTATTCCGTTTCGGATGGGGAACCAGTCGGATTCGTAGTCATCGAATCGTATCTTGGTTTTCCTGTTTGATAGCAGGCGTTCCGTGTAGTGTACTATTTCCGGCGGGAGCCTTCGTTTCTTCATGTTGTGTAGAAGTCGGTCTGTGACCGCGTTTGGGAACGCTCCTTCAATGTCCAAGAACAGAGCCGATACCACTTGTTTTTGCCTCCAAGCGTGTCGGATGGTGGTTTCGAGCAATAATAGGGAGTCTTCTGTCGATCGTCCTGGCCTTCCTCCGAAGTGCGCTGCTGGGAGTAGTTGGTGTTTTTCCAGTATGTATGATGTGCGGTCGGCCACTACTGCCGAGAGTAGCTTCGCCGTGGTGTTGAGTAGCGCTATTGGGCGGTAGGCTTTAGGGGTCGTGTAGTCCGGTTTACCTGGCTTTCGGAGTATAACCGTTATTGACTCTCTCCATGGGTCGTAGTAGGTTTTGAGCGTGAAGACTGCGTTGAAGAGGGGCAGGAGATAGTCGGAGAGAATGGGGGATCTTTGGAAGACGATGTTGGCTACTCCGTCGGGTCCCGGGGCCTTGTAAGGACTGAGGCCTTTGATCGTGCGCATAAGTTGGTCTTTCGTGATTTGGGACCAGCGTGCTGCTGGGTCCGGGTAGTCGTAGGCATGGGGTACTGACGACCGGGGCGGGGGGGGAGGGAAGAGCGCCCGCGCGAAGGCTTTGCTTTTGTCTTCGTTTGAGCTAAGCACGGTTTCCTCGCCTTCATCGTTCGTTCCTTTGAGCGTTGGTATCCTAGTCTTGCTGCCGTCTCCGTAGGGCCTGGAGATGTAGCCGTTTGCTATCCACAGATCTTCGTTGTTCGCTTCTTCGAGCCAGTCCCGCCAGTGGGTCTTTTTGGCGTCTTGTATGGCCTTCTCGTAGATCTTCGCTTTGCTTTTGCGTAGACTGTGGCACGGGTGATCACGGATTGCCCGGAACGTGAAGGAAGCTTTACTTAGCGTTTTTAATTCGTTGCGGAGTGTTGTGAGTTCTTTTGTCCACCAGCGTTTGTTGTGTGGGTGGGGTTTCGTTTTGGGGACTTCCTTCTCCAGCGTTCTACGTAGGGCCATTTCGACCCCTCGTGCTTTGTTTTGGAAGTCTTGTTCGTTGGCGATCGTCGTTGGTGGCCCGATTGCCCTGAGCTCCGTTTGTAGGGTGCTGTTGAACTTCTTCCAATCCACTTCACGGTAGTTGAAGGACGGGGGGGACGTGGATGGTGTGAGGGCTGTTTCTAGACTGGTTAGAATCGGGACGTGGTCAGTATTGGGACCACGGTTTTCTGGGCTGGCGTCGCATTCCACCACGTCTTCTAACGCTGCTTCTGTGCAGAACACGTTGTCCGGTCTTGTCCAGTTTCCCGTGGAGGAGGACTGAAGCGTGGGTGTTCCTTTGGGTAGAACTTGTACTAGTCCGTAGTCCGCTACTAATTCTAGGAGTTTTTGTGCTGAGGCGAGGGCTGTTGGGGTGAAAAGATGGTGGTTTCGTTCTTCGTCCCACAGGGGTGGTGTCTGTTAAAGTCTCCTAACCATATCATTTGGTCCCTTTCCGTTGGACGTATGTTTCTGATGTTCGCGGCTAGGAAGACGTTTAGTTCCCCTATTGTTCGGTCGTGCTTGCAATCGTTGTAGATGTTGAACAGTGTGTATGTTCCCTTTGCGGTCCTGACGCGTGTTACTACCACGTCCGCTGATGGGAATGGGACCTGTTCCCATGAGTTAGTACTAATTCTCGAGTTGATGAAAGTTACCGCTCTTGGCTTGGCTCCTTGCGCCAGTTTTGTGGTTGGGTATACTACCCTCCACCGGGTGTTGGCTCTTGTGTTGCCGAGTTGATCTATTGGGGGTTCTTGTAGCGCGAGTATGTCCCAGTCTTCGGCGATTTTGCTGTTTATTAGCGAGTGAAGTGCGATGTGAGAGGTGTTTAGGTTTTGTTGCCAGATGCGTAGTTTGGGTAGCGTGTTGTCTCGGGAGGGGTTTTCAGGCCTCATTAGGGGACTGATGGGGGGGGGATGGGTCTGCTGGCGGGGTGTTCGCTGTGATTGTTGTCAGGGTAGTGGTGGGGGAGATGTCGTGTGTGGTGTAAGGGCGTGGTGTTGGACCTCCTCTCCCTCCACGGATTCTGTTATGTTGGCCGCGTCTTGGTGCAATGGTTTGGAAGTTTATTGCTTCTCCTAGCGTCATTTGTCTTAGCTGATTTCGAGTTGCTGGTTGGGTCGTTGGAGGGATGGTGGGTACTATGGGGTCTGACGGGCGCGGGGGTAGCTCGACTTGAGTCCATTCTTCTGCTGTGGGGAAGTAGGGCATTCTGTTTTCGGGTGTACGATCGTCCATGGCGTTACGTTTTCTGATGAACTCCGGACAGGTTCTGTCCGTGCTGGCGTGCGTGTCGTCCTTGCAGTTTACGCAGTGACGGGTGGTAGAGTTGCATTCTGGAGTTCGATGGGGTTGGGCGCAGGTACCGCAGGTGTCCGTCGCTTGGGCGCAGTCTCTCGCGAGGTGTCCTATGAGCTGGCATTTCAAGCATCGTACCGGTTCCTTCTTGTCTTTGTGTGGTCGTAATCTGTCTAGACCCCAGTATAGACCGTGTCTCAGAAGTTGGTTAGCTGCTTCCGGGGAAGCGAGAGATGCTAGGGCGTGGGCTACTTGTTGGTTGGGGGCGCGTTTGGATGGGTCTTTGATCCATTTGATCTGGGTAATCGAACCGGGCGGGATGTTGTTTTCGTTTTCCATGTTTCGAAGGGTGTCTGGGTTTTCTATATCAGTGGATACGGGTAGGAACGGGATTACCAGGTTGTAGTGTCTGTCTTTGATCCTGACCGTGCCGCCCAGGTTTGCCAGGAACGTCTCTTTGATTTCGGTCTCTTTTATCCATTTCACGGCTTCTTGGCTGTTGAGCTCGAGGAGAATACCGTTGTTGCGTAGGCGGGTGATAGATTTCAGCTGGATTTCCGGTCCGTCGACTCGGTCTGTCGCGTCTAGTGCTTGTTTGACTGCGTCGATAATGTTTTCCCTCGTGGCGGCGCTGTTGAGTACGGGGTGATCGCTGTCGGGGTCTATCAGTAACTGCCTTTCTTTAATGGCGGAGTGAGCCTTAGCGTGTTCCGACGTAAAGCGTTTTCCGAGCGGGATATGGTTCGGGTTGACTGTTGTCGCTATGAGGGCGTCCCTGTATGGTGAGTGGCGAGGGGCAGGGGGAGATTGGGTCTTGATGTGGTCTTTTATTTCTTCTATCGTTGTTCTCAGCGTGTCCATGTTGATGGCCAGGTCTTGCACTTGATCTTCTAGATGCCTGAGGTTCGTGTTGTCGGGGGCGTTGTTGACTGTGTCGAACTTCTTGGCGAGGTCCTCACCCAGTGTTTCAAGATTCTTGCCTGTTTTCTCCAGGTTGTCGGCTGCCGACCAGATCTTTGCTACCTGCGGGGTGATTGCCACTACGACCGAGGATTCTATCTTGCTGGATACTTCCTTGGCGACTGAGTCGGCTATGGCTGATGTCGCTAGTTCCCTGACTAGGTATGCGGTGGCTCGTATGGCCGAACGTAGGGTGTTAGATACCCCTTTGGCCTGCGATATACAAAAGAGGGCGTGGGAGATGTGTTCAGGTGTCGCTGGCTCGCCCTGGATGGTGTAGAACTGGTCCAGGTAGTACTTAGCTGTTTCTGCGTCCTTGACTTCTGCATCTGGGTCGTCGATGATGTCCTCGAGGGCGAATCCACTGCTTCTCGTGTTCTTGCTGGGCTGTGTGGAGCCTGGCACTCGAGGTACTGGCGGGGGTCCTGATGTGGCGTGGGAGCTCGACCTCGAGGACATGCGTCCTGTCGAGGTCATAGGTCAGCGGGTGTAGTGAGGACTCACTGGGTGGTGTTTTCGAGGTGGAGCAGGTGTATGCTTAAGTCTTGTGGCTGGGGTCTAATAGACGCTGCTATACGTCGCTTTTGCTTGCGACGGGCTCTGCTTTTCCCGCTGGTACTGCTAGGATTTCGGGGTCCTAGTCGGGGTGCCACGTGGAGCGGAGTCAAGAAGCGTCCCAGGTTGCAGATTGTAATACTTGTACCTGGCCATAGTGCGCGATCAGGTAATAATCCATCACCGACACGGACAACACGGCATGAGCCGTCTCGAGAATGCTGCCCTAAAAGATGAACGCTGTGTCCATCAAGCAAGGCAGAACGTACACCAATAGCGCAACCTACATAATAAGGGCCTCAGCAGCCCGTGCAGAAATGTCAAGCACTGGGGGATTAGGGACGCACGACTAATTTCAGGCCCATCCGATCATCCACATACGTCTGGAAATAGAAGAATGCTTGTAGGAACGTAACGCCATACAATCTAGACAACACAAACATTTGCCGGGCTGTATCGTCAGACATGAAGGGAGAGTTCAGTTGCTAATTCACACCAGCCCAACTAGAGTCCCAATTAATGGTCCTCTGATAAGGGATTCCACAGTTTCGGCCTCCTGAGACATTTCGGGTAGGTACTGGATGTGTTATATCCGTCAGAGAGTGGACTGGGTGGTGTAAGTGTGTCGCAAGTGTAAGGCTGGGACAGGACATGTAGGATGTTCACTACTGGCACTCATCAGCGCCGGGTGTTGCACAATCACGTTGCCAAACTATTATTAACTGATGGAACGCTTTGAGGTATCGTATCAATAGCTGTGCTCTCAGAGACTTGTCAGTAAGTAGTGCATTGGCACTAAATTGCCGCTGAAGAGTTGACCGCGGTGCCACGTACGATTTAGATGTCACTTGGACGGAAGCATTTCCTATCCATAGTCCAAACCGTCTGGTGCTTCCAACACCTAATCAGGCTATCGACTCCGCATCCGACAGCCTTAGGGTAGGTGGGTACTGCTTTGCATAGCATTGTGAGCCACCGCAAAGATAAACCGGAGAAGCCAACAGTGCGATGGATGAGTCAGCATTGGACCCGCGAGCCACGGGAACCGGACCACATGCTTGGAGTACTGAGCGCGGACGTACAAATGACTGAGTGTTTTACCGAGTTCACTGGTAAGAGTTACCGGTAAGATTTGACTCAATACCGATATCTGAAGTATACCATAATATGATTGACCGCATACCAGCCATTAATATTGCGACGGCCCGTAAGAACCCCTTTTTAGTGTGGCAGTGCAACTGAACGGTGAAGCCATGACGAGAATCCCTGCAGGATAGCCCAAGCTCTAAGTTCGTCATCAACCATGTGCACCCCGTGTTGAAGAGCAACTGGCCTTATGTAGTAAGGTAAGGAAGACCCTCATTCAATTGTCATGTGTTACAATTCATTCCCGCCGCAATAGCACATTGGTTGACGGTCAGACTTCTTGCAGGGGCGGGAATACTTATTCCCGACCCTACATCACGATGGACCCCTTTCAAACTTTGTAAGCAAACTATGCACTTAAGTATATG
Organism: Pisolithus tinctorius; assembly: GCA_024663395.1. NCBI lineage: Eukaryota > Fungi > Basidiomycota > Agaricomycetes > Boletales > Pisolithaceae > Pisolithus > Pisolithus tinctorius. The sequence continues at coordinate 511,980 of JANFAH010000048.1, read as the reverse complement.
CGCACACTCCAGCATTTCTGTCATTATTTCTCTCTGTCACCATGGACACCATTATGGGCACTACTGCAGCCACTCAGAGTATCTATTACCACTGCAGTACGATCTCTTCTTCACTTCGACTGCGACGGTTTTGATGAGCCTATCAGCTGCAACACTCGCGCTTTCGTTCTGGGACTTCCTAATGACGTTCGGAGATGAGGTTCATTATATTTGGCCGTCAGGATTCGATGCTTCCTGCGTTCACAGAGTGCTCATCAGCCAACGCTCACAGGATGAAAAGACGCACGTTCAAATGGCTTTACATGTTCCATCGCTATTTCCTATTGGTTACTCATATGTACGTCGCGTGATTGTGTCTTATGACGCTTTACCAAACCACAATATGGATGGTGTAACAGAACGTGCCAGATCCTTCTCCCCTTCTTTCCCGTCATGTCTTTTCACATTTGCCGGGCTCTGCTTGCGTCTGTGACAGCTGTGTTGGAGTGCGCTAATTTCACATCGGAATTTATATTGGCGTTCAGAGGTAGGTCTTAGTCCTGCAGTCCTAGCAGTCATTTCATGCCTGATGATCTAGTTTGTGTGTTATTCGGTCGCCGCCCATGGGTATCGCGCCTTCTTGGATGTCTCATGCTAACCGAGCTACTCTGCTGTATGGCTACTGCAACTTTGACTTTAAAAAGTTATGGAGGTGGCATGCTGTTCCAGGTCTCCCCCGACCCGAAGATACAAATGTGGGGTCGTTGATTTCGAACTCTCGCAAATACTAACAAAAGAAATTTAGGGCATGTACAGCGGTCGTGCACAGCACCCTCATCACCCTCACGGTGGTTAAGTATCTCTCTACCGTTGGGGCGAGGGGTGCCGAAAGGAAGGTCATAACAGAGTTTACACTCGATGGGGCTGTTACCCATCTCATCATGGCAGGTAAGGGTTGTCTTTAACGATTCCGTATGGATAGTTCATCTTTTATATGATTAGGTTTGCTTGGTTTTGGTCTCACCATAACCACGGTGCCGAATTCCGGACCATTCATTATGTTTTTGTGCGTGCCATATCTTATGCCAAACCTCAACCCATAATGCATCGGACACAGCTGGTCATTGACTGTACATTCTGTCTGCGTGAGTTTATTTTGCTGTAGAAGATAATCTTGTTCACATACCGCACAACAGGGAAGTCGACTGATATTGAATGTGGCGCGCATGCTGGGCCACATGCAAGGTTTACCGGAGGATGAAAACATTTTATTCACCACCCAGATCGACATTTGTCTCTCTGAGGATTTGGGTTGATCTCGGATTTTCTTTCACTTAGAGCAGAAGCAACTGCAACTTTTTTCATGTCCCCGCATTCGACCCATGTTTGTATGTGATCAACTGTAAATATATGTGCTTACCACCATGTGCCAAGCGGATACTGTATCACCGACTCTTCAGAGGCCCCAGGCCTGAGTCAGCAATGAACCCGCAGGGGAACCAGACCGTACGTAACCAAATACAACCACATGTCTTACATTTTTCCGAGGTACTAATACCGAACAATTCACGACCACAAGGGGTGCGCACTACTGCGTGGTGGGCTGGCCACTGCTGCCCGGCTCACCCGCATTTTGGGAGAGTTTGCTTCATGTTAGGTTCCAGTAAAATTCCCGGTGATAATTCGGAGAAACTGACTTTGGTGGTATTTGGACTGTGGTAAAGTATGTCCTGCTCGCTGGACGCGAGCAAGGCTCTAACACACCAATATGGACTGGTTTGGAGTCTGGACGTACATATGATCATTCTCCCACCAAAACTGTACAGTAAGTGTGTGGCTTGCCTGGCACCCCGTGGTTTAGCTCCGGGAAGTGAGTTGATATGTGGACAAGTTTCAGGAGGTCCGCATGTCTATCGACTGGTGTCATTCACGTTCAATTTTAAGGTTGGACTCGATAAGCATGTCTGACGCTGAGCATCGCGACGGCCCGCTGATCGGAACATGTAAAGCCTAAGTGAAACCATTACGTGACTTGCGTGATAACGAATCCCTGAAGCGTGATGCTCGGACGTGATGTCAGCGCAGTGACTGTGCAAAACAGCCCAACGTTGAAGCATCCCTGGCTTTAGTTAGGTGAGGAAGACTTCCATTCGATTACAATGGTTACAATTCATGCCTGGCATTGCCTAACATTGCAGGGGCGGGGGATATCCCCCGACCCTATATTACGATACAGCGCCCCCTTGTGTGGGTAAACCACTTATATGCACACACTCGAGCCCGGGGTTTCTATCACTATTTCTCTCCGTCTTCATAGTGAACACCGTTATGGGCACTACTGCAGCCGTTCAAAGCATCTATTACCACAGCGGTACGACCTCTTTTTCATTTCGACTGCAACGGTTCTGATGAGCCTGCCAGCTGCCGCACTCGCGTTTTCGCTCTGGGATTTTCTAACAACGCTTGGAGATGAAGTCCATTATATTTGGCCGTCAGGATTCAATGCTTCTTGCGTTCGCAGAGAGCTCATCACCCCACCCTTACAGGATGAAAAGAAGACACACGTTCAGATGGCTTTATATGTTCCATCGTCATTTCCTATTGGTTACTCATATGTACGTCGCGTGATTGTGTCCAATAATGCTTTGCCAAGCCACATGAGTGGTGTAACAGAGCGTGCCAGATTCTTCTCCCTTTCTTTCCTGTCATGTCTTCTCACATTTGCCGGGCTCTGCTCGCATCTATGGCACTTGTGGCGGAGTGCGCTAATTTCACAGTGGAATTTATACTGGCATTCAGAGGTAGGTCTCAGTTTTTCAGTCCTAACAGTACTTCAGCTCGTTTTACGCCTGATGACCTAGTTTGTGTGTTGTTTGGTCGCCGCCCGTGGATATCACGCCTTCTTGGATGTCTCATGCTAGCCGAGCTGCTTTGCTGTATGGTTAATGCAACTTTAACCTTAAAGAGTTACGGAGGTGGCATGTTATTCCAGCTGTCCCCCAATGCTAAGACCCAAATGTGGGGTCTTGATTTCGAACGCTCGCGAACTCATACTGACAAAAGAATTTTAGGGCAAGTACAGCGGTCGTACACAGCACCCTCATCACCCTCACGGTGGTTAAGTATCTCTCTATCGTCAGGGGGAGAGGTGCCAGAAGGAACGTCATATCACAATTTACACTCGACGGAGCTGTTACCTATCTCGTCATGGCGGGTAAGGGTTGTCTTTAGCGACTCTATATGGGCAGTTCATTTTTTATATGATTAGGTCTACTTGGCTTTGGTTTCACCATAACCACAGTGTCGAGTTCGGAACCAATTATTTTATTTTTGTGCGTGCCATATCTTATGCCAAACCTCAATTCATGATGCATCGGATACAGCTGGGCATTGACTGTACATTCTGTCTGCGTGAGTTTCTTTTGCTGTAAAAGATTTGTGTAGCTCTTGTTCACATGCTACGTGACAGGGAAGTCGACTGATATTAAATATGGCGCGCATACAGGATCGCTTGCAAGGTTTACGGGAGGACGAAAGCATTCTACTCACCACCCAGATCGATATTTGTCTCTCTGAGGATTTGGATTGATATCAAAGCAGAAGGATTGGCTTTCACTTAGGGCACAAGCGGCCACAATCCCCATGCTTCTTTCATGTCCCTGAATTTGTATGTACCCAACTACTTACTGTAAATGTATACTTACCACCATGTGCTAAGCGGATACTGTGACAACCGACTCCTCAGTAACGGCCCTGCGAATGCCACCATGTGAAAGCTGAGTGCATGCTGTGCGCCCCGCCATGTCTGGTGTTTATCGTGCGTTACTACTCTAGTTTGAACTCGATAGAGTTGGTGCCATCGTCACCTGAATGCACGATGGTTCTCCCATACCCGACCATGACGCATCGTAGTTGATTCGCGGAATAGGTATACCGGATATTCAAAAGAGCCGACACGGGCAAGGTATCCCGCCCCGTAATATTGCTACACGTCACATCATCGCTGGCAATAACGCGCAAACTGAAGGTGTGCACTGCTGGTGGAAATTTAGGATATTGACACTCCGGATGGAATTTCCGTCACCTCTGGTAACTACTTTTCGCTGATCCCTTTTCAATGGGATCTCCAGACCCGTTTACGAATTACGCCAAAGCTATCCGTGACGTCTACTACCACAGTGGTGTGCTTTCTTCACCGAATTTCCATGACATCTGACGGTTTCTAACCGATGAGTTGCAGTCGCTGCATTATCTATTTTGTCATGGGATTGTGTGTCGACTCTGGAGAATGAAGTCCGCTACATATGGCCGTGAGGACACCAGTATCCGAACCAGTCGTTCATACCAAAGCTCATCACCGCTTCCAGAATGAGGGCAGGGTGTACCTTCAAATGGTTATACCTGTTCCTGCGGTACATACCGTTGTTTGCACAAATGCGAGTGACAGAATTCTTCGAATCATTTTTGCGTTCTACTAAGACTTACCGCACGTCAGATCTACCCAATACGTATTGTCGCACATGGTGTCTGGAAGCACACTTTACACTCTATGCAAAATCTGGCACATGTCTATGATTGGTTTGGTGCTTTTCACAAGTATTGCAGTAGAATTCATCTTGGCTTTCAGAGGTAGGTGTATGACACGCACTGTTCGACATTCTGAACTCGAAACTTTTGCTATTCATAGTTTATGCTCTGTTCGGGCGGCAACTTTGGGTGACGCTCTTGCTCGGTTGTTTGATTTCGGCGGAAGCCTCGTGTGCTTTTCTCACCCTGCTGTCGCGGTACCTTCTGGATTGCGATGAAGCGTGTATTCTGTTTCCTATTTTACCCATAAGCAAAGTCCATGGGTGAGCTCGTTATCCTTTGGAGACTGGGTGCAATCAACAAAAATTCTCAGTGTGTTCTCATTGGTCACAGAGAGCACCCTGATTACCATGACTCTACTGAAGCGTTATGCTATAGTCAGAGCAGGGTTTTCAAAACTCCCGGTTGTGACGATGCTCACTCGAGACGGGACCCTTGCGTACCTATTAATGCTTGGTGTGTACGTCGTGGAAATTTCTTGTGGAGGCAGCTCAACTTGCTTAAGCATTACTTGGTTGTTCGTTCGTGATCGTCAAGTTGGTGGGCTGGCCGCCACTTGTTATGTTCTTGTACGCACTTGGTCTCCCTTATATCTACTGCTTGGTTTGATGATTATTCTTCGCGACACAGTTGGACCGGAACGATGCATTCAGCGTGTGTAAGTGCAACGACGCGTCTTTTTTTCGCTCCAGCTACATGACCGAGTGTAGGGAAGCCGTCTCATCTTAAACATGGCGCAATTGTCGATACCGAGGGGGACTGAGTATACTGACGGAGGTATCCTGCTTACGAGCCATATCGATATTGGCCTCGAGAGCGAGTCGACGAGGCAGTCTCGATCCGACTAAATCCACGCATTGCCAGCTGTAGCGATAATTATGTATTATCTTATCGTAAGGAAGCATTGAAAGTGTAGTTCGCACGATCACGTTCGATATTGAAGCGGCTGGGGCAGCCTTTCAAATGTAGTCTCCCTTTCAGAGTTCGATCTTGACAGTCCTCAGCGATCTCGGCGCTCTCGTCGCGAGCCATGTCGAAGTCCTCGACTCCTCAACCGTCCAATTCGCTACTTCTCCGTAGACAACTTCAAGAGCTAACCAAGCGTCCAGTGCAGGGCTTCTCTGCAGGTATGGTTAGCGTTTCTCAATAGCATCGATCTTCAACAGAAGCCTGACAGAATTGGCGTCAAAGGGCTTGTTGATGATGACAATCTCTACGAGTGGGAAATCGTGATTATCGGGTGCGTGCCATTCCAGATCGCCTACGACAATCGCTGACGACTTGTCGTCAGACCACCTGATACCCTCTAGTGTGTATCGTTTCATATTTACGGTCTTCGAGCTTATCTGAACGAATTCTTCAGTGAGGGTGGTATCCTTAAGACTCGACTTTCCTTTCCGCCAGAGTACCCATTGCAACCCCCCAAGATGCGATTTATCACGCCAATGTGGCACCCTAACAGTATGTCTCTCGCCAGGTCGTGCTACATGAGTCCTAACCTACTTGGGATAGTCTACCCTAACGGTGATGTCTGTATTTCAATTCTTGTAAGACTGAGATCACACTTCTGGCATGCATGTGCGGCTCATGACTCCCGATGGTTTTGCTAGCATGCCCCTGGGGAAGATCAGTACGGTTATGAAGATGCAAGTGAAAGATGGCTGCCCGTTCATACAGTGGAGACTATCGTGTGTCTGATTACTTTAGCACGTCTCTTCGATTGATGTCTGTTGCTATTACAGCTCATCAGCGTTATCTCTCTCTTGTCTTCTGACACTCCCAACACTGATAGTCCCGCCAACGTCGATGCCGCGAAGGAGATCCGCAATGACCTAGCCGGTAAGCTTGCAGCCCTGTCTTTGGACTTATCCCAGGTTTTAATGCCGTTTGCTACAGCTTACAAGAAGAAAGTGCGGCGACTAGTTCGCCAGTCTGCAGAAGCAGCGTGGGATTAGCATATTTTTCGTTGCATTTCCAACTGTGCCACCTCAATTCCAACACCACATTAGTGTATATCTGCCATCTGTCACAGTAGTTGTCTTGATTCATGCACTTTCTTGGTTTATCAGTTTTTTGAGGACTGTCCAGGTTTGGGGTGTGGCTCACGTGATCAAGGGAGCAAGTGGTAACCCTCCCGACAGCTGTGACCACCTTGCTGGTCGACCACAAACATTTCAGCTAATAGTTTGCAAACTCCCCAAGAACCTATCCAGAATGTCTGAACAACCTGGCGAGGCAAGTTCATCAGAGCATATTGTTCGTTCTCCCCGTAACCCACGTAAACGCAAACATGCATGTATGTTGAATTCCCGATCGCACTCCATCGCTCCGTCACTCCATAGGCCGTTCCTGCAGCCCAGAAGGGCAGTTGGGCATCATTTCTGAAATCGTTCGTACTACGCCGAACTACCAGTTTCAGTATGGAGATGACTGAACGTGTTCTCTCCTCCCTCTACCCCTTGTATCGCAATACAGGCTTGCGGGGTTTACTGGCGATCTATCGTCCATGACGGCCCCGCCGTTCATTCTTTCACCCACTTCGCTCACCGAATTTCCGGGTACGAGAATTTTCGAGAAAACGTGTTATCCCCCATCTCTTATCCGTGCCGTCAGCTTACTGGTGTGAACGTCCCGAGCTGTTTGCAAAGATCGCGGACGGCATGAGTGAGGAAGAACGTGCATTGGCGGTGCTCAAATGGTTTATTGTAATTAATTTCCCTCTTTTGCTTTGGTGATCTGTGTTGATGCTGATGCCCGACAGAGTACCCTTAAGGGCCAATATACTTCACGGAACGAGTCCATGGGATCTGAAAAGAAGTAAGCCGAATCACTCTTATCGACCGCAGATTATCTCAGGTGTTTTGAAAGACCCTTGAATCCCGTTCTCGGCGAGTAAGTCAACCCACATGACTCCTTAAATGCAAGTTTCACATATATCGCACAATTTAGATTATTCTATGGGTACTGGCCCGACACTGCGGGGCGTGGCGGGAAGACCACCTTAGTTGTGGAGCAAGTTTCCCACCACCCTCCGATCACTGCCTACCGTATTGCCAACGAGGCAAAGGGTGTCGTCCTCACCGGCCACAATGCTCAGAAGACTAGTTTCAGCGGTACTTACTCTCAATACTTGCACTCGTGTAGCGCTGAACCCTTCAATGTGATCTACAGGTGGAAGTATTATCGTCAAGCAGGTCGGCCATGCCGTTCTGACCGTTAGGCTTCCGTCGGGTGACGTTGAGGAGTACCTGATCACCCTTCCCCGCCTTCGCATTGATGGGCTATGGTATGGCTCGCCCTATATCGAACTCACCGATACCAGTTACATTCAGAGCTCTTCGGGCTGGTTGTCTCAGGTATGATTTTTCTGCGCTTTGCGTAAACGCCCCGTTGATCGATGATCCCGCAAATGTAGATTGAATACAAAGGAAAGGGATATTTCTCTGGAAAGTCCCATTCGTTCAAAGCTACCGTGACACCGCCGCCCCACCTCTACCGCCAGCCCCACGTGATCGAAGGGACTTGGCACACAACGTCGCGGGACACTCGTATTGGTGCTGTCTTCCACGACGTGACTACCCCCAAAGAGGAAGTCACCGTCGCTCCCATCACAGAGCAAGGCGAGTGGGAGAGCAGGCGGTTGTGGAGCGTCGTTGCAAAAGGCATCAGAGAAGGTGATTTCGAGACTGCAGCTAAAGATAAGAGCAGGATTGAGGTAAGGAAGTACTTGCATTTCTGAACTCTGATCAACTAACGTTTGATAATCAAGAATGAGCAAAGACAAAGACGGCGGGATGAGGTCGCAGCAGGAACGAAGTGGGAGCTTAAGCACTTCAGGCATATCGAAAGTTGTCCTGCGTGTGAGTTGATAAGCATTGCCATTGACTCTTCGTCCCTCTTCTGATGTAGATGTTTTCAGATGAGCGCCTTGGCAGATTGTTCTCTGCTAATCCACCCACGGAAGATGGATATGTGTACCTGAACAACGGGCCTCAGGCTTAAATGTGCCATTACTCTGTCCCAGGGATGGATAGACCCCTTAAGACAGGTTTTGAAGACTGGGTGCACCTGTCCCTATACAGTCCTCAAGGCCTCACTGGTGCTGGCTGATTACTTCCCTTTCTCTACCACTTTTCCTTTTTTTTGTACAACTCATATAATAATGGACATTGGACGGAATGTGACACATTCATTCGATGCTGAGGTCAATACGCTCCTGCGAGGCTGGGCTCACGGCTGAGGCAAAGCTATGGACCGTTAAAGATACAGAGAATGGGCCCATGATCGACATCTGGCTGAAATCTGTTCAGCGTTGTATAAAGCCGTCAACGAGAAGGCGGTGGTTGGATTCTTGTAATACCGTGGGGGAACTGTACTACCCTACATCAAGTTACTTCTATACTCGATATCGGACACTAAGGACTCATAGTGCTCATCCCTCCCATCAACTGTCGGCGTGCGCCGCGGCACACGATCTTTAAACCCCGTGGCTCAAGACCTCACGCTGGCACTTAGTGTATTCCTGCTAGCTGCTTGTTTTGCCTGAGGGAAATGCCAGAGATGGTGCCAGCCTAATTGGCAAGTGTCGTGATTCGTTGCCCTGATGCCACCGAGTTGTTCACAGGAATAACAGTCGGTGTAGCGTGGGTCCGCCTGTTATCGTTCCCGAATGACAATCGTCTCCTCAAAAGCGCAGTATGCCGGTTCCATGCGTTCCTACTACCTGTCAGCTGACTCTGAAAAGGTCTTGTATGTTGTGTCATTTGTCGCCTTGTGCTTGTGACGTGAACTCTTAATTCACATTATTCTCGTTACTGTCGAATGTCCATAACCTGTCCACGGAAAACGACGTACGCTTGCACGCTTGAGATGCCCTGGTACGCTCCCCTTGTTACCGCCTGTCCCCATGCTCGATGCAGGATTTGAAAGGATTTGTGTGTAGGTAACAATCTTCTGCGAGTGCATCGTTTGTTAATAACGTTCGTGGAAGCATCTTTACTTTACAAGACGGCCCTTGGTACCAGCGTAGGTGCGATCTGACCACCTTAGTTCTCTATTCCGGGCTATAAGCTCCTCTCTACAGTTTTTGGTCCCATCCTTCGTACAATGGTATGTAACATTTCCTACACATCTTCTCGTGTCCTCAACACCACACGACAGCTTTTGTGTCCACAGGGTTTGGATAAGTAAGGGATGTCGCTGTCTTTTGCCAGCTTCGCCTAATCGGAACGAGCTATTGACGGGTGCTGTGGTACGTTTATCTGTTCTTCATACCGCAGACATGGATAGACGTTTTCTCGGGATGGCTTATCGTTGCGCTAGTACGACTGGGTGAGTCGGGTAGTTAAATTCATTTTTCCCCTATTAGTTAGATCAGTTGACTAAACTCTGCCCTGAACCATCAAGCATTGTTGGGAGTGGCGTAAGTTGGAAACCGCAAGCATCTCACCTGCTTACACCTGGCGTTGACATACGGCACCCTCATTGGCAGTCCGGTATGTCATGGGTCGCTTGGATCATGATCTTCCTATATAGTGTGGACACGTGGAACAATACAACGAGTCAATTCTCTGGGAAGTGAAGTATGTGATGCGATCCTTACGGCCAGTGTATTCTTCTACCCTCGCCCTTCCGAGCTGGTCTTCTTCGGTGTACAGCGATTATGAAATCGTGTGTTTTTACGTTGACCTTGCTCTTTACCTATCCCTCTTAGGAAAGACAATCATATTCAAAAACTCGATTTTGTCTTTGTTCGGCGGCCCTGATCGCCCTGTGAGTATCACCTTTTGTGACAAGTCCCCACCTATTAACCTGGCAAGCTGAAATGTTACGAAACTGCTACTACTACATCGGGTATCATGAAGAGCAAAAGTCAGCACCCTCCACGATTGTCACTGCTTCAGTTGACTTTGCCCTATCAATGCATACTCGGACTCCCTGCTAGCTGTGTAACGTACTGCTCATTTCCTCAGATAACACTCACATGCCACGCAAGGAAATTTATCCTCGATGAGCAACAGACCTAAGTACCGCCGTTGGACGTTCCAACCCTACCGAGTATTCACCGACCTGCAATCTCGGTTTGATGTAAACAGTATATATATACTTCTCTGGGAGAACCCCCTCCTCCGCTCTCCAGCAATGTAAGGACAACTGGTTGCATGGTTCTCTAGACCGTATCTTGTGCGAACCGATTTAGTGTGGAGCTTTTGTGAGACGGTTTTCTATGCTTTTCTAGCAGACAACACTGTGCACTGGAGTAGTCTCCAGCCCAACAGAGTTGACCAGGAACATACAAAGACCTGGTCATTTCTCCCAAAAAGGGAGAGCTGTCACTTTTTGCGATGAGTTTGTCATGACCAATTAGTCGGGCTAGACTAGACCCGTCACCCCTAAATTCCCACAAGTGCTTTAGCCACTCATAAGACCAGTACCTTTTGTGGGCCAGACTGGCCTGCCACTTGGGGGAACACTTGAACGGTGATGTCGTCGGTCGTACCCTTCGGTGTGAGGTGGGGGCCCGGTTTTATTGGCAAGTATCGCTGCTTCACCGAACCTACTCTGATCCCATCGAGTTGTTCGTACTAGGAATCACAGTTGGGCTAGGGTACGTCCGCCTCTTATCATAGGTGTTGGTCAAGCGACTACCACCCTTGCAGTTTGTATGGCGTGTCCGTTTGCCAGTACCTATTCTACGTCCCAGCGTTCCCGGATGACAGGCGTCTCCTCAAAGTGTAGTACGCAGATCTTATCCATTGCTGCTGCTCGTCAGCTGACTCTTCCAAGGTCTTCCTTGTCTTGTATGTTGTGCCATTTGTCGCTTTATGTCTGTGGCACATACTCTCCCGCAGCGTTCTCGATACCCTCAACACTATCGCCTGCTAAGCTTCAACTGCCGAGCGTTAATACTCTGCCGATGGCAAACGTCATACGCTTGCACAGTCGAGATGCCCTGGTACGTCTCCCATATTCCAGCTTGCTCCTATGTTCAACGGAGATTTTTCAGGGATCTGAGTGTGAGTAGATTCAAAATTCCAGCACTGTTAGCAGTATTAATGGAACCCATCTCGCTTTTCAAGGGCGCTCTTGGTACTAGCGTAAGTGGGACTGGACGTTCGATTCCCCATTCAGGACTAAAACGAGTTGTTTACAGTTCTTTACCGCGTTCATCGTGCAATGGTTGGCATATTATCTCTGATTCCTCTGGTCCTGCTCTCACTGCCGGACGATAGTTTTTATGCCCATAGGGTTTGGATAAGTAAAGTCAACCCCTTTTTATGCGAGCACGGTCTGACGTGGGTTTTCCAGTTGGCGATCGGAATAAGCTATTGACGGGTGCAGTGGTATGTTCATTTCCCCCCCATTTCTCAGGCTTGAATATACATATTTTTCTCTGAACAGCTTATCACGGCTCTGACACAATTAGGTGAGTTTCCTCGTCAAGTTCAGATCTTTTTATCAATCATATCAGGTTTTGGGCTTGGTATGTTCTTTATATGCCTCCCGTCAGCGTTAGTGAACTAATTCTTGCCTTGAACTGCCAAGTATTGTTGGGAACAGCGTAAGCTAGCACTTCCGAGCGTTTAACGCGCTTACGCCCAGGACTGACAGGTGTCATACTGGCCTTATCAGTACTCTCTTTATCAGTCTGGTATGTCATGGGTTGTGTGAAACAAAATTTCTGCAAACACTGAAATACAAAACAGTTCTCGCCGATCAATGCTTGGAGGCGCAATATGCGATGCAATCATTACAATAAGCGTACTATTCTATCTTCGCCCTTCGCGAACTGGCCGTCTCCGGTATGTCTCTTGTTACTAGTTCCTATTTGTCATTTGCAGGGATTATGAAAGCGTCGTGTATTTCACATTGACTCTTGCTCTTTACTCACCACTTGTAGAAAGGAACATCATATTCAAAACTCAATGTGGTCTTTGTTCAGATGGGTCTGATTACCTTGTAAGTGTTACCTTTTACTGTGTGACCTACAGCCATTGACCTGGCCGGCTGGGACGCGAAAACCGTCGGGCTGCATACTTTGCCTTGTGTGCCGGTCAGCATGGGTGCCCTTGCAATGACTATACTTGTGAGTGATCTTGTGTAGAATTTAATTTCACCAACGTAGTGACTGTCGTTGGATCATGAAGTATTTTCAAGATCAATTGGTTGGAAAATACTTTACCGCCGCACCGGGTGCAATCCTGGGCAAGAGTTGGTGCTCTCAATGATTTGCTGCACTCGTTCTTCGTCTGACTTTGCCATGTTAATAGCATATGCAAATTCCATGCTAGCCGTGTAAGCATGCCAGTTATCTCACCTGGTCATGACCTCATATCTACCTTTGTATTTTCTTTGCGCGACGCCCATGCATGTGGCTGCGAAGGCTGAATGCCAGGAAATCTATCCGTGATCAGCAACAAGCCCAAGCACTGCCATTGGAAATTCCCACTTTACCGAGTATTCGCTAAACTCCACTTATGATGCTGTATATACATACTCCTCGCAAGTACCCTATAGTGAGGTTTTCGGGTAGACCGACCCGGTCATCACTGGGCACCGCATTAGCGCCCAATATGCGAGACATCCGGGCCTGAATGGACAAATGACAGATGCACATAGGTTTGTCTTGAGCGGTTCACGCAATAACCGACACATTGCAATGCTGCGAATTTTGCGTGGATGACTATTGATATCGTACTTACATGCATTGTGAGCGCAGTTTGTACCCACCAAAGACCATACCAACCCATCCAGCAAGGGACATTGTATATTATGTCAATACTACGTAACAGCATGCACATATGTTTTACGACATAGCTATACTTAGTTAGTCCCATCGATCCGCAGAGCCGGCTAGCAGTGTAGATGAGTGGAAGGGGCCTGGCAGGCCCACAACGTTCACTCGTTCTTTCATTTCTGTTGCTCGGAAAAAGTGATGGCGGCCTCAGAGGTGTTCGCTGGTTCGGGGTGGGGACCCGGTCTTATCGGCAAGTATCGTTGCTCTACGAAACCATCTCTGATCCCACAGAGTCGTTCACAGCAACGACAGTCGGGCTAGTGTACGTCGATTTCCTGTCGTTGCCGTTGGACAAATGATTACCCTCTTTCTAGTTTGTATGGTGTAACCATTTTCCAGTACCTATTTTACCTCTCAGCGTTCCCGAATGACAAGCGTCTCCTCAAAATTGTGGTACGTCGCAATTACTTATTCCTGTTGCTAGTAAGTCAACTCCTCAAAGGTCCTCCTTGTCTTGTATGTTGTGTCATTCTTCGCCTCACACCCACGTCATAAACTCCCGTCGCTCCGCAGCGCCCTCGACACCTTTGGTACTATCACCTTGTTGAGCTATTACTGTCGAGAGTTGATTGTCTGCCGACGGCAAACGTCGTATGCTTGTACGGTCGGGGTGCCCTGGTAGGTCTCTCTTACAACTGCCTATCCCTATGTTCGACGCTGACATTACAGGTATATGAGTGTAAGTAACTTGGATATTTGGGCTTTGTTAGTAGTATTACTAAAACCCATCTTTACTTTTCAAGAGTGCCCTTGGTGCCAACGTAAGTGCCACCCAATGGTTGACTCTCCATTCAGGACTAAACAGAGCTCTTTGCAGCTCTTTACCGCATTCTTCGTGCAATGGTTTGACATATCTCTTACACCTCTTGTCCTGTTCTCATTGCCGGATGATAGCTTCTATGCCCATAGGGTTTGGATAAGTAAAGTTGCCCCTCTTTATGCAAACATCGTCTAACATCGGGCTTGCAGTTGGCAATCGGAATAAGCTATTGACGGGTGCAGTGGTATGTTCATTTGCTCTTCACTCCGAAGACACGAACACAGATGCCCACATCTGAGCAGCTTGTCACGTCTCTGGCACAACTAGGTGAGTTTCGTCGTGAATTTCAGATGCCTTTTGATCAATCGTTTCAGCTTTTGGGCTTGGTATGTCCTTTATATGCTTCCCTTCAGCGTCAGTTAATCGATCCCTGTCGTGAACTGTCAAGTATTGTTGGGAATGGTGTAAGCCAGCACTCGTAACAATTTAGTCCCCTTACCCACGGGATTGACAGGTACCACACTGGCATCATCGATACTCTCTTCAGCAGTCCGGTATGTCGTGGGTTTTTTTTGAAAAGTTTGGGTTTCTACACAGTATGGATTTACGAAACAGTACTCGCCGCTCAACGCTCTGGGAAGCGCAATATGCGATGCGATCATTACAACAAGTATATTCTTTTACCTCCGCCCCTGAGTGGTCGTTTCCGGTATGTCTGTCGTTATCATTATATTGACCCTTGCCCTTTGCCGACCCCTTTTAGAAAAGAAAACCATATTCGGAAACTCAATTTGGTCTTCGTTCAATTGGGACTGATCACTTTGTAAGCATTGACTTTTATCGATTGACTTGCAGCTATTAACCTGGCCGGCTGGGGTGCGGACACCACCGGACGGCGTACTTTGTCTTGCATGCGGTCAGCCTGATTTCCCTTGCGATGGCTATACTTGTGAGTAACCTTGCATATGGCTTTAATTTCACCAACGCAGTGATTATCGTTGGATGACGAAGTACTATCAAGCCCATTTGGTCGGAAAATACCTTACTGTCGCACCGGGTGGAATTCTAGGCAAAAGTTAGTGTTCACTATGCTCCGTCGCACTCGTTCTTCAGTTGACTTCGCCATGTTAATAGCATACTCGAATTCCATGTTAGCCGTGTAAGTACACTACTTATTTCACTTGATCATCACCTCACATTGACCTGTATTGCCTTTGGACCATGTCCATGCGTGTGATTCTGGAAGGCTGAATGCAAGAAAATCTATCCGCGACCAACAGCAGGCGCAAGTACCACCGTTGGAAATCCCTACCTTGCCGAGCATCCATTGACCTCCACTTCTGATGTATATGTATTCCCTGCAAGTACGTTCCGAATGAAAATCGTGAGGGACTCGGAGGGACGGTCTCTGTGAAGTTATCGGGTAAACGGACCTGGTCACCGCTGGGCGACGCAATAGCAGCCAATATATGAGGCATCTAGGTCTGAAAGGAGTATGTAGATCTATCACGCAGTTTGTGTCCACCAAAGACCATGCCAACCCTTCAATCCTATCCACTCACTTCGAGGGACATTGTATATTATGTCAGCATGTTCCGTGTCTGTTAACTTAGCACTCATCTAGCAAATTTGGGCGGGTCTCTTCGCAGAATACCCATTTATTTCGTGCATAATGACATGGAATATGTACAGTGTCTTTCAGTAGATTTGAATTAAGTACTGACCAACGGGCAAGGGTTGTGTGCAGCCCGCAAGTCGCCCGACCCTCACTTTCTCGCGCGCGCGTCCTCTGCTTAGTCAGCAAGCTACCCGTGCATTTGCAGTGGCTGTGGGCACGGCCACCTGCAAAATTTCCGGAATATACTGACTTAGCACGTACTTAGCTAGCCGTCCCGGGGGATAGCCTGGGCGGCCCGGCAGGCACACAACATTCATTCATCCATCCATCCCCTTCGCCTGGGAAAGTAATGACAGACTCAAAGGTGTCCGCTGGTTTGCAGTGGGGACCCGGTTTTATTGGCAAGTATCATTGCTCTATCAAACTATTTCTGATCCACAGTTGTCAACAGGAATGACAGTCGGGCTAGTGTACGTCTATTTCTCAGTGTTGCGGTTGGACAAATGGTTACCTCTTTCTAGTTTGTATGGTGTGACCGTTTACCAATACCTATTCTACATCTCAGCGTTCCCAAATGACAAGCGTCTCCTCAAAATTGCGGTACGTCACACTTACCTATTCCTACTGCTCGTATCTCAACTCCTCCAAGGTCCTCCTTGTCTTGTATGTCGTACCATTTTTCGCCTTACGCCCATGGAAAAAACTCTCGTCGTTCCGCAGCGTTCTCGACACCTTTGGTACTATCACTTTGTTAAGCTTTTACTGTCAAGAGTTGATTTTCTGCCGATGGCAAACGTCGTATGCTTGTACGATTGAGATGCCTTGGTAGGTCTCCCTTATTACCGATTGTTCCTATGCTTGATGCCGATCTTCCAGGGGTATGAGTGTAAGTCACTCCGATATTCGAGGTTTGTTAGCAACATTACCCATCTCTACTTTTCAAGAGCGCCCTTGGTGCTAATGTGAGTGCCACCCAACGGCTGATCTGCCATTCAGGACTAAAAGGAGAGAGCTCTTTACAGTTCTTTACCGCATTCTTCGTGCAATGGTTTGACATACCTCTCACACCTCTTGTCTTGTTCTCATCGCTGGGTGATAGCTTCTATGCCCATAGGGTTTGGATAAGTAAGGTCGTCCCTCTTTATGCAAACATCGTCTAACTTTGTGCTTTGCAGTTGGCAATCGGAACAAGTTATTGACAGGTGCAGTGGTATGTCCATTTGTCCCTCAACCCACAGACGTGAATATGAATATTTTCTCTGGGTAGCTTATCACGGCTCTGGCACAACTGAGTGAGTTGCCTCGTCGAGTGCAACTTCTTTTTTATCATTCGGTTTAGGTTTTGGGCTTGGTATGTCCTTTATACACCTCCCTTCAACGTCAGTTAATCAACCCTGTTATGAACTGCCAAGTATTGTTGGGAATGGTGTAGGTCAGCGCTTGCTATCATTTAGTCCGGTTACCCACGGGATCGACAGGTGTCAGAGTGGCATCATCGATACCCTCTTCAGCAGTCCAGTATGTCGTGGATTCTTCGAAAAATTTGGATTTTCCGCATAGCATGGATAACAGTACTCGCCGATGAATGCTCTGGGAAGCGCAATATGCGATGCGATCATTACAACAAGTGTATTCTTGTACCTTCGCCCCCCGGGTGGTCTTCTCCGGTATGCCCCTCGTTACTATTACATTGATTCTTGCTCTTTGCTGATATTTTTTAGAAAGGAAAACCATATTCATAGACTCAACTTGGTCTTCGTTCAGATGGGTCTGATTACTTTGTACGTGTCGGGTTTTATGGCTTGACTTGCAGTTACTTACCTGGCCGGCTGGGATGCGAACACCGCTGGACGGCGTACTTTGTCTTGCATGCGGGTCAGCCTGACTTCCCTTGCATTGGCAATACTTGTGAGTAATCTTGTATATGGTTCAGTTTCACTGACGCAGTGACTATCGTTGGATGACGAAGTACTATCAAGATCAATTGGTTGGAAAATACCTAACTGCCGCACCAGGTGCAATCCTAGGCAAAAGTTGGTGCTCCTTATGATCTGTTACGTTGGTTCTTCAGTTGACGTTGCTATCTTAATAGCATACTCGAATTCAATGCTAGCTGTGTAAGTACACTATTCATTTCATTTTACCATCCTCACATCGCAATGCCCATGCATGTGGTTGCGGAAGGCTGAATGCAAGGAAACCTATCCGTGATCAACAACAGGCCCAAGCACGGCCGTCGGAAATTCCTACCTTACCGAGTATTCACTGACCTCCACCTGTGATGTATATGCACACTCCCCGCAATATGTTCCGATCTGATAATGGTGTGAGTCTGGGAGGGGCAGCTTCCGTGAGGTGTTTCGGGTGAACTGACGCCTGGGCAACGCATTGGTAACCAACATGTGAGGGATCTGAGTGTGAAGGGTTGATGCACTTGCTATGTTTGTCTTCGACAGTTTGACTGCTTTCCATGAGATAACTCACACGTTCCAATGTGTAAGGGAAGGTTGTGAGATTTTGTACAGGTAGTGATCTATGCTCGTACATAAAAGGATGAGGGTTGCTGACACGCATACGGCATAGCAAGACCTCACACTTCCAACGAACTGGCGAAGGCACGAAACCTATTCATCGCCAATTGCCTCCGCCGCACTAGTCAGCGCCGTCCGATTCTCACGCCTACTACCCTTGCCATTTTTCCATCGGGCGTTAGCCACATCCACATGATCCAGCCGCTTGCGAGAGAGCAATGGAACGTATTTGGCACCTCTCCTGTATGTCCCTCCTCCCAACGGCACCCGATAACGGGTAAGGTGTTGTTAGGTAGTCGTGGAATAGTACTTGTAGATAGACCTGTCTGGCTGAAAGGGAAGTACTGTGGGGGATTTGGGTGGTACCGCATGGCAGATGATAAGAAATGGCCTTCCAGAGCACTATGAATTAGGGAACGTTGATAGACGGAATGGATCTGACGGACTAAACCCGTCCCTGAGTTTTTCCGCGACAGGACCGCCGGTCTCGTTATCTTCACCCTCTCCGCCGACAACTTTATCATTAACGTCACTATCGCTCTGCCAGTGGACATCCGAGTCTGAGAAAGCGCATTCCCACAGCATAAGGGGCAAGGCGTCCGCCATTTGGTACTCTGGTTTTCTGTCTACGATGGGAAGTTGGAGACCCGTCTTTGCGGACTCTAATCCGTCTATATTCATAAGCGTTGGGATAATCGACGGAGGTTCGAGTCCTGTACCAACAAGGAAAAGGATGGCCATGATATGTCGGACCTGGTGGTAGAGAAACGCGTTCCCGACAAGGTCGAGGACATAGAGCTGGTCGTCGCGTCCGGATTGCTTGGCAACGCCACAGAGATCTGGAGATGGCTCGACAGCATTGATCCGAGCACTAAGGATACGTCGACGAAAATCCGTGATCTGTTTGGCGGGTCGAGCTTCGAGAGGTTCCGGAAGTCGTGTTCCCCGACGAAGTAGTCTGCGGCACGTTGCATCAGGGAGATATCGAGCCCATGAGCGGTGAAGAAATATTTATAGTGGCGGTATTTACAGTTAAATCGGGCAGAGAAGGAAGGGGAACGGGGGACCATGCGAGGACACGAATGGTGGGGGGAAGTATACGGTTTAGGACGGAGACGTATTGCAGTTCGCGACCAGGAGGGGGGAGGCTCTGAAGGGGAATCAGGAGGAGACATATCTAACCCTGTAAATGCGAAATCCGCCTCGTCGATGACAGCCGGAATCACTGGTGAATCTTCCTCGCCTGCATCCTCCGCGTGGACTTGAGTCAGTTGAACAGGGGCTTCTGATAGTCTAGGGCGTGGTGGAGCTTCGGTGTCCAGACCGTGAAACACGCTCCTCACCCAGAGAGAGACGACTTGACCTGCCGCACTCACACCAACGTCCGTTCTCCCACACCGTTCCCAGCCGCAACCGTCAAGACCAGCGTCCGCATCGACCAATCTTGCTTTCGCGAATGCGCGGAAGAGGACCTCTTCTACCGTAGGAAGCGGGGTGGGGTCATTCTGGAAAGCAAGCCCATTGTATTCCCAACCAGAGTAGCAGAACTTGATGGCGATTTTACGACGGGGATGGCGTTCGGAGTGGAACGGGCTTCCTCCCGTTGTCGACAAAGAAATGGTTTTCTTTTGGCTCGGAATTGGTTTCGAACGATGTTCAATATCTCTAAGACGGGCGATAAGCTCCTCCTTTGACCAGGCATCATAGTTTGGCGCCATGACGGGCAGATGAGCTCGCGAAGGAAGGTATCGATAGCGAAAACAGAATCGACCGACCCTCATCAGCTTGAGAGTCGATCTCAGGCTATAAATGGTCTCTCCTAATCGAGGAAATGACGTACTACTAGAAAATATCACCACCGACGGCATCGTTTGCAGCCACCACACCTTTCAGTCAGTTCTGATACTTTCAGTAATGTTACAGTAAAGGCCATGACACCCTTTCAATCCTTCCATCCCATCCTCTGCCGGCGAGAAAAACTGTACGTAGAACGAGACATTGTATATTATGTCATCAACGCTTGCTATATCTCAGCTAATTCATTTCCGCTAACTTTACTCGCATTGAGTGGCGGCTAGGGACAAGTAAGGCCTGCCAGGCCACAACATTCATTCGTCCGTTTCTTTTCGCTTGGTCAGCAATGGCGAACTCAGAGGTATCCGCTGGTTCAATCTGGGGACCCGGCTTTATTGGCAAGTGTTGTCGCTCTACCAAACCTGTCTTGATCCCACAGAGAAGTTCATGCAGGAATGACAGTCGGTTTAGCGTACGTCCGCCTCTTATTGCTGTCGGTTGGACAATGGTTACCTCCTCTTCTAGTTTGTATGTGTGACCGTTTGCCAGTACTTATACTACATCTCAACGTTCCCGAATGACAAACGTCTCATCAAATATGCGGTACGTCGCCTTACCTGTTCTTGCTGCTCGTCAGTCAACTCCCCGAAGGTCCTCCTTGTCTTGTATGTTGTGTACTCTTCGCCTTATGTCCATGGCATAAACTGTCGCCTCTCGGCAGCGTTCTCGACACCCTTGGTACTATCACCTTGATAAGCTTTTTCTGTCGAGAGTTGATTTTCTGCCGATGGCAAACGTCATATGCTTGCACGGTCGAGATGCCCTGGTAGTTCTCCTTGTTTACCATTTGCTTTAAGCTTCATGGAAAGTTTCCAGGATTTAAGTGTAAGTAATAACCTTTTGTCATTCTGGCATTGTTGGTTGTCTGAATTAATGTATCCTTACTTCTCAAGGTAACCCTTGCTACTACCGTAAGTGCCACCTGACTGGTTAAAATTTCATTCCGGTTACAAGGATCTTTTTGCAGTCCCTCACTGCATTTTTCGTGCAATGGTTTGATATATCTCTTATTGTCTTGTCCTGTTCTCAACACCGACGATAGCTTCTATGCCCATAGGGTTTGGATAAGTAAGGGTTGTCCATATTTTGCCAGCATCATTCAACTTGTACTTTTCAGTTGGCGAGCGGAACAAGCTCCTGACGGGTGCTGTGGTATGCTCTTCTGTTCCACACTCCACGGACATAGATATAGATGACATTCTCTGGATAGCTTATCGCCGCGCTGGTACAATTGGGTGGGTTATGTAGTCAAACTCGTTTCTTTTTGTTGATCAGATCAGTTTTTGGGTTCGGTATGTGCCCTACATTTCTTCAGGTTCGATTGATCAATCTCTACCCTGAACTGCCAAGCATTATTGGAAGCAACGTAGGTTGGCATTTTCAAGCATTTCATCCGCTTATGCTTGGCATCTACAGGCGTCACACTGGCAGCATGGCTACCCTCTTTAACAGTCCGGTATGTCATGAGTCAGTTGAAACATGAACTTTCTGGACAGCGCGGATATTTGGAACAGTACGCTCCGGTCAATGCCATGGGAAGTGCAATATGTGATACAATCATCACGGCAAGTGTGTTCTTATATCTTCGTCGTTCGCAATTTCGCATCCTCCGGTATGCGTCTTGTTCTTCACCTACCAAATAACTATGAGGTGTCTTTACGTTGCACTGATGAGCGCTCACCATCCGTCGTTTGCTAGGAAGGAAAATTATATCCACAAACTCAATTTGGTTTTTGTTCAAATGGGCCTGATCACCTGGTGGGTGCCATCGTCCGTCATTTGCCCTTTAGCATTTAACTCAGCTGGGGTGCTGCGATAAATGCTGCCGTTTCGCATGTGATCAGCTCGACCGCCCTCGCAACGGCTGTACTAGTGAGTCATTTCGTTTAGTGCTCGTAATTCCATCACCTCGGTGACCATCGATGAACCCTTCCAAGTACTATTCAGATCAATTGACTGGACAATACCTTACTGTTGCGCCAGCTTTCATTTTGAGCAAAGGTACGCCTCTATGATCTGTTGCATGTGTCTTGTGTTTAACTTCCTTATATTGATAGCATACTCGAACTCTATGTTAGCTGTGTAAGAGCATGCCATTTGTCTCGTCAGATCATGTTCTCACGCCAGTCATTCTGTTTTCCTCTCTTTCATTCGGCAACAAAAGGTTGAACGCAAGGAAACTTGTCTGCTGTGATCACCAACGGCATGCTTCATTGGAACTTCCTACCCTATCCAGCATTCATTAACCCTCCAACCTGTACTGTATATACTTCCCACCCATTCTCTTGCAAATGTGTATACACGCACCTGGTGTCAACATGCTGAGTAATTTACAGGGCCATTGTCCATGGGGTTTCGACTAAGCCTCGGGAAAATGGTCCCAATGCGGAGCTTCTGTGAGATGGTTCCACGCACCATGCCTATTTGGACAGGGCACTGCACTGAATTAGCCTCCTTGATCAGCCGGGGAGCATCGTGCCAAGTTTGGGCGGCCTTCTTCTAACCTTCCAAAACAACACTTGTGCCTTGAATCCTAACCGTGGCATCGACTTATGTATTAGATCGGACCAGGTATGTACGTTGTGAGGCCGCACAAAACTATGTCCATCAGAGATAAGGGCAGTACATACCCACGCCGGTACCCACCCGTTGGCGTTGTCTATACAGTATAAAGCTGAGCATCCCCAAGGCCTTCACGCTGTTTACCCGGGTGATTTTTGCTTACTTATGGCGGACATCTCCATTGCTTTGAAGTGGGGTCCCGGTCTCATCGGCGAGTAGAGTTGCTTTGTTAAAGCTTTCCTGATCCTACTGTGTTCGCAGGAATGACAATTGGGCTAGCGTGCGTTCGCTACATATCATTACTGTTGGCTAGAGAATTGCTCCTTTTCTAGCTTCTACGGTGTGTCAGTATGGCAATACCTATTCTACATCATGTCGTTCTCGAGGGACAGGCGTCTTGTCAAATGTGCGGTACGCCGCCCGGTTACCTGTCGCTGTTGCTTATCAGTTAACTCTTCCAAAGGTCTTTCTTGTATTGTACGTGGCGTCATTTACACGCAGTATAGTTATGACATGGTCTGTCGCTCCATAGTGTTCTTGACACCGTCAATACTCTCACCTCTTTGAGCTTCTACTGTCGAACATTGATACTTTGCCGATGGAAAACAACCAACTCCTGCACACTCCGGCTACCTTGGTATGTCTCCCTTATTACGGCTCGTTCCTATGCTTGATGTAAACCGTGTAGGGACTTAAGTGTAAGTAACGAGTCTTTGAAATTTCAGCTTCAGGATCGTCACTGAAAGTATGTCTGCGTTTCAAGGCAAACCTTGGTTCTGGCGTAAGTGCATTCCTACTGTGTAGCTCTCTCCGCTCAGGACTGAATGGAGTTCTTTGCAGTTCTTTGTCTCTTTCTTTGTGCAATGGTTCGATACATATCTTACGCCTCCTGGCTTGTTCTGAGTGCCGGACAACAGCTTTTACGCCCATAGAGTTTGGATAAGTAGGAATGTCCGTTGCCTCTCGCAACTATCTTTTGACTTGGGCTTTCCAGTCGGTGGTCAGAGTAAATTATTGATGGGTATAGTGGTATGCTCCTCTCCTTGCTCTGCAGGCATCTATATGAATTTTTTCTTTGTAATAGCTTTTCGTTGCACTAACTGCGCTGGGTGAGTTTTGTCCTTAGTCTCGCTCCCTTTCGTTAATAAAATCAGTCCTCGGGTTCTGTACGTGGTTTACATTACCTTCCTTCACCATCAGTGAGTTAATCCCTTTCTCAATTACGAAGTAATGTTGGGAGATATGTAAGTTAACGATTGTGAATATTTTTCATCTACTTATACTCGGGATTGACAGGTATAACAATAACGACCTTGGCGCCCTTTTCAACAATCCGGTATGTCCTCGATTTGTTTGAAACACGAAGTTTCTGCATGGCGCCGTATGCGGAACAGTACTCGCCGGTCAATGCCCTGGCAAGTGCAATATGTGACGGGATCATCACAACCAGTATATATCTTTCTCTTCGTCGTTCGCAAAGTGGTCTTCTCCAGTACGTCTCGTGAACAATTTCTCACTCTTCATTTATTGAAGCTATGGATTGTCATTGCTACATTGGCTCCGGATTTTTACCCTCCCTTCTAGAAAGCAAAACTCTCTTCAAAAGCTCAATATCGTCTTTGTGCAGATGGGCACGATCACCTCGTGAGTCTTGCTTTTTGTCGCTCTACTTTCAGTTCATTAATTCTAGCCGGCTGGGATATTGTGACCGGACTGTACGCTTTCATCCTGCACGCGGTCAGCTTGAGTGCCCTCTCAATGGCTATACTTGTGAGTTATCTCTCTTCGCGCTCGCAATCTCACCATCTTGGTGACTATCTGTGAACTCCGTGAAGTACTATCAAAATCAACCTGTTGGAGAATACCTCACTTCGGCACCAGGATTCATGATCAGTAAAGGTATGTCTCTGTTCTGTTGTGTTTTCCCCCGTTCGTTAACTTTCCCGCTGCGATAGCATATTCAAACTCCATGTTAGCTGTGTAAGGGTACCATTTGCTCCACCAAATTATGATCTCACGTCAACCTATCCATTTTCCTTGTGCAATGCTTGTGCATCTGGTCACGAAAGACTGAATGCAAGGAAACTCGTCAATGATCAGCAACAACTTGCTCCATCTCCATCGGAGCTTCCTACCCTACCCCGCATTCGCTGATCTCCCAATCCGACCTCCAGCCACGAAAGTATTTCCTAAGCATGGCACTAGTAGGGACTGTATCCATGAAAAATTCCAGAACATATTCCAGATAAATTGGCTCGGTGTGGAGCTCTTGCGAGACGGTTTAACGTGCTCCGCCAATGGACGATGCCCTGCACTGGTGTAGTCTCGATGCTTGACGCAGCCCTCCCAAGAAGCCTATTTGAAGTTAATGACTGCTGCGTTGAGTTACAACCCTGGATCACCCCAATCTCCGAAAATGTACCAATTCTCTAGCAGAGGGTACCTTTGTCCTCCAATGCCCATATCAAAGAATTAGCGGATATAAGGTAGCTACGAACTGATCTATAGAGTGGGGCTTAGGGTGTGCGTGGGTGGAAACAGACAGCTCGGCACCGTATCTTTAGAAGCCTGCCCCTTCACCTTGCGATCCCATTCGCTGTGACAATCTGCTCGCAAGACCCCGGCGTTCTGGTTCGGACTGTGCTTGTTTTCTCGTAGAAAATTGCAGTCTCAGAAGTCTGCCCGTTTCGGGAACCATTTGAGCATTGAGAGCGTGAAGAGCCCCCGTGGCTGCGCTGGTGCTTTTGAACTGGATGAAAGCACAGCCGTTAACCTCCCTCCTGGGTGCTATGTAACAGGGTGGTAAGCCGCGGAGATCGATATGCAATGGGTCGAAAGAAAAGAAACTTACGGATCCGCACACTGACCAATGAATCAGCATATTCCGAGAAGATTCGTCGAATGAGGTCCTCCGACCCGGGACTAAAATGCTGAGCAACTAGAGTGTCGCTCGGGGATCTAGCAGGATTTATTTTAATATCTGCGTGCGTCACGAAGAGGTCTCTGTCGAGGAGGAAGATAGGATCTTGCTGATCTGCCTCCACGAAAGCGGTGGCTTCCTCCGCTGTCTCGAACTCGACAAACCCACTCCCACGGGGAACTCCCTTCCCTGAATTCACTGAATTAAATTACCAGCGGGATGTCAGAGGTATAAAAGCACGAGAAGGACGGATCTCACGAAGCATGACCGCTCGTACTCTGCCAAACTGTGAAAATGCTTCTTCAAGTTGTTGAGCAGTCACCGAGAAAGGTACGTTGGCGATGTATACGCTTCCTGATGGCGGTCTTAGGCTGCCTTCGGACGTGCCAGGGTCGGCATTTTGGGGCTCTTGCCTAAGGACCTGAGCAAGAGAAAAAGGTCGCTTGGGATGTGACGGTGTCCCCTGAAGACAGCGTGCCAAGTTATTACGAGGGAAAACTCGCGATGGTTGAGCACATAGTCGTGTCCGTGACGCTGCGAACGCTGCGCTGCGTGCGGAAAAGAAAGTCGTTGCAAACATGGCTAGTAGCTGAACGGGGGACAGAGCGACCTGGCGTGCTGCCACGGTCCAGCGAGAAATAAAAAAGTAACAACCGCTACGGAAGGTCACGTGAACCCTTTACAGCTACGTGTGTAGTCATCCGTATTAGTATGTTTTACATAAATATGATCACCCTGGACACAGTCTGGAACCTCACGGCCACTACAGTCTCTGGAAATCCAAGTCCGGGGTGTATTTTCATTTCCTGGAGAATGAAGGGTGATTATGTACAGACGGTAAAACAGAGGTCAGTGAATAGTCGGTAAGGTGGGAATTTCCAAAGGTGGTGCCGGCTGATTGCGGGTAAGTTTCCGTGCATTCAGTCTTCCATGCCATACACATGAGCATTTTGCAGAGCACGCACAGAGGCGGATGTGAGAACGTTATCTGAAGCAAGGGAAAAAGAAAGCACGCTTACATAGCTAGCAGGGCGTTCAGGTACGCTGTTAATAGGGCAGAATCAACTGAAGGACAAGTGACGATGATGGAGGATACTGACTTTTGCTCTTCACGATACCCGGTGCGACAGTAAGGTATTCCCCAACCATCACATCTTGATAGTACTTCGTAGTGTGTCCAAGGGTAGCATCAACGCATGCGCTACAGACGTACGCGAGTTAACTCACAAGTATAGCAATTGCAAGGGCATTCAGGCTGCGCCACATGCAGCACCGTAGAGCAGTTTCGTAACATCACAGCCAGCCAAATTAAACATCCGAAAGCTAACCAATAAGAGACGACACTCACAATGTAATCAGGCCCGTCTGAACATAGACCAGATTGAGTTTTTGAATGTGGTAGTCCTTTCTA
The DNA here is from genome assembly GCA_024663395.1 of Pisolithus tinctorius. Lineage (NCBI taxonomy): Eukaryota > Fungi > Basidiomycota > Agaricomycetes > Boletales > Pisolithaceae > Pisolithus > Pisolithus tinctorius. The sequence goes on along the minus strand of JANFAH010000048.1, from coordinate 484,961 downwards.
GGGGTAAGAAGCAGGGGTCAACATGAAAATACGACGATTTTATAGCGCAGTAAATGACCAATGTATTACCGTTAACGAGACACGTACCGGAGAAGATTGGTTCGAGAAGGGCGAAGATAGAATAACACGCTGGCCGTGATGATCGCATCACATACTGCGCTTCCCAGAGAATTGACTGGGTTGTACTGTTTCATGTCCACGATATGTAGAAAAATCATATTCCAATCGGCCCATGACATACCGGACTGTTAAAGAGGGTGGCAATGTTCCCAGTGCGCCTGTCAATGCAGGGTGTAAGCGGATGAAACGCTTGCAAATGCCACCTTACGCTACTCCCAATAACACTTGGCGGACGGTAGAAATTAATTAACTGATGCTGAAGGAATGTAAAGTGCATACCGAACCCGAAAACTGATATGATCAATAGAGGAGAAATGAACTTAACCATGCGGGACTCACCCAGTTGTGCCGACGCAGCGACAAGCTATCCAGTGAATGTCATCTACATCCATGTTTGTGGAGCTAGGGACAGACGAGCGTACCACTGCACCCGTCAACAGTTTATTCCGATTGCTAACTAGAATGTACAAATTAGACGACGCTGGTAAAAGAAAAGAGCATCCCTTACTTATCCAAATCCTGTGGGCATAGAAACTATCGTGCAGTATTGAGAACACGAAGAGAAGTGTAAGGAATGTTTCCGACCATTGCACGAAGAACGAGACCAGAAACTACAGAGAAGATTATAGTCCGGAATGGCGAATTAGGGAGTCAGATCGCACTTACGCTGGCACCAATGGCCATCTTGAGATGTAAAGACGCTTTCAGGAATGCTACAAACGATGTTGGACTTTTTGAAGGTTGTCACTTACACTCAAATCCCTACAAGGCTTACATCGAACGGGTGACCATGCGGCGACAAGGAGAAGGAGAACATACCAGGGCATCTCGAGGGTACAAGCGTACGTCGTTTTCCATCGACAAGCTATGAACGTTCGACCGTAAAAGTATACATCAACGAAAGTATTGATGGTATCGAGAGCACTGAGGAGCGAGAGTTCATCCCATGGGCACAAGGTGATACATGACACAACATACAAGACAAGGAGGACCTTTGAAGAGTCAGCTGACGGGTAGTAGGAACACATGGAACTGGCGCACAGCACTTTTGAGGAGACGCTTGTCATTCGGGAACGCTGGAATGTAGAATAGGTACTGGCAAACCGCCACACCATACAAACTAGAAGAGGAGTGATCGTTTGGCCAATGACAAGGATAAGAAGCGGACATACGCTAACCCGACTGTTACTCCTGGGAACAAGTCGGTGAGATCAGATAAGGATCTGGTGGGGCAACGGATCAGGATACTTGCCAACAAGGCCAGGTCCGAATCTGAGACCAGCGGGTACTACCTCCGACATCGTTTTCAGATTCTCCCTGGCAAAAGAAGCAGATCCGGGCAGGACTGATGCGAGTGTCTGCGGCAGGGTCTTAAGTCATGGGACTTAAATATCGCATACCATTCCGATAGATGACGGCAGGGATGGAGCCACAGCGTGGGTTCCTCGTCCACCAACGTTGAGGGGATAATCCCGGGATCGCGGCGCAACTCAGCTTTGACGCCGACAAGAGCCGATTGTGATTCATCAGTGTCCTCTCATAACCTCATCTGTCTGTCATGCCAGCGACAGCGTTTCGAGTGCCTGGTGTGCTGAAACCCAATTCCAAGTCACAGGGAACCCAAATCTCTGTCGACGATCGGATGCCCATGCCTTCCAAGAGCTCTCTTTAAAATAATGAGCCGCACTGACGGTCCAGTTTCTTACTCCTTCGGTGGGATACAATGGGCTTGCATTTCAAAACGACCCCACCGTCCTGTACGCAGCGTACGCAGTGCTCAACGGTTAGGGCTGGAAAAGGTGCGAACTGACGTCGAGTCCAATCGCTGTGAGCCCAACTTGCCAGGTTGTCTCCCACTGAGCGACTTCTTGTGCAGGGCATAGGTAAGGAAGACTCATCGGTTACTCTCAACCTACACCTGCCCCGTCGATCTGAGCCTAGATTTATGTAATCTCTGCCATCGTATCATTGGCGCCGAGTCAGAGCTGTTGTTGTCCCATCCGAACAACATTGTCGCGTTTTGGAACAGCTTTAGTTCTTCCCTCGTCGGGAAGGCGCCCCTTTACTATGACGTTCAATGTATCGCGACCATCTTCTTTGTTGGCACAGGGCTTGAACTACTATCAATATCGCTATGCTCATGAACGTGGATGGGTTTGGAAAATATACACAATTGGTTGCGCACTTAAACGAGTTCATCAACGGCTAGACTCCTACAACGGGGCCGAACGTTTGAGGGGCGGGGCTATATCATAGCTAGTGTGCAACCCGGTAGAGTGATCAGTATCTAACGACTCCTGTCATAGAACTACGAGGCAGAAACGCTATGTAACTGCTAGACTACAATGAGGTACATATGCAATGCTAGATGTCATAGTCGTTTCAGCGCCTTCTTCCTTTTCTCTATTCCCGAATGTCCTGTAGCCGCTGATCTCTTCCCCGCTTTGGCAGTCGTCATATCTGACGTCCCAGAAACATTCGAGTTAGCAGTGGACAATGGCATTGGAGTCACGCGTTCTTTGTTAGATGTCGACGTCACAAGAGAATTCGTGATAGTGTTGGATAACGATGGTTGAAGTGGATGTGCAATCGGTGTTGGAGACGCCGATTTACGCGGCGACACGGAAGGTGGTATAGGGAGTGGTAACGGATCGCCTGGTAAAGGCGCCACCGCTGTCGACGGGGGAATCGAATCGCCCTCCTCGGGGTTCACTGGTGCTGGCGTTTCGAATTCTGGAGGCCTCGTACGCGGTGTGGCATGCACGCTTGTAATGAGTTTCGCCCGTGAACAATAGCTCTCATAATCTTCCAGCAGCAGCCTACCCGCCTCCTCGTCAAGCGCCGACTCAGGATTGGGGAAAATCAAAAGACATTTCACAGTCACAAGGATATGACCAATGCCATAGGTCGACTTCCAATCCTTCTTCAACGTGTTCACGCATATCTCTCCTTGGGACGACACGTTCGGATGGAATATTTTCGTGGTAAACCAACCTAGAAAGTACATCAACTGAATTCTTGACGGTGAGAACTGGTCGATACGCACACTTCGGAGGGGCAGCCGGAAACTCCGGTGTGAACTCGAATCTAACTTTGAAGTACCCTCCCGCATAAGGTGTACCCTCTATACCACAGTGGCGACATCAGCCTATGGCAAAAACCCATCAAGCAACAAAAGCATACCTGGCCCTTCGATGATTCCAGTGACATCTAGCATGTTTTCCTCGTTAGTCACGACACGAATGCCCTCAGGTGGGTCGTTCTTCAGTTCGGTAAGCTCTCGCATCAACCGACGCATGGTTGCAGGTGAAACAGACTATAACGCAGAATAGACGTGAATTCCTGATACGCTGACATCGTTCTTGCAGATTGCGTACCATTTTGAAGTGGTAAGTTGGCGTAGTTTGATATAAGAAGTGTTTGGAAAGAAGGCGTGGCTTGAAGTTGCGTGACAAGAACCATCACGTGACAATAAAACAAACACGTGCAGAACCCTAACCCCATGTTAGGGCTCTAAAAACGCTATCTATCACCGTCAGTCCAAACAAAAATACCATTATGTGGCCCAAACACATGGAATTCAGAGAAAATAAAAAATGCAAGGGGTATCGTCCCAAGTAAACTTTAATCAGTCATTGCAGCCAGGTAACTCTGGAGGATCCAAACGTCAAGGGAGAACAAAGCGAACACGGACCACTCACCTCTCTATCCTCCAAAAATTCAAGGTAACTTAGAGAAATGGCAATCCAAAAGCTCGTCTCGACGCCTAACATGCGTTCTTCAGCCCGGTTTATTTCTAGCAGTCCACTCATGGATCGGAAGGTCAACACGGGCGTCGTGTCGTGAAATACCAATAAAGGTGTCGGGGTTTGCGGAATCAGATGGTGAGACTGGGAAGACCCAGTAGACTGTATCTTCCGAATGTTATCCGTGGGAGTGAGTGTGAACGACAACGAATGGGACGGCTTATGGTTCTTGAACAAAGATACAGCGCGTGTGATAAACGAAGTGTGATCCGTCTGTTGCGGGGCAGGTATATGAGGAGTGGAGTGAGGTGCAAGGAGAAACTGAGCGATTCGTGAGGGGATCGGTCTGGCTTGCGGTCCCACGTTCTTTGGAAGCGCGGAACCTATTTCGTTGAGTTTCGCATCAAGTGAGGGTGGGGAAGGCGGCGTGACTACAACAGGCGCAACAGGAGGTGTAGGAGGGTACGAATGCACCACTGTAGCGTCCGAGTCAACGCTGTCACGGGAGGCTCCGGACTTCGTAGGTGAAATAGAGGTGGATGGAGGGGATGAAGGGAGGCTGTTTGTGCGACAGGAGAAATACAAGGCAGCATCCGTGTAATCAGGCGACGAGCGAGGCACGGGAAGGAGAGAGATGAACACTCCCGGCGGAAAGGCCGGTGACCGAACACGAATATACCACCCCCGTTTTGGCCTATGAATGGTCCAGAGTACGGTCGAAGTTTGGTTATGCTGCAGACACGTTAAAGGCGGACGATGGGCTAATCCCTTTTTACGTACGACGAAATGCTCGACGATCTCCTCGTCCGAAAGGAATCTTTCCTTTTACCCACTTGAGGGATTAGACCTACGTGGTTGATTTCGAAAAAGACGTACTTTATACCAGATGACTTTGTCTGAGCTTTCCTCGAAAACATTAACGCGCAAGTCGGATATCACATCTGAGCTGGCAATCGCGGGATGCGGTCGATCGCGATGCCAGAGTGTGAAACGACACACACTGACCTTCGTACCACGTATCTTGTCAGGTTTGGGTTGTGATTCGGTTGGGTCTGCATTGTCGAAACAGACAACCCTGTGCAGTCTCTGTGATATCCACCGTTGCTTGATGCCGTCGGGTGGCTGTGGCTCGCGACTCGGAAAACGTCTTCGCGAATTTACTTGCCTCCAAATAATCCATTACAGAACGCCATACACGCCGTTGGATGCCACCTGGACTTGTTTTCGGATGGCTTTGCGTAGCGCACTCCGTCGTGGATATCGCACTTCGCGCAGCACAAATCCGAAGTGGCCAGGGGCTACTCAAGCCTACCACCGTGACAAAGTCGCATGTGCCGAAGGATACATTGAGGAGAGACAGAGCTAAACTGCAGGAATCCCTACCTTCAAGCCTGCTACGCGTGGAGGAAACAGTCGTTCCAGTCGCTTTGCCAGAGGCAGCGTTGTCTGCAAACGTCCAAGAAGGACCAGCTGAGATACCTCAACCATCACTCAGGGAGGGCGCTGTCGTCACCTCAAGAGACGAACTTGAGCCAGTACTACTAACACGGCGCGAAAACTCGCGTGCTCTTTCAGACGCTGAGGCGGACCAAGACTTTGTGCCCAATGTCCAAGTAAGTACTTGTTTCATAGTGGGCATAGCTGTGTTGCACGTCGCGTAAGGCTTGGCACACCTACTAACTCGGGCTATCCAAGCGTTCAGACCATGGGGCAGAGTCTATGGAGTCAACTCCAATGCAGCCTCATGTATCACCGCTTCTCCAGTCGTCAAAGGTTCCTTCATCGCGCGTTGGTCGTATTTTTCATTACGGAGGTGTGTAGAAAACGTGTGTGAGTACAATGCAATGCTGATATGTGACCATGGTGGGCAGGTCTTGCAGCATCTTTGGGTTATGGTGCCGCCACGGAGTTCCTCCGTCGTTCCACCACCTCCCCGGGTGGCTCTGATGGTCAGCATTCGTCCCTGATCATGACGGAGGCCAACATCAAACGGCTTGTCTCGAAGCTTTCACAAATGCGAGGGGCAGCTCTGAAGCTTGGTCAATTCATGAGTATACAAGGTTTGAAAATGTTCTAGGTTAAACACTCCGGAAGTTTTATCCCACTCACAGACACCCATGTTCTACCGCCTGACCTAGATGAGATATTCCGCAGAGTGCAAAATAGTGCGCACTACATGCCTGACTGGCAAATGGAGGTGATTGACCACTCATACTTTCGCCGGAAAACCTCATCCATGTCGTAGAAAGTCATGGAGGCTTCCCTTGGCCCGCGGTGGGCGAACAATTTTGTTTCCTTTGAGCGCATACCCTTCGCTGCTGCCTCTATTGGACAAGTGCATCATGCCATTCTAGCCGCCTCAGCCTCACCTACGGGACGCGAGGAACGTGTCGCCGTAAAGGTACAGTTTCCCAATATTGCAGATTCCATAGATAGCGACCTCGGGTACGTCAAGATGCTGTTAACTGCTGGAAAACTCCTTCCAAAGGGACTCTTTCTCGACCGGACGATTCATGTGAGACCCATCGATCGCCCACTCGCCGTGCCTAAGCTGCAACACCTTCCCATATTATCTGCAGGTCATGAAAGAAGAGTTGGCTGATGAATGTAATTATGCACGAGAGGCAGATTTCTTACGGAAATATCGCACTCCCGAACTTCTCGGTAACGACGCAAGATTTAAGATACCCTGGGTGTGGGAAGGTAGTACTGAACGTGTTCTCGTCATGGAGCAGGTCGATGGTGTGGCTATGGGGGACGCATCCATCTCAACTTTGCCTCAGACAGATCGGAACGAGGTGTGTACCTATGAATTGCAAAGCACTAGCAGCCCACTCTGATTACTTTACACTTTGTAGATTGCTTCGAGAATCATGGAACTTTGCCTGAGAGAGCTTTTTGAATTTCGGATGATGCAGACCGATCCCAACTGGACGAATTTCTTGTGGAACTCCGAAACGAAGCAGGTCTGCCATAGTTTGTTTTTTGTTGGATGTGCAGGACGTACTGGCGTTCTATTAGATTTCCCTTATTGACTTTGGTGCCACGCGCGAATATACAAAGGAATTTATGGACAAGTGGCTCCACCTGCTCCAAGCTGCGGCTGCGGAAGACCATGACGCTTGTGCTCACTGGAGTCTCGAGCTTGGATATCTTACGGGACAGGAGGACCAGGTCCGTTTTCTCCTATCCCAAACCTACGACGGCATTCATCTCAGTGACCAGACAATGCTCGATGCCCACATCAATTCTATGATCCTGCTCGCAACGCCTTTCAGGGATTCCACCCCGCAGCCCTTCGCCTTCGGGCCTGGGTCGCAATGGGTGGACATCACAGCGCAAATTCGAGCCTATATCCCCGTTATGCTGAGACATCGCCTCACCCCTCCGCCTCGCGAGACGTATAGCCTCAACCGGTGAGCTCGTTTGACGACGAAGAGTTCTCTTTACTGATTGACATATAATATCAAAAGTAAACTCAGCGGTGGATTCTTACTGGCTACGAGGCTCCGTGCTGTTGTAGATGCGAGGGAGCTTTGGGATAGGATCACGAGCGGATATCGATTTGGTCGTTGACATGTACGAGCTGTCAAATGGCGATCATGGATACGGATTTACCCTGACTCGATACAAACTTGGAGACGACTCGGAGGGTAGTCACACACCATACCAAAGGAGAACGGGTATTGTGCTACACATGTCAGCATCGAAAATTAATGTCACCTGCAGGCGAATTATGATGATCCGTCTTATTGGAGGGTCCGACGATCTAAGAGTTCTGCGAGAGCAACTTGAAACCGGCGCATCGTCTGCTGCCATAGCACATCACCCCTACGAATGTCCGAGAGCTGAGACCAACCTCCCTCATTGTCGCCGCCTCCAGCCCTCATTACGGGACAGGCAGAATCCACCGAAGAAATGACGAGGATTCTGGTTAGTAATACTGCCAAGGTTTGTCAATAACGGTGGGGTAAGTCCCAAAATCCGCCGTTTTCCATCCTGGACGTATTAAACACTTGCGACGTCGGGGATCGCAGATGTTGTTAAGAATTGCGAAAGAACATGGATGCATTCCACATCATTAGCAGACGCTCGGTTCTCCGGGCTGCAGGCCCAGTTAAGTTTGGACGAGGCCGATATCGGCTTCCGTGCTGCAAAATTTGTTTTACGGATCGTCTACTTCCCATTTCGAGGAGCTAATCGCTCTTCCTATTGGTCTTTTTTTTTCGTCGAGTCTTTGGCTTGCCTAGGAGAGACTATCCGTTCGTGGACTCCTTGAAGTGAGTTGTCGTCGATAGGCAAACCACTTGACATGGTACTACTGACCAACGTTCAACGCATCATGGGCGCTGAAGTTACAGCACAAACAGTTGCAAAATCAACGGAAGCAAAATAGAACAGAGAAACAGAGAACAGGGCTTGCAGAGCAGGGAGATTGTGTACTAAGAACTTACACGAGGTAGCATATCATTGACAGTGAAATAGAAGTACTAGTGACATGGGAGCAAACATTTATGCCATCTCTACACAAATTCTGGGAGGGATGAGACATCGAAAGCCGTGACTTGCACCTGTCTCTCTAGAATTCTCCTGATCTCGTCTATACTTGAGTGCAGGGCTCCATATTATTAAATAGTCCCTGCATGATGCCCCACGCGATCTCTGGTTTCCCGTCAAACAACGTCGCATACATTAATGTACCTCCTTCCGCTGCCTCACGTTGCAGTCGTGACATGGATGCTTCGATCCTCCCAGAAGAAAGCCTTACCTCCGAAGCCACACTCGGGACAACGTAAACGGTGCTGCGTGAGAGATCTCTCCGGCACGTACGTCGGAATGCCCCGATGTGCTTCAACAACCGAAGATTGTCGTCGTAGAGGTTCGATGCAATGTTATGCATATACAAAATCCCAATTGCCCAGCTCTCCTTCGTATCGCTGGACAGATAGGCTATCCACCACACGGAATAAAACACCATGTCTTACTTGGAATCCATCCATTTTTTCAAAGTTGCCTCTGCATCCGGACCATAATCAACGTAAAATGACGGAGTGTCCACGAGGAGGATGTCGTTCGGTATCCCTTCAAAACGGCACCTTACCGCATGGACCTCACTGGGCTTGTGTTCTCTGCTGACCTTAACGAGGGTGTGGACGTTTGGATTTTGCAACAGGGTGCTCAAAAACTAGAGTGGATCATTAGATTTTAATCCAGGATAAGCAATAGCGCAGGCTAATATTACCCAGCTCTTCCCGGAGCCTGAAGGACCTATAATGCTAGTTGCAAGCTCAATGTTACTGCGCCACCAGAGATGACAATGCAACCCTCACAACACTACGATATCCTCCGGCAAAATACCCATTCTCCTACGCTTGCGCAAAAAATCGAAGAGACCCATCTGGCGAGCGACGGGTGCTGGGATTTCGAGTGAGTCGAATGAGAATCGAGTGGAAGACGACGCCACCCTGGCTGCAAAGCAGTGCTTCAAGACATGCAGGTGTATGGTATGACAAGTGACGCCACTGGCACTGGCAGGACTTGACGCGGATAATGAACTGGGTTCTGGGTCTGGCGCTGCAAGTGTCGCCTCGGACGCTCGCGCAACTATGAACAGCTACAGCTATACGAGAAGATCATCGCAAGGACACAAAAACGATGAACGGCGCAAAAACCAATTCACACACCACGTCAGAGGAGGCATCGAGCGAAAACGCGGGTTTCATTAGGCTTTGACGCCATCTCTCGAGTCTCCACTTCGTATCAGAGGGATGTGTCTGCACTCGCCCAAGCAAGAAGTGCAAACGATTATGTTCTTCAGGTTTACTCCCATGAATAATGCCACGAACATTACTATTCGACGTTCCGGAAGGAAGGTCATGGGGGTGGTGGTAGTTCGATGTGATCTCGCCCCTCAAGCACAATCCTTGAGCCTGAGTGTCTAACGACCACACGCATTCTCCCAGTGATGTCCAATCAAGCGGCCCCAGGGCCATTAGCCCTCATATAAGACTAGCACGCGCATGTTCTGTCGTCAGAACCATTTCGGACCTGTCGCTGACGGTCGTCGAGTTAGTGATGTCTCACTAGGACGGTTCTCGCTCGTGTCTAGTGATGGCGTAATCTCTGATGTACAGAATCGCAGCTTGTGCCTTGACAGCCTCTGCACCCCAACAGTGTGGCTTTTGATGCCTATTCGCTCGCTGATAGCCCTCAGCTTCATCTTGGCTTCGGGAAAATTCAGCGAAGAAAATGCCACACGTGAGTTTGATCTATGTATTGGTTTGGCTGCGACGTATCACTGAAAATATAACAATACCGTGAACGATTCCTGACAGTACAGATTATAATGATTCAAACGGTTCACGAGAAGCATTTGAGAGCAAGGGGAGTGTTTGCGCACTTACATCCCCAATCCCCGAAGGAAAATATGATCTTTCCATCTGCTCGAATGACGCAGGCATTACATAGGAGAGGATGGTTGTGGCACGTTCTGGACATGAAAGTGTCGAGGCAGTGGCGATCTGCGCGACTATGTGTGGAGCACACCGGAATACAAAGAATTGCAAAGGAGTGATGCAAGCAGGCATCGTGGAACTAGGACAGTTCCTGCATCAGGCGCTGCTGGAGTGAATTGCGTTACACGAGGTGATCTCGCCAGGTCGACATAGTCTGCGTATCTGCGCAGAGTTGTCCAGCAGTAGTGTCCGCACGAGTGCATCAACCTAGTCGGGAATATGAGGCTGTAAGGCGGCACCCGGTCACAGTCGAGTTCAAGAAAACGTTCTGCGCAGACCAGTCTTATTGACGCCTTTACGCCTTTCAGTCACTTAGGCACTCACGACAGGTGAGAACACTCATATCTTGACGTGGCGAATTTCTAAATCATGACTTTTACCGTCATGCAGCGGCTGGGGTGTTTTTCGGGCCTGGCTCAGTTTAGGCCCTCACCGTCTGTAACGTTCGTAGTTTCCCAACGCCTGACCAATCGGAAGAAGGTCTTCCCTTACAGAGGGGCTATTTCTTACGGGTTCCGGGCACGGGCAGTTATGGTTAGCACTCTCGAAGCGGCCACCGACTTCGTACGCGACCGCCACTCAAGTGCAGGTACACCTTCAGAAACCCTCCAACATTGCAATAGCTGTACTTGGGTTGCAAACAGGCCTTACCACCAACCCCGATGTCATCCGTTTGCCGTCCGTCTGCAACACCTCCGAGATAGGGCGCCTATGTCTACTGTGAGGTAGTCCGGTCGGGCATGTGGAACTCTGGCAAACACTATTCGTGAGCGCTCGACGATACCATGAAGCGCGGACAGGTACGTCAAAACTCAACGAGGGCTCAGTAACAGGATATTGATATTGTTGGCTTATGTGAGGAGAATCTGTGGGGCGTATGCCATGAGAATTTGGATTTTAGAGGGCATACACAAGGAGACGCGTGCTTGAAAGTCGACGGAACCGAGGACGCATGTATGATGTTTTATGATTTGATAAGGATGAGCCATGCATACGCTGATTGTTAAATGACAGAAGTGAAGCTGGCCTTCAAGTTTTTGCTCCTTGTACCAAGCCATGGGGATACCCGTGGGTTCATGAGAGGGCAGGCCTTCATCCATAGCCTTACTTGACCCGCGGCTAGTTCCGTGGATACCAGGTTGTACGGGGTGTAGTCAGCCAGGTACAAGACGGTGTAATAAATACACTAGTTATGTTAGTAATTCCCGATCTCGATGGGCTCTGCCTGGCCTTTCCCTTTGAACGTCTTGTTCTTGGTGATTGCTGCTGTAGAGCTAGCGCTAGGTAGTAGTGACGTATCTCACCAAGTCAAGCTCCCATGGAGACTCCAAGTTGTACTTTGAAGGTCATCCGGTGCTGGAGGAGACGACTGCCTGAAATGGTAGTCTTGTAACCGGACTAGTACTGAGATGGCACGCTCTGCATCAACTCAGATGATGCTAAAAACATTATTAGAGTGAACAACAGATCGGACTTGCTCACAAGGCATATCAGTTGCGCAGTCTCGATGTTCACGTCAATTCCATGATCCTGCTCGCAACGCCTTTCAGGGATTCCGCCCCGCAGCCCTTCACTTTCGGATCTAGGTCGCAATGGGCGGACATCACGGCCCAAATACGAGCCTATGTCCCTGCAATGCTGAGACATCGGCTCACCCCTCCGTCTCGCGAGACGTATAGCCTCAACCGGTGAGCCCGTTCGACGATGAAGAAACCGTTCTATTGATTGACATATAAGATTAAAAGCAGAGTGAGCGGTGGATACTTACTGGCTACGAGGCCCGTGCTGTCGTAGATGCAAGGGAGCTCTGGGATAGGATCATGAGCAGATATCGATTTGATCGTTGGCAAGTACGGGCTGTCATATGGCGACTATGGATGCAGATTTACCCTGACCCGATACAAACTTGGAGACGACTCGGAGGGTAGTCATACACCATACCAGAGGAGAACGGGTATTGTGCTACATATGTTAGCATCGAAATAAATGGTTACAGGACCGGCGGAACCTACCGATGGAACGACGAGGATCTAGGCCAGCGATATCGAGCTCAGTCCCAAAATCCGACGTTTTCCGTCGTAGACGTATTGAACAATGTCATCGAACGTTACCTATGGCCACTTGCGACGTCGACAATCGCAGAGGTCGTCAAGACTTGGGAATTGGAAGAATATGAATGAAGAGGAAAGGAAAAGGACACCGAGAGTCTCCTCCAACATAATACGTACTTTGAAGTTCTCGTGAATATGGACACTACTGCGCTCACGTTCCAATGGTGTAGGATACGTCTCGCGAAGCCAAGAGCGAGCGGGGATAATCACGACAATATTCCAACCTACATTCCGCCGTGTAATGGTAGATACCACGTTGTCTCCTGTATCGATTCTAGGGTGTTGTCATGGTTGCACGACATCGAGGATTGGCTGGTTTGGCTCTGCAGTGGCTTTTACAATCCTCATATCTTCCTATCCTGTTGGAAATGGTGTACAATGCCACGTGTACGCAAAAAATCCACCATTTGAACTCGGGGGCCACTCCTTGTAGCCCTCTGTATGGTAGTCATCCGCGCACAACTCGACAGGAGACCGGTTGGCGACAAGGAGATGGTCAGAAGCATGCTAAACCTATCTCTCTTCGACAAAGCATGCAAAACACACGAAGTTCGTTTTACTAAACGTACGAGTCCGAAACGGTCCAGGAAGTCCCACGTCATTTTGAGCTCAGGAAGAATGGCCATTGGTTGGGGAAACAGATCGGAGGTATATACAGTGCAGGTTGGGGGGTCAGTGATTAGTTTGTAGGGTAGGAAGCTGTGATGGAGACACCGGAACAAATTGTTGCCGATCACGGATAGGCTTCCTTGCATTCAGCCTTTTGTGGTTACACGAATGGGGAAAGCAGAATGGCTAATGTGAGGTCATAATTTGGCGAGACGAAATAGTATGCTCACACAGCTAACATGGAGTTCGAATACGCTGTTGGTATAGGGAAAGTCAACCGAGAACAAATACACGAACAAGGAATACAAACTTTTACCCAGCATTGAAACTGGCGCGGCAGTGAAGTATTGTCCGATCCGATCACTCTCATAATACTTCGTAGAGTTTAGTAATAGTCGTCGTGGGTACGGGCATACAGGAGACAACTCACAAGTACAGACGTTGTAAGGGCACTCGTGCTGACCGCATGCATCCGGGATAAAAGTGTGCATATCAGCCGTTTCCACAACGGTAGAAGGCAGCACTCACAATGTGATCAAACCCATCTGAACGAAGACCAAATTGAATTTTTGAATAGGGTTTTCCCTCCTGGTAAGGGATGAGCGATGATCAGGAGTTAATGTCATTGTGATACATACATCGGACCAAGACCAGCTCCCGACCGACGGAGACAGAAATATACGCTTGCTGTGATGATGGCATCGCATACTGCACTTGCCAGGGCATTGACTGCCGAGTCCTATTTCATGGCATGCAGAAATATCATAATTCAAATGAATCGTTACACACCGCCGGATTGCTAAAGAAGGTAGCGACGTTGTCACTTTCATAACTGCCGATCCCGAGCATAAGCAGACAGAATTCTCGCGGCTGTCAACTTACGCGTCTTCCACTGTTACTAAATGTTCGGGGGCAGGGGTCAATGAATTGATGCGAAAAGAACGTATGTGAATCACATACGGCTACCAAACGCTGATCTGATCAATAAAAAGGGAGCAGTATACTGGACGGTGCGGCTCACCCAATTGTGTCAATGCAGCGAAAAGCTTTTCAGCGAAAAAATATCCGTATCATCATGTCTGAAGAGCGACGAATGAATGACACACCACTGCACACGTCAACAGCTTATTCCGATCACCAACTGGAAAGTCCAAGTCTAAAGATATTCACGAAAGAAAAGTGAGGCACTTCTTACTTATCCAAACCCTGTGGGCATAGAAGCTATTGCGCGGTATTGAGAATAGTACAAAGGGTGAAGGACATATATCAAACCATTGCACAAAGAACGCGATACAGGACTGCAGACGACTCCGATTAGCAGAGTGAGAATTAAGTGATTATATCGCCTTACATTTGTAGCAAAGGCAATCTGGGAAATTAAAGACACTTTCAGCAACGTTGCTAACAGCATTACAGTTCTAGAGGGTTGCTACTTACAGTCAAACTGAATGGGCTGTATCAAGTACAAGACAACGCGGTAATAAGGCGGACGTACCAGGTCATCTCGCTCGTGGGAGGATATGCCGTGTTCCGTCGATAAACTATCAACATTCGAGAGTAGAAGCATAAAAATGCGAGGGTATTGACGCTGTCCAGAAAACTGTGGGTCGAGGACTCATGTCGCAGGTACAAGGCGAGTAAAGGACGCGACATACAAGACAAGGAAGACCTTTGAAGGGTCAGCTGACAGAGGGCAGGAATAGATAGGGACAACGTACTGCACTTTTAATAGTACGCTTGTCCTTCGGGAACGCCACGATGTAGAATAGGCATTGGAATACTGATACACCATACAAACTAGAAAACAGGTAACCGTCTGGCCAACTGCAATGTCATGTAGCGAACGCACGCAAGCCCAACAGCAAATCCTGTGAACGACACTGTCAGCGAAGGTTGGGTAGAGTAACGATACTTGCCAGCAAGACCGGGTCCCCAATCAGCACCATTATATACTTCGGACTGTGACATCATTCCCCAACCTAAATAACTGAATAAAACAGTGTGAACGTGCTGTGGCAGGTCCTTTGGCTTTTATGCACCGTAGGCCAAGCCGATGGAGACCGACAGGGGTTCCCCGGCGTGGGTACAGCCTGCGCATAATTTCCTAAAGGAATGCCATGAGTGCGACCGGAGGCAATATTGCTTTGTGTCACTGACAGTGCTATGCCAATCTTGTTTGTTGGACTGGCACGAGTCCGCATCCTATTTGTTGTGCCAGTCTGGCTTGTTGAATTGCAACGAGTGCATATACCTGCCGCGTCGACGGGCGTCCTGTTGAGATCGTGGTAATGGTTTCTTTCACTCTGTTGTTAGTTTTCGCGAAGGCCTCGGCACGCCTTATGTCATCGCGTCGACAGCACTGTAAGTGCTATTTATATACCACAATATATTTATCGCAGCAGGTCACTTACACATATACTAGTGGGTTCAAAGATGGTGCAGGTACGGCAGCACGCAGTCAGACAATCGTCTTCGCAATTCTGAGGGTCAGAACAAGGACTAGTGGTGAGGTAGTCGCTGCTAGTGGTATCTGCGAATTATGACGTAATGCGCATATCTGCCAAGCTTGTTATTCCCTATTTGGAAGGTGGCGTCACAAGGCTTTGCCTGCAACCGTCCTCGTTCTTCGTCTCCCGTCCTTCGTCGACATCCCTCGTCCTCGAACGCTCACCAGTTGACTGTTACCGTAGCAGATAGTCGATCCCGCTGGTGAACATGGGGCGCGCATTTTGTATTCCCGCAGTGTTCTTTTTCTTCGCAGCTTTCGTCCTCCTGTTCATCGTTTCCGTATCTCTTCCCTACTTGACTGCTATGGATATCACCCGTGTCCATGCAGATGGAAACACTGAACTGTCTGCTGCAAACGACACGATCAGCCAGCTCAGAGTGAGTACTCTCTTGTTTCACCCCCTCACTTGTCCTTATGGCGGCGTGTTTTTCTCATGCGGTAGTTCGGTATATGGTATGAATTCTCTCTTCCTAACTGTTGAGCTGAGGAGCTCATTTTCGCGATCAGGGCATACTGCTACGATCTCACCAATGGAAACAGAGTTTGCAGCACTACAGGTAACTCCTTTTGATTTGGCATAGTCTTCGGTTCCCTTGTTCAGCTTGTTGCAACTTCAAGGTCACGGCTACTCTGTCGTTGTCAACTCCACCAGCAATTCAGTGACGATTGGTTCATCGTGGACCCGCGGCCTTGCCGTGCATCCCGTCGGTGCGTTTGTATCCGCCCTTCTATGACCTCACCTGATTTGTACCACGTGATCTAGCGGCGGGAGTGGCGTTCATCGCGTTGTTACTCGCCCTCTCCCAGCATATCACTGTCACTCTTTTCGCGTCCCTCGTCGGCTTTCTTGCTGCTCTTCTGGCGTTCATTGCCTTCATCATTGATGTTGCTCTCTTTGCGTACGTCAAGGATCAAATGGGCAATCTCGGCTTCGGCGGAAATACCATTACTGGCCCCGGTTAGTACATAATTTCCCTCCTCGAAGCCATCAAATCGAAGAAGAACATTACACAGGTTTCTGGTTGACATTCACCTCGATGATCCTCCTTGTTCTCGGTGGCTGTACCGTTTGCTTTGGTCGCCGGCGTAGAAGGATGGCTAACGCAACCTCCACATCGACCAGCCCCAAGGAGGGATTCTTCAGCAGGTTCAAGCGGAACTAGGAATTGTTCATTCATTTTTATGTGTATGCTCATCGTCTTAAACGAATGGCACGGCAAGAGTTTTATGTGTGACACTTTCATTTCCTTCTTGGGATTCCGCGGGTATGAACTATCTCGGATTGAAGCGGAATCCACGCTGGCTACCTCGGACGACGGCTACAGATACACCCTGTACAATAATGATACAATATCCACGGAATTCACAACCCTCACTAAGAGTATTGAGTGCGGCATAATCTGGAACAGATATATGTAGTATTTTCATACACCTTCCGAAGTGTATTAGACTAATTCCTAACTCCACATCGGCAGTGCATTATCCCTGGATATGGCGTGTGAAGGCAAGTGCATCTCCGACGCTCCCCCAGTATCCTCGGCATCGTTGCTGGAATAGTGAGGATCAACAATGACCGTTCGTTGGAATCGAATTGGGACGTCGAGGACAGCTGCCTTGGTTTGGTCCCTGCCAGCCGTAACATGACAATAATCCCGGTCGTCGGGTGCTACAACGTCATTGGAGGATGAAAACGGGTGATGATGCTGAAAATGAGCAGGCGACGAGAGTGGACGGCTATAATCAACATCATCGATGTTTGAAATGTCGTGCAACGTGACGCCCTTTTGGTCCAGAGGAGACAGCCCGGAGGAGTGTGTAGCACGGAGCGGAGTTGGTGGCGTGCGCTGGTGGTGCTGGCTACCGACCACAAAACTGCGGCCTGGGTGCACAACAACGTTGGAGATTCGCGAGACCCCGGATGTCGAGCGCTCCCCTACAAGTTCTACGAGTAGTTTTGTCGATTTAATACCTAACTTGGTGGAGCCTTAGTTGGTATATACTCACCCCGGAGATGAATGAGAATTCGTTGACTCATTATCCAAACGACGGCATATCCGAGCGAAACTCTGATAAAGTCCATACAAGTCAGCGACCGATCTCTATGTGGTAACACAACACTCTACTCACCCCGTAGACTGCCAAATCGTGGGAGTTACGAATTCCGCATTAAGAACCTAGAAAGAAATGCTCACCTGAGTGGTGAGGTCCAGTTGCCGGTAAAGGATCAAGTTTAATATATTGACGGCTGTGGTGGAGCAGTTAATGCCGCGCACGGCCATTCTCGTAGCCAGCTGGTAACTTACCCGTAAGCACAACAAAGAAGATCAGTCCGTCGTACATCATACTATGCACCGCAGAAAATTGAACTTGTCCCAAGGAACGGCGCAAACAGCACTTACACACGGACCAAAAACGAAAATCTATGTAACAGAATTCAGCATCATTTCATCAAAGAGGTAACAATAGAAAATAAAATAAACTCACTTTCCACTATACGTCTTATACCGAACTAGGTGGATGGTCGAGAGCACGAGTGCCATGAGGTCGTAAATCATCGCGACAAGGTAGAACACCCACGTCAGGGGATGTGCACCGGAGACCCCCGAGACGCAACTACCAGGTGAGAGAGGATTAGAGCACATTGAGTTTGTTAGCAGAAAATAAATGAGATCTACCCACTTTCCCTGTATGCCAACCGTAAGGTTCGTAAATCAGATTTGAATGTGGTGTAACGAGAAGACCTACGCCGACTACCTGGGCTGAGAAGGATGTAGCTTAGATGAGTTAATGATAGAGTATCAGTCTCGAGCGTTGGGTCTTACAAGTTCGACGGTATAAATCAAAGAACCATTCGAGCTACCATAACTAATTAGTCACCTGGACTCGAAGGACAGTTAGAGCCACAGATATTACCGCCACTGTGATACAGAAGTATACAAGGAGGAACAAGCCCAACTGTTTGTTCCTCCCAGCGATGTTAAATGTCCTGTGAGGTAGACGTCTTGAGTACAGCCATAACAACGCAATTATGAGAGATAAGTTCACCTGACTCCCAGGATTGCCTGTGAAACAGAAGCCTGCAAATCTGGAAAAAAATATCAGGACCAGAGCCGGTCAGTTAAGCGTGACGCCAGCAAACCTTTGAAAATGGGAGGTACGAAGTAAAACCGCCGACAAGACTCCTCTGTGAAGGAGGTCGCAAAGAATCCATAGTTGCTCGTGACCATGACCAAAATACTGGTATATCTGGAGCAGAAGAGCGTCCCGTCATAATCTCCGTCAAAACCCGGTTGAGTGACAGCTCACTTATTACCTACCGAATCAGGATGAATAGAATACACGCAAGACTGCGCAGGATCAACTTTCATGGGGAGCTAACAACCGGCGGGGACGTTACTATACCTCATGCGAAAGAAACTGCGCTGGCTGCGATACACACGGTATTCGATCGGTAGGGTAATTATATAACTGCAAGTGATTCGAATCACACGAGGATGGGCGTCACCTCCATGATAACGTAAAAAGGTATGATTTAACACTCACTCATAAAATGCAAAGGCCATAGATGCGACGCGAATATATCCTTCCGCTCTGGAGGCATCGTCGCCCAGCACGGCATCGATTATCGTGACCATAGCTACCGATCTCCCGTTTTTGGATTAGGGACACGAAATTGGGTATCGTGATGGCCAGGACAGCACTCGGTGATGATGATGGCCAGTACTACTAATCGACAAACAGCATCAAAGATTAGAAAGGTTTTGGGCGGAGTAAAAGGAAGGTAGAAAGAACGTACGAAGAGGAATTAGGAATGCGAGCGTGCTAGTTTCTTTGCAGCCACGAAATTCTTCGGTTTCAGGTAGGCCTATCAAATTAGAACGAGTGAATGTCCTCGGCAACTGCTAAGGAACGGCGGGTAGTGCGCGAGGACGGGAGGACGCGACGAAGTCTTGGAGGCAAAAAGAAGGCAAACCTCAATGTCCCATACCACGATAGCGGGGGAAGCAGGCGGGGCGCTGGCTATGTTCTTATAACATAGATTGGTGTACGCTGACATTTCCCCCGACGCGTAATGATATTATTGGGTCGCCTGATGTTCCTGTGACCAGCCCTGACAAGTCCCAAGTTAGTACATGAGGTGTGATATGTTACCATTCAGCGACCTGATCTGTCGGGCGCCCGAATCTCCTCATTTCCTCCCTACATACTACTTCTCACATTTTTGCGCTTGCCGTTCCTGATCGAGCCCTGGAGGCTCCTTCCCCGCGCACATGGTCGGAATCGTTTTCGGTAGTATTAAGTCCATAATGACAACTCACAATTTTCAACAGATGGCAGGAGATGGTAGGTCGGTAAAAACTCCGCGTGACGCTCTGCATGCCATCTTAAGCCCACCAGGTTATTGAGGGCATGGTAAAGTAGGGTAAAGTTCCATCCGCAGCATTTACACATCTGAAGGCCACCGCAAGATCGTTGTTCCGCCTAGATGACTCGGTAGGCGCAAGCTTCGGTGGCACAGGGGGTAGGTGGAACTGATGGGCTCTGATGGGGCGTCGAGGCGTCCGTATAAGTACATCCCGTACTTGTCTCCCGGTGTCCGCGTCCGCCATCCCTGCCTGGACACTTCTGAACGCTAACGACCGTATCACCCACCGCAACAGCCACAAAGCTTCGGTGATATCGTCCTGAGTAGAAATGTACCTGGACTCTCCTGCACCAATACGAAGCAAATAGGTCAACATGTCTCAGAAAATTTACCTGCCACCTTTCATTTTGGCGCTTGACGTGTTCCGTCGGCCGTCAAGCTTCAACACTCATCTCGAAGTGACACGTCATACAATCGCGCTCTGGTGCCTTCAGCGTCCAGTTCACCGGGTGGATTGCCAAAGAGCGATGATATGATGCGGCCGGGGGTGTGGCGGGCTGTATGGACCCCAAGATCGACGCGCATAAAACGAGGTCCATACATATGTGGATGTTTAGATCCGTTTACGCAACCCTTGAAATCGATCGATCGCCTTTTTCTGCTGGTGTGTGCGAAGATAGGAAAGACGGTAGTGTTCGGGTACGTTCAGAACCCATCTTCTGGAGCAAGTATTCCAGGTTTGCGCTTGGGGCCCAATATTATGCTTCACGACGCTGTCAGGAGTCCGTAATTTACCGCTAGCTTCGCTAGAGCTTAGTTTGTGTGGTCTGCCTCGTTTTCTGAGTTTGCCTTTTCCAACCCTCGGATTTACGACGACCCGGTCAGCCGTTTTTACCAGACGATTTACACAAATGTAATGCCTAAGTCGTTCAAGACCTCCTATTTAACCGGCATCACTAATGGTGACATTCGCCAAGTTGACCACAACGCCAAAGTCGAGCAACCCGTGGTGGCAGAGACTAATACTACTGAACTTCCTTGTCGTTTTCTGACTGTCGGCAGTGTCGAGCGGGGGACCGGGCTTCTATCTGTATGCTATCGACCGTATCGTGCGGGGGTCGTGCTACCTCGTGCCTAATCGAATCTCCTGCATTCGTTGCCAAATGAGCTCGGCGCAAAGGCCCAAGGGCTTTCCGATTTACGCTGGTGCCAGCACAAGGTCCCTAGTTAATACCCAGATGATGTGCGTCCGGCGCCCTACGATTCCCACTTTTTTGCCAAACGTTGACTTGCCTTTGTCTGGTTTATCGGCGGTGCTCGAGGTGGCCGCCTCGAAAGTTCTCCGCTGCATATTCCAAATCGCGTCGGGTTCGGAAGTAATTGTCGTACTCTAATGATCTTTCGTCCGACGATTAGTACGACTTTGCTTCCGTCCCCTTCAGCTTCAATCATTCTTATGCAGTAGTCCCGGTACCCTCGGGTACCCAACAGCCTTGCCTGCGGAGCTTGGCATGTGTGTTTTAAGTCCTCTTGTCCTTACTTGCTCCCCACGCGTGACCCCCGGTTCGCGTATCGAAGTATGTACATACCCCATGATGACGTATCAGACTCAGGAAAACTCACGCTATATTTCACACGATCAGCCAGATTGTTTTTTTTGATCTAAGGCTAAGTATGACGCGCGAAGGTACGGACAGAGCTGTTGTGCTTCCAGCGGACTTACGCCCTAATGATTCTGGGAAGAGAGATTTTTGCGGTGGCATCGGAGTAAAGTTTTCGGTCAGTGGTTTATCTAGGCGCTGCTTGGACAAGCTACTCATCATTAATTGCCTTACGGAAGGCCCTACCAAATCTCCTCGTGTGCATACACGTTTCTCCGAAGCGACAGGATGCAATCCACGACATGAGAACACGAGTTACACACTACACGCGAACGGGCTAAACTCTCACCACAGGTACAGCTCGTATTCCAACGATTTTGCGGGATGGCTGTTCTAAGCCCAGAATCGAGTTTGAAGTTCAGGGATCACAGACACATTCTTTCCCTTGTTTTCCTGGGATGAAGTAACAGATATCACCATATGTCTTCCAGATCAATTACTGTGTGTTCGTCGTGTCATTTCACCAGAGCTGTGGGAACGCTCACTAACTTCGCGACATACGATGACATTGATGGCAATCAGTATAACACTAAGAGCGGCATCCTGAGACCACTATGTAGCATCATCACAGGGAATATCAGTAAGATGATTGTCTATCATGTCAAGGAGCTCGTTGACGTACGTTCCAGCAGCTGGTAATTTTGGGTAGTGGACGATGAAAATAGAACATCGGAGTACTCCTTTCTACGCTTAGTCTCGGAACCAGACGTTTGGGAATCCAGGAATTCCAGCGGAAGGCGATCCCCTCTGCTCTTCGTTCTGGCGAATTCTCCGTGCGAGTTCTACGTTCGTGCGCGTGCAGGCTCAATCATTCTATCATATCATACCATACCCTCCCTGAGCACGCTTACACTCCACCCTCCACTGCCACAAGTGACGCACTTGATAGCCGCTGCCAATCTGACAGGGGGGCTGATAATCGCCTGACCCTAATTTGAAAACTCACTACAATTTCTCCTAGGTCACCATCTATCAATGATCACCGTCCGAACCAAGTCCCGGCGGATCGCGCGGGACTTAACTGACTTATTCGATATGATTTTTTAGGGACCAATATATGCGGAGATTTGAGGATTTGAACATGGCAATAGAGCCTGGTAGAGTCTCGCGATTGTTGATGTCGATACGCGGCTGACACCGTAAGATGGTGGAAATACTTCTTTTAACGAGTCAACAAACATATCGGGCTACTGCAGGCAAGTGCCTTTGTGAAAGGACGGTCATGAATGGACATACAATTCGGGTGATTCCGCCGCCTAACGAGTGCTTGTTGTGGCGGAAGTTTCCCCACTATCGGAACTCTGCGTCAAAGGCTTCCAGAATGAGGCAATCTAACTAATGAGCATCTGGTTTGTTGGGTAACAAAAACCCATGAAGCCCTGAGTGCATCTTCTCGTGGAACTGAAAGAAGAACGCTGTTTTCAAGTTCAAAAACCTATGCGGCGTAACACGTCTTTGCGAGGGCCCTCGGAGTTCCCACCATACCCTTCCTCTTTCCAGGGTCCCAAGCTGCTCGGCGGCTGTCGAATATTCCAAACAAGGTTTGTGAATACGATTAGAAGTCGGTTACAATAACTGATGCATCACAGCTGGCACACAATATCGATAAGCTTCTTCCGTTTGGAACATTGTTCCCCGCGCTGGATGATACCGTCGAAGGTTTCTCTGAACGCAATGTTGTGCTTTTTCAGATGGCGAAGTCACCTTTTGTTTTAACGCTAGCCACTGGAATAGACTGGACTGCTGTACCTTGGCAAGGTACCATTGGAGGCTATTAGTGTGCCACCTTGCCACCGCGCCGAACTTTATCCACAGCATTACCAAGTACCAGTGCAAAGATTGTTCGAGAACAGGCAGATTTGCTATTTTGGTGTTTGAAGGATTCCATGCTGTAGGGTCATGGGGTCAAGTTGGCGTTCACTTCCCTCTCAGAAATATCATGCGCTGATCGCCGCCTGCCAAGCTGTGCACCAATACAGACACGATAAGGAGTTTAAAGCGTCGCAGTTTCGCTTTCTGCTAGTCCCAAGTTCCAACCCACCTCTTGAGCAGCTATTAGCTTTATCGATTTCTCCGTGTCCAGTATGCCTCAACAGTCGAACCAAGCCCAGACCTATACCGCTGGCAATCAATCTTATACTACGAGCTGTCCCAACACGTCTGCAACAAGTACAGGGAGCACCCGTAAGATGCTGCTTTTGCTTACATGACGAGGGAAAGCTCACTTGACTTTGTACCCCAGCCAGTGGCAACAGTGGCTCTGCTAATGTGAACCCAGGCGGCTATAGTGGATACGTTAACACGGGTATGTGAAATCTCAGAACACATCGTCGCTCGAGACTTGAATCTCTACTTAGTTTCCGGATACGCCGCTTGGTGATATCTTCGCGCCGAACGTTGAGGAGACATAGACCGTCTGAGGGGAGTAATGGGGTACTATCTAGTTTGTCGGTCCACGTCGTTTCGTGGCGCTGTTTGCTACCTTACCTTCTCATTGACTTACGGTGATACACGAAAGTAAGACAAGTATGAAACCTTTCGGCGGGATAAGGTTCTGAAAGCCGAGTTGTGTGCCCGCCTCAAGAGTCAGAGATAGTTTCTTTAGGCACAAAACGCGCGCACCTTTTGCTCACTGTCACATTTATTTGACTGTGGGCCAAGCCGAAGACAGGATTCGCGCCAGGGAAACACCATTTGGTCCGGGTCAAAGCAGCATTCAGAGGAGGTGCGCACGCAAACCGTGCGATAAATGCTCAAGACGCGCAGCATCTGGCAGAACGACAGCGCTAGGAACGGATTTCCTGGGAGACCAAATAATATCTGAAGGCCTAGAGATGTGGGGAGGAAGCTCGCGAAGGGGAGAGACCACGGAGAAGTCTCCAGCGTCGAGGAAGTGGTATTTGAGGCAGTTTAATAGCATCACATCACAGAACACTGTCAAAAACGTGCACATTCAATTTCGGCAAGGCCCGGAAACAGTGGTTTGAATATGTGCTGGGCGACCATGGGATTCAACAGGCATCGAATACCGTGCAACGCTCACCTTGACCATCGAGCTTAACAAGACACGTGTATTGCCTGCAGAAGCCTTGGTCCGAGTGAGCTAAACCAAATTCAATAACTATCAACGGATAAAAACGACAAGATGCCATTCGCTGAGGTGCCCGCAAATGGAGTTGTTCAGCCTGTGCCATGCCACTCTCTCTCTCGGGTCGGTATCGCGCCGACAAACCTGCCATGCTGTAGACGCCGTTGTTTCGCTATAGCCAAGCGTCCAAGTGTGTTCCTACCGATTGTGAACCCACCGAATAGGGAGCGGCTGCAACTTATAGGAGTGAGAGTCGGGAACTAAGTGAAGGTCGTGGTTGACGACCCCTGTGTCGCGTGGGAATAGACGCTTTTTGGGCCCTATTGCCATTTTTTTTCTGCTAATTGCTCGCGCGACACGGTGACGACGACGACACAGAATGATACCTCGCACATCTGCTCGCAGGCTAGAGACGACTTTGCTGTCGTACTCGAGACAGCGTCTGCCAAGACCCCACCGTCTCTACTCCACTCCATCAAAGAAAACCAGCGCACCCGCATCCGCGTTCGCTCAGGTGCAGGTTCCCCGTCCAAACTTCCCCTCTTATTTGTACAGGGACCCTATGGTGGGGGACACTGGCGGAAGTGGAAGTGGTAGCAGCGCAGTCAATGACATGCAGGGATTTTTGAACCGCGGAACACGTTACACCATTTTACCATCACCACTTCCAGATGACAGGGCATCGCCGTTGAACAACTTCCTGTTTACTGACTCACCCACTCAAGATCAACTCGCCGTCATGCATGCGTGTTTGCACAATCTGTACGATGTCCCTCGCGCGAAACAGGTCTTTGAGCGGTTACGAAGGTCTCCCTCCGCGGAACATATACTGGACGCCCGGATACACAACTCATTTCTGGAGGCGTATGTCGAAATGGCCACTACGAAGGAACCTAATGACAGGGAATTGTGGATAGAGGATGCATGGCAATTGTATCATATCATGGAAAATGGAGAAGAAAAGGTTCAGCCCACGTCCCAAACATATGCAATAATGCTTCTCGCATGGCTGCGGTAGGTCTGAACGCTGGCATCTTTTTATCCAAGCTTTCTCATTCTTCCTTAGATTTAATTCGGCTTCAGAAAAGCCGGTACATCTTGCTTCCGCTCTGAATCCATCCAGGTTACTGAGCAATCTCGTCGCACGCGGTATATCACCTACGACCGTCATCACTGATCGCGTAGTTTCTTCCTCCTCCGAGGCATCCCAGATTATCCAGATTCTCTCTAAATCAGCAGTGGACATGAATTTGTCTCGGATAGTTACAGAGTTGGGACAGGCCGAAGCCCTAGGTTGTCAACTACCCGACCCTCTGGAAAACGTTCCAGAGGTTAATCCCGTTACAAAATTGAAAGTAAGCATGTTACAACGTTTCTCGTAAAGACGACTCTCATAACTCTTGTAGAAAATTGATGTGGTGTCGGAGGATGGCACCCCTGTGCCCGAAGAACTGGCGCAAGAAGTTCCTTTCAACCTGGATAACCTGCGGAAACATCTGGCGAAAGTTTCTCTCGCTCGGCGCGTTTTGCCAGAAGATGTCGCTGCCCGTCAGAAGCTTCTCGAGGAGTCTGCATACGACGTCGCCGTCGAGAGATTGAAACATGAATCAGAAATCTTCGACGACCTAGGATTGAGTAACCCTTCGTTACGACGTGCTGGTCTACAAAGGTGGATGTGGGACTGGTATCAAAAGCTTTCTGCCCACTTGGAGACCGAAATCGCGAGAATCGTGGCCACTGAATCAAAACAGAATAGGCTATGTAAGCTAGTTTGCACTATGGTTGATTATGGTATTAATGACTACGTAGGTCCAGAAAAGCAATTAGCCCCTTTCCTTTCGCTTGTCAAGCCGGAGAAGCTGTCGCTAATAACTATTCTGGAGGTCATGCGCTTAAATGGCAGTGGCGGCGTTAGCGATGGCATGAAAACTGCTCGTGCCTTGCTTGCCGTTGGGCGTGCTGTTGAGAACGAATACAAGGCTGAGATGTGCAAGCGCAATAACATCGCAATCCCTGCCCATGCGCGTGCCGGCGGAGATCATGGTTATTTCTCAGGCCTTGGATACAGGGATCTACATGCTCGGCGTGTGACAGCTGCCAAGTATATGGAGGATAGCGAAGAATGGACTTCGGAGTGGACGCAGGTGTTACGTGTCCGGATGGGGAGTATCTTGGTTGATTCCTTGATGAAGGTTGCCACTGTCGAGCGTGTCGCAGTTGACAAGAATACTGGGCAAGAAGTGTGAGAATTCACAATTGCTTTGATAACAATCCATAACCGTAAGCTGACTTGTTATGCAGGAGGGAAGAACAGGGCGCATTTTGTCACTCGTATGAGTTTGTCCGTGGTCAGAAGTTAGGTATCATTCGGCTGAACCCTGTAGTTGCGGAGCGTCTTGCTAAGGATGATCTGCGTGAAACTCTACACCCACGTCATCTGCCTATGCTTGTGAAACCTAAGCCGTGGCTTGGCCCAGACGAGGGTGGTTACTTTTACAACAAATGTGCGTTTGCCATGATTCATAGACCGTGGGTATTCGAACTCATGCGACTACGGACGTAGCTTCCGTTATGCGATTTAAGGATTGTGCTGAGCAGCAGGCATACCTAGAGCACGCCTCGGCTTTGGGCAACGTCGAATTAGTGTACGCGGGACTGGACGTGCTCGGCAGCACGCCGTGGAAGATCAACAAACAGATTTTCGATGTCGTGCTCAAGGTTTGGAATTCCGGTGAACGGCTTTCCAAAATACCACCAGCAGTGTTTGACAAACCCGAGCCCGAGAAACCGGAAAACTACCACACAGACATCAAGGCAAGAAGCGTATACAGCCAGAGGCTAAGGGCATATCAACAGGATAAGGCGAACAACCACTCCGATCGTTGTAGCGTGAATTACAAGATTGAGATCGCGCGTGCAGTAGGTTCTTTATTTTTTATACACGTAGACCGGCGCGCTGATCCGTTGTAGTTCCTGGGAGATGCTTTTTACCTCCCGCACAATCTCGATTTCCGTGGGCGTGCTTATCCTATTCCTCCTCATTTGAATCACATCGGTGATGATCTCAGTCGTGGACTTCTCATATTTGCCGAAGCCAAACCTCTCGGAGAGCGTGGTCTGCGTTGGCTCAAGATTCATCTCGCAAACTTGTACGGATTTGACAAGGGTAGTTTTGACGAGCGTGTGGAGTTTGTTATGAACCATCTGGACGACATTTATGACAGCGCCGAGAGACCTCTGGAGGTTGGTCCATAGTCGTCCGTAGAACTCGTGTGTGCTCACTTGTTCGACTGCAGGGTCGTCGTTGGTGGGCGACAGCTGGTGATCCATGGCAATGTCTCTCCACCTGTATGGAACTCCGCGCCGCTCTGGAATCTGGAGATCCGGAGGGCTATATGTCTACCCTTCCCATCCATCAGGATGGGACGTGCAACGGTTTGCAACATTATGCTGCCTTGGGAGGAGATCGCGAAGGCGCAGCACAAGTCAATTTGGCTGCGACAGACCGTCCCTCGGACGTGTACACCTATGTTGCGAACATGGTGAACCAAGTCGTCGAGCAAGATGCAGCCAAAGGCGATAGAGTGGCGCAGATGCTTGTTGGGAAGATATCGAGGAAGGTTGTTAAGCAGACGGTTAGTCTTTATGAATGACTTCGACCCCTACGACCTCTGCTCACATGAAGTCCTAGGTTATGACTACGGTTTACGGTGTGACCTATATCGGAGCTCGTGACCAAATCGAGAGGCAGCTCAAGGATAGAGGAGATATACCCGAGGAAGAATGTTGGGCGACTTCGTCGTATCTTGCTAGGAAGGTATAGTTGCATCTACCAGGGTTTGTCGCCAACACAACTAACCCGTTCCTGTGATAGGTACTCTACTGCATCGGGGATCTCTTTGCTGGAGCAAAAGCTATCCAAACCTGGCTCAATCTTTGTGCCAGGTTGATCTCGAAATCTATTCCTGGGGATCGGTTGGCCGAGGCATTCCAGCCCCAACAGCACAAGGATGGGTCATCCTTGAACGCTCTGAGCCGCATTCGCAAGGAACAGATGGCAGCTGTGGTGTGGACCACGCCACTTGGGCTGCCGATCGTCCAGCCGTACCGCAAGACGAAGCGCAAACAAATCATGACTGCTTTGCAGACCGTTTACATCTCGGATCCCAATTCACCTGCTGAAGTTAATGGCGTCAAGCAAGCATCTGCTTTCCCTCCTAATTTCATTCATTCCCTCGATGCCACCCACATGATGCTGACGGCGCTGGAATGTAGGGTAAGGATACATCGACCCTTTTTTTTGTACAACTCGGGCTAATCACGTTTCGCTTTCTTAGACGCGGGGAATCGTTTTTGCTTCGGTCCACGACTCCTACTGGACGCACGCCTGCAGCATCGATCAGATGTCGACGATCATTCGGGATACATTCATCGCTCTGCACTCTTCGGATATCTTGGGTAAACTCGAATCTGAATTCAAGGCTCGCTATGCGGACTACAAAGTCCCTCTTGCATCGCTGCGCGTTGGAAGTTTCCTCAAGAAATTAAAGACGGCTGGTGTTCGGATCGTGGCTTCGCCAGAAGAGGCTACTGTTATTAAGAGCGTTCATACGTCGACGTTTGATCCGTTGATAGACGTTTCTGAGGCGGAGGCAAGCTCCATCACGTCCGCCTCCCCATCTCCATTTCCATCTGCCTCCAACTCCACCTCCAAACCTACACCTTTGCCGGATTCGGGGGTCGTTGACACGCCTAAAAAACGGCGAACGAGGAAACGTGCGTCTTCAAAGGCATCCGCCGTTACGGAGGACGAAGAAACTGCCGAAGCAGAGGCAGACGAAGACGAAGAAGGTATCGATGCGGACAGCTCCTTGGCAGACAAATTTATTAGTCTGCCTGATCTTATACCCCCACTTCCTAAGAAAGGCGATTTCCAGGTGGAGACGATCAAGAAGTCATTGTATTTCTTCTCATAGAACTGATTTGAGGAGTTCCAATGTCCCGCTTCTCGCCGATCTGGTTTACTTCTCACCCGTCCCCGCTTCGTAGTCACCCTTGCTTGTCCACACCATCCTATCCATCAATTTGCACGCTTTTTTGCATAGTACAATACTATTCTACTCTATTAATCGTAAGCAGCATCATCCGACTCCCCTTCCAATACATATATTCCGTCGTTGCAAATATAGATTCGTAAATCAACAGTTCTCCCAGCCTGCTCGCGGCTATTGGGTGTTGTGGTCTCTAAGTATACTTTGGTTGTCATCGGCATTGCGAAGCGCGTCAGGGGGGGGTCGGACTGAGAACGGGAACGCCCTCTCCAATTTATTGCCCGAAAACCTGCTCGTATTTTGCCAGGGTATTTTGGTTAATGGGGTCAATGACAGTGCGAGGACTCTCCACCATATCATCAGCGCTGAACCCGGCGATGATGAGGTGTAAGAGTGTCCCGATGCCCGCTACAAAACATCAACAAGGGCGACGGTGACGGTAGTACAATCCCCGCCGTTCGAGATCGTCACCAGCTCAGATCATTGCGTCTGCAGGGCCCATATGTTGAGGAATGTGAAGCCGAAAGGATACTCATCAATACCCGCCTTTACGAGATTTGATGCTTCGACTTCCAAGGACTCATGCCGTGACGTCCTTGACGCCCACCCAAAGCGTGCCATAAGTGAAAATCCGTGCTCCGTTGCGTTATATTGCGTTCCTCTTGACAATCGCTCGACGCGGTCCGCAGCGGCACGAACGAGGGAGGCATCGCCTAACAATTCTAGGTTGTTATCTGCAGTCCATCGACATAGCGATGACGGCTGTGTAGCACCGCGCTTCGGAAATGTCATAGGGGTGTTGAGCCCGGGAGGGAGGCAAAAACGAAAGCAACACCATACGACGGTGGTATCTTCGCGACAATGAGAGTGACCAGTACAGGGAATCTGGTGTCGGATGTGACGGGATGCAAAGGCAATAATGCTGACGTTGTGTATATGAGTCGTCAGTCTGCTCAACACACATGGAATTGCAACACGTTGCTCAGGTCTGGCCTCGAGGCGTGCAGCCATGCCTTACCCATGCTCCGTTTTCCACTTATTAAGTGCCATATCATAAGAGATAGTCCCATCCTTCCCCCAACACACTCCGTCCCAAAGAATGGTCAGTTCATAAAAATTCCGTTCTCTTTTACTTATCACTTACCTCTCTCAGTGGTGTTGTGTAAGCCGTAGCGGTAATTCCTTCCCTCGATACACGGCACATTTCCTGACAAACTTGATTCCGCAGTACATACAGAAGACAATACGATCATCGCGTGAGTAACACACATGGTCGTAGACTACAAACATAAATCTCACAATTTTGCCCGCAGGTTGGTCGGGTCCTCAGACTCAGGGAAAGACTCTGTAAGATTTGATGAGTTCCGGCGAAGTCATATACCCTAACTTTTGGATAGTTCGTACATAAGCTCAGAGGCCGACCCAATAGGTGTCCAACCCATGGCGTCACGGCCATCACGGTGAATGTGGGAGGTAGAGACGTCACCCTTCTTGACACCCCTGCCGCCGACTCCTTCGTGAACGGCAAAGAGGTCTCGGTGCGTGATGTTCGCGATATGATAAGGAACCGGTTACAAAAATTGAGGTGAGGATGGCAACATAATGAACTGCATCTTGGGATTCAAGCTGGCACAGACGCGATTCCCTTGGTGGAATACTGTACTTCCACAACACGGACGGTGAACGAACCGCACCGCCTAACGTCGACTCCTTTGGTGAAATTTGCGAAGCGACCGACATCGTGCTAGTTGCGACTGGCGAGCGGCTATTCGAGCTCCCTGAGCTAGAAACAACTATATGGCGGGAGGCAATGTCTCGGGGGGCGAAGGCGTTTCCCTTTATCAACACGAAGGAGTCGGCGGAAGAGGCGGTCGCTGTGATCACTGACAATTGAGGAAGTGAAGGTTGACCTGTATTCGTTCATAGCGAAATAAAGATTCTCAGGTACGAGATCTTGAATGCCCTTCAATCAGAAATCCTACTGCGCTGCCGGTCAGCGGTCGCCACTGAATAGGTACAGGGAATCATTACACACAATTCGCAGATTGTTCATCGGGCCCAGTGACTGACAATGCTGTTTTCAAAGTTCAGCCTTCCATGCATCAAACAGGGAGGGGACACACCTACACTCATCCATTGCGGCAGCGGGTTCCTTGTGTCCGAGACGGTGCTCGCGGACGTGGCGAACGAAACTATGCCCGCAGATGAACGATGATAATCAGTCCCAAACGGGCCCTCCAACAGTTGGAGGACTTTCGTCCATTGTTATAGGACATTAAAATCCATAAACGTGGTTAAGGGCTCGGAGGGAACTCAGTATGGGATAACACCGTGGAGGACTCATGAAACGTGGTTAGGGTGTGGGGTCACCGTGTATGCGCATATTCCTTATATGTCATACACGTGTCTACCAAAAAGCTGTCCTGACAGGAGCATGGACAACACATGTTGTCCTATTTGTCTTCCTTGTACGTGTCGCAGTTACACGCGCGTGTCGACTGGTCCCTTGCCTTATGCCTAATATGCATGAAGGGCGGACTAGGTAGTGTGCACACTTGGATACTTACTGTCGATTTCAGGCAAGTTGGCCACGTGACTTTTTATGTAAGAAAAAAAAGCACCCAACTTCCGTCGACCATATCTCCTCAACGCACCATCGGAATTCAATGAAAGAAATACCATTTGACTCGGAAGAAATGACGGAACTTGATTTCAGATGACCGAGGTCTAAAAAATGTGGTTGGACAATTTCGGTATTTAGTGACCTCGGGATATGGGTCTCGAGCTATGTACTACATGTAGACAACCATTTGGCACTAATATCAGTGGGGTAGCTATTCGGCGCATGTTCGATAACATTCTTTGACACTTTGAGGCTGTGGTTGACATTGAAAGAAAGGACGTGAGGCACAAAAAATTGTGCAAGGACATTGATAACGACAAGACACAATTGACAGCAGTAGACATGTGGGATGATAGACACTCTGCAACCTAAGCACGGGCTCCTGACCTCACAGCATTCCAATCCTCCTCTGCATACTGCATAATCAGAATAGCTGTCCCAACCTCAATCCCGAGCCACACCTGCAAGTCTTGGAGCTTGACAAATGTGGGAGTTAGCTGTGATATACGAACAAAACCCTTCTTTGCCAGCATGTGCCCAAATGGTGCAAAAGTCACACCATCAGCATTCCGTTGCTCGTTGAGATCAAGAGATGAAAACCATGAAATGATGTCGGTGGGTGGGAGTGGGGGTGAAGATGATGTACTGGGAGATGATGTCAGTGTTGGATCATGAGGGTGGGTCTGAGAGGGCTGATTGGGATCGTAGTACTGTCCAAAATTACTGATTGGGTTCTCGAGGGGCTGGTTAGGTGGGTAGCATCCAAAATCACCCATCGGATAGCCCAAATTTGGTTGCATGTAAGGAGGGAGGAAGCCATATGGCCCGCCAGGAAACCCTGCCAGTAGATGTCCCATTTGCGGCACTGTCGTAGTTGTGCAGCTACGTGGCTTTGCGTCACCAGTCCGGACCCCAATAGGTTTCTCATCCACAGTCGCTTTCCCTTCCATCTGATATCATTACAAACCATAAGTGTATTGTAGGACTGAATGAAAAAATGAAACATACAATTTCGGCAGCCCAGTATAACAAATTAGAGTGAGTCAGATGATAGCAAACACTGCTCCCGCTTGGAGAATAGCAGTATTGTGGGGACTCAGGGCCTTTTGAGTGCGTTCCACATTTCCAGCGGTCCTGGAGTTTAGCAATGAGTTCTTCACGACGACTGTTTCCCTCTAACTGGCCAGTGGCTGCTGGAGCAGGCTTATTTCTTGTAGAGGACATTGTACGTGAGTCCATTTTACCCTAAAAATAATGTAAGGGACTTTGAATATGTGTGAAAGCGACTCATACATACTGGCACATTATTGACATTACCAGGATTTCCAGCACCTCCATCTTCGAAGCACACAACAACACTCTTCCATGGTTGGGTGGATAGCTTTCCATTGGTGAGACGTCGTGGGAGGATGAGCTCCCCCATCCTTTTCTTGAAAATATCAAGTTCCTCGCCTGTATTTATTGAAGTTACTCCAGCTTTGGCCTTATCAGAATCTAATCGATATCATAGTAAAATATGCGCGGGAAAACGTTCTAATTTTTCAGCGACGGTGTGACGAAGATTGTTGAGCGAGATATTGGATGACACCTCAAAGGGTGAATTTGATCCATTGGGTCGGCGAACAACACACTGGATCATGAAGGCTAGGGTGAAGTCAGTGAGTTATACAATAGGTTTAGAAAATAATAACATACGATGTGTTTCGGGCTCCTCAGTGGTGACCGCTTCAGCCACTGCCATCTTTGAGCTGCCCTTGGGTCTTCCAGGCTGCCGTTTGCCAGGGGCGTGTCCAACTGTTGGTTTAGAACGCTGGCGGAGATATTGTGCGATGCGCCTGTCAAGGTCCTCCGAACCTGAGGTTGAATTTCCCCCATCATCGGAGTCATCAGTACTGTTCATCAAGGCATCCATGTTGATCTCTTCAACACTTCCACTTTCATATGTCTCCATCCCAATATCCGAGTTGTAGCCAGTGATACCGCTGATGAACTCAGTTGTAGTAGGTACATCTAATTGAAAAAAGTCAGTGCCAGGGTTGTATGTGTCCTCAAGTTCAGGGATGGGATTCGATGAAGGGATGTTGCATGTTGGTGCGATGCTGGCCTTGTTTTTTTGCGCCATTGACTCTAGCTGGCATTGGTGTCTGGCCCAGCTATCAGTTGGACCCATGGTGGTGGGTTGCGGAGCAGCACTATTGGGTTTTTCATGTCCTTGGCCCTCGCTTGCCCTGCTGGTCCCTTGAGCATCCATGGGTGGAGTGGTGTTGCTACGAGTCCGAGTTTGACTTTCCTGAGGAATACACTCAGATCCACTCTTTGTGCATGCAGAGCATGCAGCAGCTCCAGAAGACATGTTACAATGTATCTTGCGCTTTTGACAGTTAGAGCATGCCCCAGGTTTTAGTCCAGTGGATTCTGTAGCATAGGTGTGAGTGAGTGAGACACTGTGATGCAAGTCAGAAACACACCTATCATGGGCTGAGCATTCTTGCTACGCTTTTTTGGAGGCATGGATGTTCAATGTTCAACGTTCAAATCCGATGTTCGACTGGTAGCATGGATGCAGCAAGAAAGTTTATGTATTTGTGTGGTCTCCAAAGCCTCATGTCGCCTAGCACTTTACACGATCTCACAGGCTACCAGTCACAACTACAACATTCTCATTCACTACAGGAAGGACAAGATGCAAATATGTCTATCAAATGTAACCACAATGCGAGTACCAACCGAACGAATCCTCCGGAGTAATGACACACAAAGCCTTGAGTAGGGTGGTATAGATTTCTTTGTCTGACAGCTCTGTCATGGCCATTCGAATGAAATCTCCATTGTGGCGGAGGTGATACTTCATAGCCGAGAAGGCAAGTTCGATTGGGTTGAGATCGGGAGAGTATGGTGGCAAGTATTCACATCGCATTCCACTGTTCAACAATCAGCTTGTAAAATATATGAAATGACGATGACTAGAAATTACCTAGCTTCAATCATGTTCTGAATGTCTGCATGCTTGTGGATCTGGCAGTTGTCCATCACAATCACCGAATTCGGTGCTGGATAGGGTTGCATGTTGTTGAGTAATCCTTCGATGAAGCGCATGAATGTCTCTGTACAAAAGATCCCTCGACAATGTCACAGTGCAGAATACCATCAACAAGTGAAAGCGCTGGGAGAACAGAAAAGCTTCAATGCACTCAGCAGGAACCGCAACAACTCAGGATAAGGACTTACCGTCGCCCATGCACAAAAAATGCCTTGCGCTGAGCTTTTGTTCCTCTGATTGACCATGCTCTCCCACAATAGGTTGTGCGGCGGTCAACAGAGCTCTCGTCGACAAATACCAATTGTTCCAGTTCATATTTCCCTATCCTAGCAATATATTCAAGGCGCTTTTGCACAGAACGTTCTGCTGCAACACGTGTAATCTGTAGAAGTGAGCACACAATGGTATAGACATGAAAACAACTCAGCTCGTACCTTTTTCATCGTAAATCCTGATCTATGAAGGGTTCGCCAAACAGTCGAACGCGAAACTTCAACACCACAGAATACTGCCAGCATTTCCTGGAGTTCATCAAGGTAGAGATCAGGTGATTTCCAAATAGTGCCAAGCAGAAACTACAATGATATCAGTATGACATATGTAGCATGCCAAGTGGTCATGAAAATTATAGCACATACCTCAACATCAACATCCCAGAGATGCCGATTATTCTTCTGTTCAGTTTGAGCTGACTTCTCCTCCGAGTTTGGGATGGTCCCATGAACATGAAAATGAGAAATTATGCGTTGGACAGAGCGGGTGGAGAGGTCAAGGCACATAGCAATTTCTTCATTTTCGAGCCGCCTGGACAATCGTACGATGGCCCATTGTATCTCAGGGGCAATTTTCTGCCCTTGTCGCATGCCTTCAACACGCTGGCAGTCAGTAACTTCCCAAGTATGAAATACCGAGGCAGCCCAAAATACTGATTTGAAAAAAGTCACCTGTAAGTAATCGGTCAACCCTAGTTGCAATCTCTGATTTTTTCCGAGTCGAATGGCATTGTTTTTACTGATTTCCGAGTGGTTGATGGGGAGATATGGTCGACGGAAGTTGGGTGCTTTTTTTCTTACATAAAAAGTCACGTGGCCAACTTGCCTGAAATAGACAGTAAGCTAGCTACTTTGATCACAACGGGTCCTGGGCCCATCGCCGTGCTCGACAGATTGCCGAGAATGTACTGTATCTAAATAGGCTGTTCGTTTGAGGAACAAAAGCAGCAGGAATGAAATAGCACGGATTTCCTTTCTCAGATGATCACAGTGGTCACTCGACTTTCGAAAACTTCATGGCATATTGATACAGGCGCAATCTATACGTAAGAGGATCAAACGGCCGCCGCATCTTGAGTTTCAACGAGTTTATCGGC
Source organism: Pisolithus tinctorius (assembly GCA_024663395.1). Lineage (NCBI taxonomy): Eukaryota > Fungi > Basidiomycota > Agaricomycetes > Boletales > Pisolithaceae > Pisolithus > Pisolithus tinctorius. Next base: position 448,153 of record JANFAH010000048.1, on the reverse strand, counting down.
CTCCCCATGTAAGGCGGCACCTAAACTGTGTTGTCCGGGAGCTTTCTCGGACTTGAGAACCGATCCCCTTGTGTGACCGAGGTGTTTTTCCCTGATGTGACGGACAAAGCTGTGTCGTCGCAGACGTTTATCCACACAGCCAACCCACCGGCAGTCCACCAACTGACTACGGGACATGGCCTTAACTCCATGATAAGTCGCAAAGTGCTCTGATACGGTGGCACAGGTGATCTCCAGCATACAGAGTCCCCTATCAGGGTCCTGGTATTGGCATAGTTGTTTTGCACGATTGGCACGCTCATCAATATGAGACTACACGGAGGCATGGCGTGAAAGACAGACCACAATTGTAAATAAAGTGAATGTTGCTTACTTCGTTCGAAGGCTCTACATCATCAGCCGCCGCATGAAAAGAAGTGTGTTGTCGGCGACTTTTCCCGGAGTTAAGGGCAGCTAATCCCCCCCTTGTGTGCCCAAGGTGTTTTTCCCGAACATGACGGACAAAATTGTGTCGCGCAACACTTTGGAAACAGCCCTCCCACTGACAGGTAACCTCCACTGCACGATAGATAGCCTTTATTCCATGACTCTCAAAATGCTCCGGAACGGTGGTACAGCTGATAGGTTGCAAACAGTGCGTCCCACTCGGACCCGGATAGAGACACAGTGTTCGCGCGCAATTGGGATGTCCGTCAAAACGCGGCTACACAAACAAGTCGTGAGAAACAGGCTATGATCGCAAGGCAGACGTTGCGTACTTTCTTTTTGGGACTTGCATTAGGAATTACTGGGTTACCCACCTTTATTGTGTTTGAGCAATCATGATGTGTGTGAACCTACACTTGACGCACTTCAGCTCGTTCAGTGACCAAAGCCATGATGTAACTACCAGGCGTAGGTCGGGATAATGTGTGATCTGACGATTGGCCAAGCGCCAGCCACGGTGTCGCGATGATAGGATAGGACGGCCCTCCAAGGTTTATATAAGCACATGAGGCAAGGAGAGGTATTTACAAATCTCCATTTTCCACGGAGCTGCGATACATGCGGCTACAGCGAGGCCCAGCTATTTACTGACAACAGATTCTTTAATATGACCATATTGAGGTTGAGATCCTGCCGTAGCGATCGATAACACGTGGTCAAGGGTCTCGCATCGCCCAGAATTTCTACAGCTTTCCACATGCTCACTGGGTGAAATATGTTAGTCAAAATAAATGGGAGCCCAACGATGATCTGGCGTGGTAACGGCGGTGTCAGCTGGACTGACATGAGCTTGAGTTCAGAGTCAGAACTGCAGTTCGTTCAGTCATTGAGTGTTCATGGAGGCCCTCCAGATCAAGGAACATTCTTCCGATCATAATGCCATCATCTAGCCCTTAACCACGTTTATGGAGGGCCTCCAAGCGAACTTGCTATAATAATTTCACTTTACGGCTTCCAGCTGATGGAGGGCCATGGAGGGCCCGTTTTGGTGGCGGGCGCCCCGGGACAATGGTACAGGTGAGTTGTGTTCCCCAAAACGAGCGTAGGTTCATCTCCTCCCGTTCTTAGGTTTATTGCGTGAATGGCCCAACTTCGAAAGTAGTCTCGTCAGTCACTAAGCCCGGTGGGCAACCTGCCTTGGACGTTCGAATTGTACGTAACGGTTCCTTGAATCCATTCAGTGGTGGTCACTGACTAGCAGGACGGTAGGGTATGTGATCGGGGCGCGGTTTCTGGCCCGTACATGAGAATTCGTGTCGTGTAGATAAATGAATACAGATTAACCCGTCATTTGTGCATTAGTGTGAGTGACCAGCATTATTGCTTCCTCCGCCGACTCTCTGATATCCAGGTAGGGAAATATTCTAGCCCCTTGATTTCCTGCATCCCCTCCAGCTTCAACCTCCCTCAACTGCTCGCCAGTAGCAACCAGGATCACAGACGAGTAGAGGTCATTTGACTCGCAAATCTCGCTCAAGCATTCGATATCGGGCGGCACGGCTTGTCCACCATCTATGTTTTGGAAATAAAGTATACCAGTAAGAGCATTGCGTCTGTGATATCTTAAATTCCAGGTTGCACTTCACTATGTTGTCATCCTCACCTCGATTTTCGCAACCACTTGCTCACTAGATTGAGAATGTCACGCACAACCACCTCTCGGCCATTCACGAGGGATCCGAGATCAGGAGTGTCAAGAAGGATAACACTGTTGCCCCGCACATCGACCTTGGTGGCCGTGACCCTCATCCGGTTATTTGCAGCCTGGCGTAACCGACCCCCCGCGAGCATGCGTACGAACTGTGCAATAGCTAGAACCGTCGACTTCGCTGGAGCTCATCGAATCTCACCGAGATTTTCCCAGAGCTTGGGGTTCCGATTAACCTGGAAGCATAGTTGTATGGTCATCCCCTACTGAGCGTGAATTCTGTGCTACCCACACAACGATCATTTCGTCTTCTACACGTACTGCGGAGTCTGTCAGATGAAGTACTATCGAAGAGCGAAGGAATTACCATTCCTACTACATGTTATGCCCTAAAAATCGGTCAATAAAAAGCGGCGAAAACTTAACAGTCTACCAAGCTGACCATCGCTTGAACCTCGGCGGTGTGGGGGCGGATACGTAGCAGCAGCAGCAGCAGCTTATATATTACTCGCGCTGTCAACTTAAGTACAATATATCATGTTTGCCTCGTGTTGGCCATGCAGCCAGGAACGCTGTTTGTGGCTTTCTGCCTAAGGATCCGTTTGGTCGAAACAAGCAGATATGTCGAGTCTGTATTTCTCATCATATCGTCCTCCATGACAAGCAGAAGTGAGGATTCCTTCACCATGCTGGTCGCTTCACCGTTGAGCCTCAGCTCAGCCGTGTCCTGGCACCTCAAGAATCGAACACGCCTTTTACCTTCCGCTGAAACATCTGCATCAGGGCTGAGCTTCAAGGCCTCATGCCCAACACGTGCAGCTTAATTAAGACCCAGGAGGGTCAGGTTGTCGCCCATCGTTCTTTTCCTCCCTGGACCGCTGTGGCCGCGAATACCTAGGCAGTGAGTTATGATGACCTATAACTACCGATCCAACCTTGAAGGTTCAACTCACCTAGTAGAAAGATGCGGCTCTTAGATGTAAAAGCTGTTCTTGACATGGAAAAGGGCATCCAAGGAGTTGAATCCCACACTCAAGTCTTCAGGGAACTTGATGACAGGTCTGAAAAATATGTGATACTGTCGCATCGTTGGGGAGAGGAGGTCAACTATGATGAAATGACTAGGTTCATGGAGATGGGCCAGCGCTACAAGAACGAAGTCAGGCAGCGTGCTGGCTACGAGAAGATCATCAAAAGTTGCAAACAGGCGCTGCAGGACGGCTACAGGTGGATTTGGATCGATACGTGTTGCATCGACAAACGCAGCAGTTCTGAACTGTCAGAAGCCATCAATTCCATGTTTCGGTGGTACCGTAAATCGCAGAAATGCTATGTGTACCTCAACGATGTCGGCGGCGCCTTCTTTCCCAACGAACGAGACTTGAGCAAGTTTACCAAAGCCAACGGTTGGCCAGAGTGGTTCTCACGGGGCTGGACTCTCCAAGAACTCATCGCTCCGAAACAAGTCGAATTCTTCAACAAGGACTGGGTTTTCATTGGTTCCAAGCAGAACCTCGCAGACACGTTGGAAAAAATTACCCGAATTCCTATCGATGTTTTGAAGGATGGCCTGATTCCAAGGCGCGTCTGCGTTGCTGGAATCATGTCCTGGGCAGCGGATCGGAAGACGATGCGAGTGGAAGACCGGGCATATTCCCTGCTGGGACTGTTCGGCGTGAATATGCCGATATTGTACGGGGAGGGCACAAAAGCATTCCATCGGTTGCAGTTGGAAATCATCCGGGCATCCGGCGACCAAAGCATATTCGCATGGAATCCCAAGGGACAGTTTGGCTGGGTTGGCAGTGTCCTCGCAGGTGACCCGGGTTATTTTCGTGGTTGCCACGACATTGAAAAGGTGGAGTCCGACGAGCTTGTCGACGAACTGATGAAATATACTCGTCGAAACCGACTTGGCATTGCCAGGATGCCCGACTTCGGTAGCAACCTCGCATGTCTGAGGTCGCGCGGCCTTGCCTTTCGCCAACAGCTTTCTGTATTCCTTGTCACCAATGTTGGCATTCAACTTCGCTTACCCGTCATACCCCATCGCGACTCTGAGTCGGTTTTCAGAGCGATATTGGCTTGTCGAGACTACTATGGAAACTTGATCACCATCGACTTGAAATCCCTCGAGCTTAGCTCCTACAGGATTGCCGCTGCTAGACACTTTCGGCACTCGCGTTCAGAGCTCAGGACTCTCTATCTCGCTTCCTCGGTTCCAGATTTCGAGGAGTATCATCATTTCAAAGTCGACGATACGCATGCCTTATACCACGGTTTCACCCGTCGCGGTGTCTTCCCGCACGACTTCACAGGCGATACTTTCACATTCTCATCCCTCACAAGTGATTTTGTTGTCATAGTCTATGCCAACGACGCTGCCAGATCTCGCTTTGCAGTTGGACTTGGACACTACCTCGGTAGACCGCTGGTGTATGTTGCCTGTGAAATGCCCGCAAATGACGAGGTCCCGTGGACAGACTTCTGCAAGAAAGTGTATGACGTGCTCTGGGTTGCTCCTGTTGAACAGCGCTCTGACAGCGGAGTCAAGTGCGCTCACCTTCCGCAATCAATTTGGGATGCTCGGGTCGTCTGGTACACTGGGAACGTGCGCACCAACGTGATGGTTGACGTCGGGCAATGCCCTGGTTGTTGTATTGGGCCACGCGAATGCACGACTGCGTCTGTTAGTACTCTCTTGTCTATTTCTGCATGCAGACCTGACTGTTCACACAATTATAGGATGATCGAGATGGTCTCGATATGCCGGGGTTTATGAAGACAGTTCACAATGTTCGCGGGTTGAAGCTAGATGGGAAGAACGTTTGGCTTTACGAGTGTTCTGATCAAAAGATCGCAGTAAGTCGTAATACAGGTGCTCACGCTTGCACTGAGCCCAATATAAACAGCTGGGCGACTATGGCGACTATTCCAACGGCAATTTCAAACCTGACGGCAACATATTCGAGAATATGCGCACACTTGGCATCGATCCTGCGGATCCAGCTTACCGCTCAGTAGTCTCCCACGTATCCGGTGGTGCGAACGTATCGGATCGCGAGCAGGGTCAGCATGGTTCTGCAGTGGAGTTTCGCCTCCAGGGGGAATACCTGACACTTCACTCACCGAACGGATTCTCCCTTCCGAACAATCAACAGTTCGTATTGCTGCTGAAAGCTTTGTCCACACGTCTTGCAGGCAGACATCTAGTGACAACAATTATACAATGTTCGGATCTTCGCAGAGGCGATGGAGAGAAGAGACAGGGAGATTCGGAAAGCGGTGAGTATTCCTTAAGGGTGTAGTTTTGCTTTTGTTTCGATCTTGGGCATTAGATTCGGCGTCCAAGAGTGACGATCGCTCCATAGAGCCTAGTCTTGTTGTCCCATTGTGTACCGTTGCGAGCCCGCACGTCTGGCGAAGAGAACCACCCTGTGCACAGAGAAGGGAACTGTTCAAAAGTATCCGGTGGGTCCGTTGGTGATTATGTCATTTGGGTCGCTGATTTCATGTTTCGGAATATAGGAAACACTTTTACATCTTAGCGAACCTGGTATCTATCCAATAAACCATGTTCCGAGTGCTGGTTTCGTCTGATTCACTACATGATTAGCATCGTCCTCCAGGAGCTGAAGCTGGTCGTGAATCCGCAGTGAGTTGGATAACTGCTAGGGCCCACGAACCCACGAGGACGCATTTATGATGACAACAGAGCAGATGGTTAACTCACGGTGCAGTCAAATTCCTCTCTGATATATTTGGTTTGGAGCACCTAAAAAATTGTGTATTTATTGATTCTCTCAGTACTTCAGCCCGTTCTCACTCAGACTGTAGGTCGGCGAGATAACATTCTTCAAAGAACTCCGCTCAGTGACGGACACACGGTCACAGTATAGCAGCACATTCATTCGGAATACTAACGTTGCATCTTCAAGAAGTCTGTCGGCACGCCCAGCGACACTATTGTGGACTTCTTTCAAATCCAGGGCAGCGCAGAACCCACGCTTTGAAATAGCAGCACCTCCCTTACTCGAGAAATGCAAAGCTTTTGGTCCACTGGTTAACTTTCGTCGATATCTTGTTGCGAGGCAACAGGCACGGTGTCAAGTAAAGTCCATGTCACAAACATTGGGCGTCGGGGTGAGTATTACAGTACATCCAAGGTAGCCTAGGCTAATTCTAGTCACTGAAAGTTACTCGAGCACATCTATACTGCCATCCTTGATGCATTGGAGGATGAGACGTGAGCATTTTTTTGTACCTCGACTTGTCTCTTTCCTACGGTATTTTTGTCCTGGTTTCAGACATGGTATCCATGATGCTGGCTGTGCAAGGTAAGGCGAACGCCTTGTAATGTTCAGTAGGCCTCTTAAACCTCTTCCGCAGGCGGGTAGACATCCATGTCACGCTACAAGAGATAAAGGCGCTCCAAACGAAACTCGATGCAACGGATGACGAAGATGAACAGCGGGCACTGGAGGAGGACGTGACAGGAATGGTAAGGACATCATCTTTCAGTCATAACATCTCGATGCTGATTGTTCGTTTGTCAATAGATCTTATGGTTTTCTTGGTGTGGGATCCTTTCAGAAGTAGAACAGCTGTTAGCAGAGGCAAGTCAACTCTCTGATTCCTGTGAATATTATTTGAGACGACTTAGGTTGTGAATTACATTCGGAGGGAAAGAGATTCGAAGACGCCGGATAGTGGTGACCGTTTCCGCCAAGGATTGCGTGAAATCGCGGATATCATTAAGAAAACAACACCGTATGATGACCATGATGATGATCTAGGTCACTTGAAGCGGTAAGCAGTGTCATTCGGCACGTAGTGTCGATATAAATCGCTGTACATGAACACCTATCTCCCCAGGATCATGTTTGATGCAAGTACAGGAGTGTCAAAACAGAGGTTATGGCTTGCTGCACGGGCTGCAGAGAAAGCCAAGTGGTCGAGTAATCCCGCCGCTCTGCGCACCTGTGACCAGTCCAAACAACCAGAGATGACATCCTCTGACTAAGTCCAACTCGTGAATGAGGATAGGAACTGTAGGCAAAAGGTATTAGCCCGCTCTTCAGAGTAACGAGTCTACAATTGACGACTGCAGTAACAGTAGACAAATTTTCCTCGTAGTTAGTGTTATGTTGAATCGGGCTGCCGTACCCAAGAACCATTTGAAAATAATTACGTGTTGACATAGTATCATCAGTATCGTTTGTCCAACCATCATCCTCTTCCCTGATATCGACTCTTGTGTACAGGCGCCAGTAGCTCTTTTCTGCGTCTAGACATTCCTTCAATTTGAATCGTCTTGTTGGCAGGCGTTGTAGTAATGACATTCTGAGTACAGAACACATTCCGTCCGGAGCGGAGTGTAGGGGACGTAAGTCCCACCTCGGTTCTCATCCATCAGGTGCCCTTGAACAATTTTGCTGTGTTCAGCCAAGTGGGTGCGGCACGCAACACCCGCACTGCAGGAGCGAGGATGCCGGATGAAGCAAGAATCCTGTGCGGGAATGCTCGTCATGATCGGGAGTGATGAAGCAATGGTTTGACTGAACCTGAGAGCTAAAAGGGTGCACAAGTGAAGAAGGTTTGGGACATGAGCACGAAGTGAGATTCTCTAGAAGTGCTGCTCACTACAGAAAACCATAAATGGGCAAACGTCACTTAATCACAGGGCATGGTGGTCTGGCTTTTCGTAGCATATGGACCATAATTTGTATCATGCCGCGCCACTCAGCAAGAAAAAGGTGTCAGAGTCAACGTCTGTACAAGCCTCTGATGTTTATTCAGAGAATGAACATAATTGCTCAGTTCTCTGGCCCTTCTCCTGTTATGTTGGCACGAGATGGCAGGGTGACTTGAGAAAAATATTTACACAGTCGCATCAGGAGAGCAAATCTAGGACTTCGTTGCCTCATGGTGAGCATATGTAGACCAACTGAACCTAGTTCGCCATCAATACTTTCCAAAAGTCCCTGACGAGCGCTCACGGACGTGATGCTTCTTTGCGTTGGTTGAATAACATGAGGATTGGGCCTCATGCTCGACATCTGGGCCTCTTATTAAGACCTACAACCCGCAACGAGGGTCAAGTTGTCTCAAACCCCTCGCTTGCTCTTTTCCGGACGCATTAAGCACACCACCCTGTTACTTTGGACGTAATCAGTACGTGTGATGACCTGTAATTGTCGATCCAGCCTTGACACTCACTCGTTACTGTAAAAAGATGCGGCTACTGGACGTGAAAAGCGTTCTCGACAGAGAAAAGGTCATCCAAGAAACTGGAGCCCAAATTAAAATCTTTGAGAATCTTCATGACAGGTCTGAAAAATATGTGGTACTGTCACATCGCTGGGGAAAGGACGAAGACGAGGTCAATTATGATGAAATGACTCAGCTCATGGGGATGGCTGGGCCTGCCAGGAACGAGATCAGGCGGCGCGCTGGCTACGAAAAGATCATCAAGAGTTGCGAACAGGCCAAGAAGGACGGCTACAGGTGGATTTGGATCGATACGTGTTGCATCGACAAGCGGAGCAGCGCTGAATTGTCAGAGGCCATCAATTCCATGTATCAGTGGTACCATGAATCACAGAAATGTTATGCGCATCTCAACGATGTTTGCGGCACCTTCTTTCCCAGCGAACAAGACTTGAGCAAGTTTAACAAAGCCAACGGTTGGCCAGAGTGGTTCTCGCGGGGCTGGACTCTCCAAGAACTCATCGCTCCGAAACAAGTCGAATTCTTCAACAAAGACTGGGTTCCCATTGGTGACAAGGGTAGCCTTGCAGAGACATTGGAGAAAATTACACAAATTCCTATCGACGTTTTGAGGGATGGACTGAATCGGAGGCATTTCTGCGTTGCGCAGCTCATGTCTTGGGCAGCGGATCGGAAGACGACGCGCGTGGAGGACCGGGCGTATTCCCTGTTGGGACTGTTTGGCGTGGACATGCCGAAGTTCTACGGGGAGGGCAAAAAAGCGTTCCAGAGGCTGCAACTGGAGATCATACAGCGATATTACTGTGATCACAGCATATTCGCATGGAATCCGAAAAGACAATTTGACTGGCTTGGTGACGTCTTGGCCGACGACCCAAGCTACTTTCGGGGTTGTCATGACATCGAAAAGGTGGAACTTGATCAGTTCGTCGATGAAATAATGAATTACCCCCAGAACCGACTCGACATCGCCAGGAGCCCAAGCAGGGGCAGACTCGTATGTCTGAGGTCTCGAGGCCATACCCTTCGCCAACAGCTTGCTGTATTTCCTCTCACCAATGTCGGCATTCAAATTTGCTTGCCCATCATACCCCATCGTGACTCTGAGTCTGTCTTCAGAGCTATATTGGCCTGCCGAGACTACTACGGAAACCTGGTCACCATCGATTTCAAATCTCTTGGATTTGGCTCTTACAGGATTCCTGCTGCTACACGCTTCCGACGCTCGCGCCCGGAGCTTAGGACACTCTATCTTACTCACCATCCCACTCATCATCCAAACCATCATCAAGTCGCTGTGGAGAAGTGCCACCACGTCAGACTTGACGATAGACACGCTTCGTGCCATGGTTTCACCCGTCGTGGGACCTTCCCACACGAGTTCACAGGTGATACTTTCACATTCGCATCCCTCACCAATGATCTCGTTGTCATAGTCTATGCCAACGACGATGCTAGATCTCGCTTTGCAGTTGGACTTGGACATTACCTCGGTAGACCGCTGGTGTATGTTGCCTGTGAAAAGCCCGCAAATGGTGAGGTCCCGTGGACAGACTTCTGCAAGAAAGTGTATGATATGCTCTGGGTTGCCCCTGTCGAACACCACTCTGACAGTGGAGTCAAGTGCGCTCACCTTCCGCGATCAATTTGGGATGCTCGGGTCGTCTGGTACACTGGGAACGTGCACACCAACGTGATGATTGACGTCAGGCAATGCCCCGGTTGTTGTATTGGGCCACGCGAATGCACGACTGCGTCTGTTAGTACTCTCTTATCTATTTTTGTATGCAGACGTGACTGTTCACCCAATCATAGGATGATCGAGATGGTCTCGATATGCCGGGGTTTATGAAGACAGTTCACAATGTTCGCGGGTTGAAGCTAGATGGGAAGAACGTTTGGCTTTACGAGTGTTCTGGTCATAAGATCGCAGTAAGTCGTAATACAGGTGCTCACGCTTGCACTGAGCCCAATATAAACAGCTGGGCGACTATGGCGACTATTCCAACGGCAATTTCAAACCTGACGGCAACATATTCGAGGATATGCGCATACTTGGCATCGACCCTGGGGATCCAGCTTATCGCCCAGTGGTTTCCCGCTTATCCAGGGATGCGGACGTATTGGCTCGTGAGTGGGATCGACATGGTTTTGCAGTGGACTCTTGCCTTCAGGGCGAACACGAGGGCCGCTCACTTCCCAACAATCAAGGACTCGTGCTACTGCTGAAAGCCTTGTCCACACGTCTTTCTGACAAACATCTGGTGACGACAATCATACAATGTTCGGTTCTTAATGGAGTCAATGGCTTGGGAGGGCAGAGGGAATCGCAAGGTGGTAAGCATTGCCCAAAGATGATATCTTATGTTCTCTTTGATCTTGGCATCAGATTCGGCATCTAGAACTGGTGGTCACTCTACCGTCTTTGTCCCTTTATGCACCATTGCAAGCCCATGAGCTTGGCGACGAGAACCGGCTTGCACACGGAGAAGAAAACGATTCAGATTGACCCGGTAAGTCCATTGGAGTTTGTGTCCCACTGGGTTGCTGATGCTATGCTTCAAGGGAGCACTTTTACACTTTGGCAAATCTGGTATCTTTTCTCATTAGCCATGCTGCGGGTACTGGATTTGTCTGATTCATCCCATGATCTGCAGCATCGGCCTTCGGGAGCCGACGTTGGTCATGAGTCTGTGGTGGGTGGGACAACTGCACGGGATCCACGAGTACACGCTTATGATGACAACAGAGTAGACAGATGAAACATGAAGCAGTCAAGTTCTTCTCAGATATGTTTGGCTTGGAGAGCTTGAAAAAATATGTACGTTTTTATTCTTTCAATATCTTGGCACATTCCTACCATGAAAACCTAGGTCGGTCAGATAACATTTTTTGAAAGGCTCCCCTTGATAGTGGAAGCACGACCATGCAGTGAGATTTCTGCAGGTATAATCAAGCCTATCAGGCTGTCACGTGAAGCATAATCACTCTGCATACTTACATTGGCCTTCTATAGGAGCTGCATGCTTAGTAGCGCCACCATCGTGGAACCCTTTCAAATCCAGGGCAGCACAGAGCCCAAGCCCTGAAATAGTCTTACTCGATAAGTGCAAAGCTTTTGATAAACTGATTGAGTCAGGTCGATATCTTGTACCAAAGCAAAGGGCACGGTGCGAGGTACAATCCATATCTCAAACTCTGAGCTTCGGGGTAAGTGTTACTATCAGTTGACTGGAACTCGAGAGTAATTCTGGTCATGGAAAGTTGCTCGAGCACATCTACACTGCTATCCTTGATGCGTCCAGGGGTGAGATGTGAGTTCTTTTATTTCATTTAGTTTTTCTCCTGTTTCTACGATATCTGTTTCAGACATAGCATCCAGGATACTATTTATTCGAGGTAAGGCAACACCTTCTAATGTTCAATAGGTCCCTTGAATCCCATTCCCAGGCAGGTAGACGTCCATTCTGTGCTGCAAGAGATAAAAGCGCTTCGAATGATGCTCGATGCCACAGATGACGAAGACGAGCAGCTGACACTAGAGGAGGATATAACAGGAAAGGCAAGACTATCTTCAAACCACAATATCTCGAGAGTGATTTTTTATTTGCTAGTAGATCCTTTGGCTTTCTTGGTGTGAAATCCTGTCAGAAGTGGAACCACGATTACTGGAGGTAAGCTAATTATCTGGTTGTCGTGAATACCATTTGAAATGACTCAGGTTTTGAATTATATCCGGAGGAAAAGGGATTCAATGATGCTGGAAGAGCATGGCCATTTTTACCAATGTTTGAACGAGATTGGGAAGATTATTAAGAGAACACCCCACGTACATGATGATCTAGCTCACCTGCAACGGTAGGTGATGTTATTCCGCACATGGAACCGATATACATTGCTGAACACGAACATCTATTGTTCCTAGGATCATGCTTGATGCAGCAGCAGGCGTGTCAAAGCACCAGTTATGGCTTGCTGGCCGGGTGACAGAGCAAAACAAGTGGTCAAGCATATGTACTGCGAGGGACAACCACCCTGCTGCTCCTGTGCACCCTACCGAACATGTCCTCACATCCCTGGCTCACCAAACTCTGGACGCCATATGAGTAGGTTCAACTTGTAAACAAGGACCTTGGTTCATCTGAGCAGCTTCATATTGAATCGTTTCATTGGCAGGCAATGTAGTGATAATAATTTTGATCACATGTTATGCAACTCAAATAGGCTTGTCTTCATTGTAATGGTGTCCGTAAAGCTTCCTTGTTTGAATTGTGATGAACATCATGACACTGCTGCTGCTGAAACTGGGCATGTCAACAGTTTGCTGAGCTGAGCTGATATTGACCAGACAGTGAGATCTGTGTGGCTATTCCGCCTCCAAAGAGGGGAGAAACTTAAGGCTATGCAAATGAGCAGTCAGTGAAATATACAGCAGGTTTCACTTTGAAAGGTCATTTGTGGAATACAATCATGGATGCTTTACATTTTTATGACTTTTCGCCCATCACTTTTACATCCTACACTGTGCACTGATCTGCTCTGTCGATTGTAGCCCAGCACCACTGGATCACGTTAGACAGTTACTCTGGAAGGTAGTAGAGCATATAGGATCTCACCTGTAGGTCAAATAGACAGGTCTGTCGCCATGCTTGGTGGGAAAAGGGTGGGATGAAGATCGTTGGTCACACCAACCGCTACTTCGTAGACTGTATGATTGGGGAAGGACTTGGACAGTGCTGGTAAGAAGGATATCTCCGAAAATCACATGTACAACACGTGTAGCAATTGCAACATGGTGAGACGCCTACACATGGCCAAAGAGCGGAACTGCCGTTCTACTTGTGTCCCCCCCCCCCTCGACATTCATCACCACCATTCAGCTCCTAAACATTAGACATGGTCAGCTCGATCAACAGTGAATTTTTCAACTGCCTTTTGCTGACTTTTCTTAGGGACTAATCTCTTCACGCATGAAAGATAGTGTCTTGCTGCGACACATGGCACTTTCAACAGAAAATGCAGAAGACGAGATAATCATAGCGTGAGTACTGCACATATTCAAGTAAACTGCAAGACAAACCTCACCTGCAGGCTGGTCGGGTCATCAGAGTCAGGAAAAACCTCAGTAAATTCTAACGATGTCCCATGAAAGCAACTGCTGTAGCTATTCAACAGTTCATGAACCAGTTCACTGGCATCTTGTTACACACGGCTGCATATGGTTTCCCCTATGCAAAGCCTCGGATAACAGCAACGACAGTGCGCCTAGGGGATATCAAGGTCACCCTCCTTGATACTCCGGGTGTTGGTTCCCTCATGAATGGCCAAGAGTTATCTGAACACGACATCTTCAATCTCATACGGACATGGTTACTGAAATCAAGGTGAGGATGAAAGGTTTATGAACCAACCTGGGACTTACAGTTGTAAAAGACACAACACTCTCCTGACTGGTATACTGTATTTCCAAAACACGGTCACTGGAAGAGGCGCACAACTGGATATCAACTGCTTCAGCAAAATCTGCAAATCTAACAATTTGTACCAGTCTGTTGTCCTGGTTGCTACCGGTGAACAGCTTGTTGAGCGCACGGAGCTTGAAATCGGTCTGTGGAGGGAAGCAATGTCTCGAGGTGCCAAACCATTCTCCTACATCGACACTAAGGAGTCGGCAGAAGAGGCAATAATTATGGTCACTCACGTGGCCAGCTACTGATTTGTATGAATATTTTTCCCTCTAAAATTCATGTTCAGTGCAGCCTGCCAAACATCCAACTGCCCCCAAATTAGAGATCACTGTCGCACCACTTTTCAAAGACTCACAAGCGATTTGAATGTCCTGCTGTGAAAGCTTAACGGCTAAGTCATTGGAGAATTGGAGGGCTTGAGGCCCTCCTTCCACTCCATCCTTTAAGCGTGCCAAAATAGCGGAACGTGGTGAAGGGCTGCGAGTTTGAATCGGATTTGGCATGACCGGTTATCAACATTTCGACCGGCCCTAAAGGAATTTGCCACCGGTTATCAACATTTAAACCGCCCCTAAAGAAAATTGCTTGATATAGTTGCATGGAATCTTAATATATATTGACCAGGAGGCACCGGTTATCAATAATTAGACCGCCCTCAAAGAGAATAGCTTGATATGGCAGCATGGAACATTGATAGTAGACCGGTCCTCAAATGAAATTGCTTGATATGGAAATGGTATCCTCACCTTGCGGCTCCTCTGGGCCCCAGTGCACCACTTCGGGCTCACTCAGGGCTGACGGAGCCCCGTGCATCCATGCCAACTACATACTACAGGTTCCGACCTTGTGACACCAAGGTACGAGACCGAAGTGGATGATACAAGTGTCCACCTCGAACTGAGTTACACAACTCTGATGGTTCGACAACAGAGCTACTAGATCATGTGACCGCCAACTCACGATAAGCAATCGGAACCATATAAAGGAATCATAGCCCTCATCCAGCCAGCAGCCTCGGATAAATGAAGTTCTCGTTCGGAGTTTCTCATGGAGGGCCTCCATGCCACAATTATATAAACATTGGCTCGAGCCCTCCATGGTGGCGTGGAGGGCCCGTATATGGTTCCGAGGGTGCCTCCCAAAGACGGATGTAAGCGTATCCTTTGCCATCATCCTTAGGTTTCACCAATGAACCTTTGAACTTCTAAACAGTTGGAATGATACAAAAGACCTTCGCAGCGCCGTTCAGTTTTTCTAAATGAGGCATAGCACTTGGACGACGACTGTAAGTGCCTTCCTGGGTTTATCGTCCAAGAGAATGAAACATTGAAAGTACTGTCAGTTACTGAGGCCCGGCGCACAATGTAACTGGAAAGTTCGAATTTTAAGGGTTCCTTGTATCCATTCAGTGTTACTCACTGAGCAGTAGCACGGTAAAACCTTCGACCCGGGCGCAGTCTGGAGGTTTGTAGGTGAGTATTTGTAATGTTCTTCCATTGATAGTGATAACTACTACCGTGGACCTCGCTCATCGCTGGGCGATGGGGATTAATGAGCGACTAGCGCTACGGCTTCCTCCGCGGACTCTTTCGTGCCCGTAAAGGGGAACACCTTCGCCCCTCGGGACAATACCTCCGACCATATACCGGTTTTAAGCTCCCGGAGCTTGTCTGGATTACCGGTTGCGACTAGTACGACGGACGAGTAGAAGTCATTCGACTCGCAAATTTCACGAAAGGAGTCGATGGTGGGCATGACCCGTCTATCTGTGTTTTGCACATACAGTATCCCAGTAAGGCGAGCGTTGCGTCTGCGACGGCTTGAATCGCAGGGTGTAGTTCATTATGATGACATTCTCACCTATGTTTTCGCAACCAGCTCTCTACGAGATCGAGAACATCACGCTCGGAGAACTCTTTACAGTTCCCGAGATAACCGATGCCAGGAGTGTCAAGAACGACGACGCGGATACCCCGCAAATTTATCTCCGTGTGGGTGACCCGACGTGTTGAAGACACTGGATTCCGGCTAGTTTGGTGTAACGAATCCCTCGTGAGCTTGCGCACTAGCTATCCAATAGTTAGGACGGGTGACCCGGCGTTCGTCCAATCTCACCGAGGTTTTTCCGCAGCCTTTGGGCCCTATCAACCTGTAGGCGAGATTTTGGGGTTTGTTTTGTATGCCACGATTGTAACTTACGCGACTATCTTCACATCTTCTGAATATACAGTGGATTTATTGAGGATCGAAAGATTATTGCCCTGAGAGAAGTCGGTTAATGACGACAAAACTGAACATTTCACCGAGCCGACCATTATAGTAATGACTGGGGTCAAGTTGAATAGACCGGCTTTGGTGATCAAGTAATGTACTCAAGAGGGGAGGACCTTGGGTAAGATCAGTAGCGAGTGTGTGCATAGAGGGAGTGACTTGCCGAATGGAGCCAGTCGAGGAAAAGGCGCACAGCGTCGGGAATTATGTAAAGATAATAGTGTGCAAGTGATCGGGAATGCAACGGAGACTGTAGATATGATCAAGCAGGCGGGAAGGCCGTGTGTCGTCTCGCCGCGTGGGTTCGACGAGCGTCGCAGAAGCGAGGGGAGAACGCAAGATCCGTTATCTATATAAGTAAGTCGGGAATCGGGGGTCGGGGGTCGGGATTCGAAACTGTTGCCTGATGTGGTGTCCGAATGCCCGTAACCAGCAACCAGGCTGTCCCGAGCCTTCGTTTGTTCTTCACTGAACCACCCTCTATAGCGGCCACGGAGTAGTCCTAGACAGTGAGTATAGTGGTCTACAGTTGCCGATCCAGCCTTTCACCTCTTGGAAAGATGCGCCTACTCGATGTAGCAACTGTTCTCGACATCGAAAAGGACTTCCAGCGAGCTGGACCCCACACTAAGTTCTTCGAGGAGCGTAGTGGCGGGACCGAAAAATATGCGATATTGTCGCACCGTTGGGGAGACGAGGTCGACTACGATGAAATGGCTCGGCTCATGAGGATGACTGAATCTGACAGGAACGAAATCAAGCGGCGCGCTGGCTACGAGAAGATCATCAAGACTTGCGAACAAGCCCTACGGGATGGCTATAGGTGGATCTGGATCGATACGTGTTGCATCGATAGGCGGAGAAGTTCTGAACTGTCAGAGGCCGTCAATTCCATGTATCGGTGGTACCATAAATCGCAGAAATGCTATGCATATCTCAACGACGTCGAAGACTCGACCTTCCCTACTAAGCAAGACTTCAACAAGTTTGCCGAGTTCAACGGTTGGCCAGAGTGGTTCTCGCGGTGCTGGACGCTCCAAGAACTCATCGCTCCGAAACAAGTCGAGTTCTTCAACAGGGACTGGGTTCCCATCGGAGGCAAGCAGGATCTTGCGGGCATGTTGGAGAAAATTACACGCATCCCTCCTGGTATTTTAAAGGATGGTCGGATCCCGAGGAGTGTCTGCGTTGCGCAAATCATGTCTTGGGCAGCGGATCGGGAAACGGCGCGAATAGAGGACCGTGCATATTCGTTGTTAGGCTTGTTTGATATGAACATGCCTATATTGTACGGGGAGGGGGAGAAAGCCTTCCGCAGGTTACAGCTGGAAATCATCCGGACTTTCAACGATCATAGCATCTTTGCATGGAATCCCAAGGGACAGTTTGACTGGCTTGGCGGCGTCCTAGCAGGTGACCCGAGCCACTTTCGCGGCTGCCATGACATTGAAAAGGTGGAACTTGACGAGTTCGTCGACGAAGTAATGGATTATTACCAGAGCGGACCTAGCATGGCCGCCAGCCGCAAATTCGCTTGTCTGGGATCTTGCTACTTTACTCTTCGTCAACAACTGCTTCGCCGACAGCTTTCCTTGGAGCTATTCGTCGTCACGAATGCGGGCATTCAAATTTGCTTGCCTGTCGTACCCCATTGCGACTCTTCATCGGTCTTCAGAACCATACTGGCCTGTCGAGACTACTATGGAAATCTCATCACCATTGACTTGACATCCCTTGAGCTGCAAAGCTCTTACAGGATTTCTGCTGCTGTACGCTTTCGACACTCACGTCCGGAGCTTAGGACTTTGTATCTCGCTTGCTCGGCTCCGGACACCGAGAAGTACCATCATTTCAAACTCGACGACAGACATGCGTCATACTACGATTTCACCCGACGCGGCACCTTCCCGCGCGAGTTTACAAGCGATACTATCACAGTCTCATCCCTCACAAATGATCTCGTCGTCATAGTTTATGCCAATGACGGCGCCAAATCTCGCTTTGCAGTTGCTGTTGGCTTCTATCTTGGCCAAGGACGCGTGCACGTGGCCTATGACGATTGCTCTGCAGCTGACGAGGTCCCATGGAGAGACTTTGCCAAGAGAGTATCTGATAGGTTGTGGAATGCACCTATTGAAGATTGTTTTGTCAGTGGTGTCAAGTGTGCTCACCTTCCGCGGGCTATTTGGGATGCGAGAGTTGTTTGGTACAGTGGGAATGAACAGACCAACGTGATGATTGACGTCGAGCGATGCTCTGGGTGTTGTATTGGGCCACGCGAACGCATTGCTGCGTCTGTTAGTACTTTCTTCTCTTCTTGAATGCAGATCTAACCATCTGTATAACCATAGAATGACTGGGATAATTTTGATACGCCAGGGTTCATGAAGACAGTTCACAATTTTCGTGGGTTGAAGCTAGATGGCAAGCACGTGTGGCTTTACGAGTGTTCTGATCAAAGGACTATAGTGAGTCATAATACACGCGCTCATACTTTCAGTAGCCTGATGTAATCAGCTGGGTGACTATGGTGCCTATTCCAACGGCACTTTCGAACCCTGTGGTAACATATTTGAAGATATGCAAGCACTTGGCATCGACCCTGTGGACCCAGCTTACCGCCCAGTGGTCTCTTGCGTATCCAGTGACTCCAATGTATTGCATGGCAAACACGACAGCCTTGCAATGGAATTTCGCTTTCAGGACAAATGCTTGACGTGCTATTCACCGATGGGCCTCTCACTTCCGACAAATCAACAACTCGTGCTGCTGCTGAAAGCATTCTCTTCGCATCTTACAGGCAAACATCTGGTGACAACAGTCATACGATGCTCGGACATCTCCGGAGGTGACGGGGAGGGAGGACGGAGAGACTCGGAGAGTGGTGAGTGTTCGCTGAGGACTGTGTCTTGTTTCCGTTTTGACCTTGAGTATCAGATTCCGTATCTAAGAGTAACGATTCTTTCACAAAGCCAAGCAGCTGTGTCCCTTTCTGCACCATTGCGAGTCCACAGGTTTGGCGAAGAGAACCTCCCAGCGTAAGGAGAAGGGGACATTTCAGAAGCATTCGGTGGGTCCGTTGATTATGTTTTACTGTATCCCTCATGACATGTTTTGGGGTATAGGCGAAACTTTTACACTATAGCACCGGTATCTGTTTCAATTAACAATGCTGCGAGTACCGGATCTGTCTGATTCATCACGTGATCTACAGCATCGGCCTACAGGAGCCGAAGCTTGTCATGGTTCTGCGGTGAGCTGAACAACATCACGGGGCCACGAAGATGCGCTTACAATGATAACAGAGTAAACGGACGAAGCGTGGTGCGGTCAAGTTCCTCTCAGGTGTATTCGGTTTGGAGGGCTTGAAAAATTATGTATGTATTGACCCTTCGAGTACATACTTCAGCCGGTTCTCACCCTCAAAATATAGGTCGGCGAGATAACGTTCTTCGAAGAGCTCTCCCTGATGATGGAATCACAATCGGACAGTAGAAGCCTGTTGGTCCGTGCTAACGTTGGTCCGTCGGCACCTGCACCGACATGGTCGTGGAATCCTTTCAAAGCCAGGGTAGCGCGGGGCCCGGTTTTTAAAATGGTGGTACCTCCCTTATTCAAGAAGTGTAAAGTTTTTGACCCACTGGTTGACTCGCCTCGATATCTTGCTGCGAGGGATCGGGCTCGGTACGAGGTGAAGTCCATATCACAAACACTCGGTGTCGGGGCAAGTGTTACTATCACCCAAAAGGAAATCGAAGCTAACTCTAGTCACAAAAAGTTACTCGATTACATCTCTACTGCTATCTTCGATGCGTCTGAGGATGAGACGTGAATTTCTTTTACCCCGTATTGTCTCCTTTTACGGTATTTACGCTCTGGTTTCAGACATGGCATCCGAGATACTGCTCACCTGAGGGACAACCAACGCACAGTAGACCTCTTGGACGACACAAGTTGGGTAAACATCCATTCCACGCTGCAAGAGATAGCGGCTCTCCAAACGACATTGGATGCAACCGAGGACGAAGATGAACAGCGAGCACTGGAGGAGGATATAACAGGAAAGGTAAGGATATCCTCAAGTCATAACAACTCAAGGTTGATTGTCGCTATTAATAGATCCTATGGTTTTGTTGGTGTGGAATCGTTTCAGAAGTGGAACAACGATTACCGGAGGCAAGTGAACTTTGATTTATGTGTGAATATCATTTGAGATGGCATAGGTTGTGAATCACCTTCGGAAGGAAATGGATTCCATGACGCTGGAAGGCCGAGATCGATTTCGCCAACGCCTACATGAGATGGGGAAGATTGTTAAGAAAACATCCCGTGCAGACCCGGACGATGATCTAGCTCACTTGCGGCGGTAGGCCATGTCATTCTGCGCGTCGTATCGACACAAATTACTGAACGTCTATTGTTCCAGAATTATGCTTGATGCAAGTACAGGCATATCGAAACATGCGCTATGGCTTGCTGCATGTGCTGTGGAGCAAACCAAGTGGACAAGAGTTCCTGTTACCCAACGCTTCTGAGCCGAGTCCAGAGAACTTGAAATGACACTATCTGAAAACAGATATCTCCGACTTATTGATTGTAGGGCTCACTGCGGAAAAATCTTACTCAGACCAGATGAACGAGATGGTCAGCGGTGTGCGGATGTACATACCCACCAATGATGATTGTATTGTAATGATCCGGCAATTCAAAATTCGTTGTAATCAGTGCTATTCTGACCACTGTCCATTACCCCACAACATGTTATTTCTGCTCTGCCATGTATGCTGGTCGGGGATGGCAGGGTAGGGATGATACCTAGTCAGTGGGCCGGAGGAAGAACAAAAGAACAGATTTGGAAGGACTTTGTTGCTTGATGGTAAGCATGAGTTAGTCTGGATACCAGATCCGTCCAAGGCTGGTGTCCAGACTAACCATACGTAAACTAAGTGAACTGAGCCACATGATAATACTTGCCAAATGTTCTCGTCGAGCGCTCATGAGTATGATGCTTCCCGACGCTCCGCTGAATAGCATTAAGACCGGGCCTCGTGTTTGATATGTGTACCTTTTATTAGGACCCACAACCCGCAATGGAAGTCGTCTCGAATCCTTCGTTCATTTATCCCCAGACCTCACGAAGGACACCATTTGAAGAGCCACTTTGTAATCTCGGACAAATAGACAGTACGTGTGATGACTTGTAGTTGGTGATCCAGCCTGAGCTTGCCGCTCACATCTTAGAAAGATGCGCCTGCTAAGCGCGAAAGCCGTCCTTCACAGGGAAAAGGACACCCAGCGAGCTGGGCGCCAAATTAAAATCTTCGAGGAACATGATGATGGGACCACAAAATATGCGATACTGTCGCATCGTTGGAGAGACGAGGTCGATTATGATGAAATGTCATCGCTCGTGAAAATGGCCGAGCCGGACAGGAATGAAATCAAGCGGCGCTCTGGCTACGAGAAGATCATAAAGAGCTGCGAACAGGCCCTGCAGGACGGCTACATGTGGATTTGGATCGATACGTGCTGCATCGACAAACGGAACGAGCCTGAGCTGTCAGGGGCTATTAGATCAATGTATCGGTGGTACAGTAAATCGCAGAAATGCTACGCATATCTCGACGACGTCGAAGACCGGATATTTCCTACTAAGCAAGACTTCAGCAAGTTTACCAAGTTCAACGGTTGGCCAGAGTGGTTCTCGCGGGGCTGGACGCTCCAAGAACTCGTCGCTCCGAAACAAGTCGAGTTCTTCAACAAGGACTGGGTTCACATCGGGGGCAAGCAGAATCTTGCAAACACATTAGAGAAAGTTACCCAGATTCCTATTGATGTTTTGAAGGACGCCTCGGAGATTTCGAGGCGTTTCTGCGTTGCACAAATCATGTCTTGGGCAGCGGATCGGAAGACGACGCGAGTGGAGGACCGTGCATATTCGCTGTTGGGACTGTTTGGCGTGAACATGCCGATATACTATGATGAGAAGGAAAAGGCATTTCACAGGCTGCAGCTGGAAATCATAGGGAAATTCAACGATCACAGCATCTTCGCATGGAATTCCAAGGGTCAGTTTAGCTGTCTTGGCGGCGCCCTAGCAGGTGACCCGAACCACTTTCGCGGTTGCCACGACATCGAAAAGGTGGAACTTGACGAGTTCGTCGACGAAGTAATGGATTACTACCAGAGCGGACTTAGCATGACCAGGAACCCGGGCAGCGGTAGACTCGTAAGGTCTCGCGACCGTACATTTCGCCAACAACTACTTCAGCGACGGCCTGCCATATTCCATGATGCACGTAGCATTCAAATTTGCTTGCCTGTCATACCCCATTGCGACTCTGCGTCGGTCTTCCGAGCCATATTGGCCTGTCGAGACTACTATGGAGATCTCATCACCATTGACTTGACGTCTCCCGACCCACTTCAAAGCTCCTTCCGGATTTCTTCCGGTAGGCGCTTTCGACACTGGGGTCCGGAACTTAGGACACTCTGTCTCGCTTATTCAGCTCCAGACACTAAGGAGTACCACCATTTCAAAGTCGACGATAGGCACACATTGTATCACCGTTTCTCTCGACACGGCACCTTCCCGCGCGAGTTCACAGGCGATACTATCACAGTCTCATCCCTCACAAATGATCTCGTCGTCATAGTTTATGCCAACGACGGCGCTAAATCTCGCTTTGCAGTTGTCATCGGCTTCTACCTTGGCCAGGGATACGTGCACGTGGCCTATGACGAATACTCTGCAACTGACGAGGTCCCATGGAGAGACTTTGCCAAGAAAGTATCTGATAGGTTATGGAGTGCACCTGTTGAAGACTGCTCTGTCAGTGGCGTCAAGTGTGCTCACCTTCCGCGGGCTATTTGGGATGCGAGAGTTGTTTGGTACAGTGGGAACATGCAGACCAACGTGATGGTTGACGTCCAACGATGCTCCGGGTGTTGTATTGGACCGCACGAACGCATTTCTGCGTCTGTTAGTACTTTCTTCTCTACTTGAGTGCAGCCCTGATCATCCATATGACCGTAGAATGATGGAGACGGTCTTGATATGCCGGGGTTCATGAAGGCGGTTCATCAATTTCGTGGGTTGAAGCTGGATGGAAAGCTTGTGTGGGTTTATCAATGTGCCAATCAAAAGATTGCAGTGGGTCATAATACTTGTCCTCGCACTTGCGGCAAGCCTGATAAGTACAATCAGCTGGGTGACTACGGCGACTACTCGAACGGCACCTTCAGACCTTACGGCAACATATTTAAAGACATGCAGGTATCTGACATCGACCCAGCTTATCACCCCGCGGCTTCCCGCGTATCCAGCGATGCGGACGTATTGCATCGTCGGCAGGATCAAGGGCTTACAGTGGAGTTTGACGAGCGCCTGACACTTCATTCACCGGAGGGCTTCTCACTTCCGAACAATCAACAACTCGTGCTGCTGCTGAAAGCTTTTTCTATTCGTCTCGCAGGCAAACATCTAGTGACAACAATCATACAATGCTCGGATCTTGATAGAGCGGAGGGAGAGAGAGGTCGGAAGGCGAAAGGTGATGAGCATTTTCAAGGGTGGTGTCTTGCCTTCGTTTTGATCTTGAGCATCAGCCTCGGCATTTGGGACCGGTGTTCCCTCCACGGCGCCACCCACCTTTATTCCTTTATGTACCATTGCTAGCCCACATGTTTGGCGACGAGAACCGGTTTGCGCACAGAGAAGAGAACAATTCCGATCTATCCGGTGAGTCCATTGGAGTTCGTGTCGTATTCTGTCGCTGACCTTTGTTTTGAGGGAACACTTTTACGCATTGGTAAATCTGGTATCAGTTCCGATTAAACATGTTGCAGACACTGGACTAATCTGATCCACCACGTGATCCGCAGCATCGAGCGGAAGCTGGCCACAGACCGGCGGTGAGTTGGACAACTGTACCAAGTGCATGAGTACATGCTTATGATGACAACAGAGTAGACGGGCGAAGCATGAAGCAGTCAAGTTCCTCTCAGATATGTTCGGTTTCGAGAACTTGAAAGAATATGTACGTATTTACTCTTTCAATACGTCAGCCTGTTCCCACCATCAAAACCTAGGTCGGCCAGATAACCTTCTTTGAAAAGCTCCCTTTGATCGTCGAAACCCAGCCACGCAGTGAGACCTCTGCAGGTATTGTCAAAAACCAGACTGTCACGTGAAACATATTCTTCTGCGAACTTACATCGGACGTAGGAGACGGTTTATTTGTGTGCCTAGCCCCATCGCCGTGGAATCCTTTCAAATCCAGAGCAACGAAGAACCCAAGCCATGAAGTAGTGGTCCCTCCCTTACTCGGGAAGTGCGAAGCTCTTAACGAACTGGTTGAACGGCGTAGATATCTTGTTGCGAGACAAAAGGCGCGGCGTGAGGTAAAGTTTATATCACAGACGCTCAGTGTCAGGGTAAGCATTACAATCAGTGGAGCGGTCTCGAAGGTGATTCTAGTCATGAAAAGTTACTCGAGCACATCTATATTGCAATCCTCGATGCATCTCAGGATGAAACGTGAGTTCTTTCCTTTCCTTTCGTATTGTCTTCTCTTTCTACGATATTTATGTTCTGGTTTCAGGCATGGCATCCAGGACACTGCCTATGCACGGTAAGTCAGCACCTTCTAACATGCACAAGGTCCATCGAACGCCGTACGCAGGCAGGTAGACATCCACTCCACGCTGCGGGAGATTACGGCTCTCCAAACGGCACTCGATGCAATGGAGGACGAAGACGAACAGCGGGCACTGGAGGAAGATATAACAGGAAAGGTAAGTTTGTCGTCAAGTTATAACAACCCTGGCTGGTTGTTCGTTTGTTGTTAGATCTTATGGGTCTCTTGGTGTGGAATCCTTTCAGAAGTGCAGCAACTATTACCAGAGGCAAGTCAACTCTGATTTTTGCGTGAATACCATTTGAGATAGCTTAGGTTGTGAGCTACATTCGGAGGGAAAGGAACTCGATGGCCCTGGAAGTTCGTGGCCGATTTCGCGGATGTTTGCTTGATATGGGGAATATTATCAAGAAAACATCTCCTGTATACCTGGATGATGATCTAGCTCACTTACGACGGTAGGCAATGTCATTCTGCACATGGTATCGGTATAAGTTGATGAACAACACCTTTCGTTGCTAGGATTATGCTTGACGCAGGCGCAGGTATATCGAAACATCGGTCATGGCTTGATGCTCGGGCGGCAGAGCAAAACAAATGGTCAAGTACACCTGCGTCCAGAGGCAACCCCCCTACTATTTCGGCACACTTCACCGAGCATGCCCATACATCCACGGCTCCGCGGACTCTGTACACTGGAAACATCTGAGGGAGTTCGAGTCATGAACAAGGACCGTGACATTGTGGTTGATAGGAATCATATAGTTGACAAATATTAGCTCACTCGAGGTAACGGAGTTGCTGGCCGCACTATAACCAACCTTTCTCACAGTTGTCGTTGTTTGGGAAACTTTGACATCGAGCTGTTGCACCTAATAACACTTTAGTCCCAAAACACCGAAACGGTGACTTTTCTCCGTGTTCAGGCAATGTAGTACTAGCGATTCCAACCACATATGTAGCTCTTAGGCTTGTTTTCATCTTACATGACCGCTTCTGCAAAAGTCTACCTCCCAGACACTTCAAAGTACGGCCGGACACTGCCCTGCACTGCCTCCAAGAAGGGCAAAAATTGAAGGTCATGTAAACAGTCAGTAACGCATGGAGGGTTCCACTTGGCTTCGTTATAAGTTATGTAGTTGCTTTACCTCTTTTCCAATTGCTTTCGGTGCCAGTGGCAGTGTTTTCCGGGCCTCAGCCCTCAACAGGGGAGCCGGGAGCTCAAGCCCGGGAACCAGTATAACCCAACTCCCCTTCACGTATCATACACCTTGTCATTGCGAATATAGAACCTTGGGAATTAACGGTCACCCTAACTTGCTCGCTCAGGGAACCGTCAATATCATGAAGAGTGTCAGGGGGAATGAGTTAGATTGTAAACGCCTTCTCCAATTCATTTGTTACTCGAGCAGTTCTGGGTCTATCTCCGCATACCCTTTCAAAACTTGCTCACACATTACTAGGAGGATGTTTTGGGTGATGGGGTCGATGAGCGAGCTAGGACTAGGTCTGTGGGAATTGTCCACCGTATCGCCAACACCGACTTCAGGAGTGGCAATGCGCAAGAGTCTTCCGTCGCCTGCTACTGCGGCTCACATCAACAAGGGTGACGACAGTGATGCATTCCCTGTCGTCCGAGGGTTGTCATCAGCTCGAAGAGAAGTCGAACCAGCCACAGGTACAGAAACAGCCCCTGATATAGCCGAGTCCGTTGGTGACGAAATAGGGAGGTGAAGAACCGAGCAGAGGTACCGTGCTGCATCCTTGGTGGCGAACGTCCGGAAGAGGTTTGCATGGAGGGTCTCCTTCGCCTTGTGCGTGGTCGATTGCAACACTGCGGTTGGATTCTCGGTGTTCGTTGTGTTGCAGGTAGCGATGCCATCCGAAAGCCATATGAAGTGTTTGTGCCTTCCTTGGCGGAACAGGAGTAAGAGAGGATGCGGTCCCGTTTGTAGTGTGTGGAGTGCAGGAATGGTTTTTTTTTCGAGTATGTGGTTATAATCCAAGGAACTGTTAGCATTTCCGATTGGGACGCCATACAGTGCCTCGAGGCCCAGACGTTCCCTGACACCCGTACTCACACAATGTGTAATGACCATCCAGCTCACCTGCGAAGTGGACGACGAGAGTGATTCCTCTGTGCATACATCCACCAAGTCGGGCAACGCATGTTGTACCGTCGGTCGTCTTCTCTGTAGCTACACACGTGTCATGCACACCACCTACCTGTTCAGTGTATGGATGAAGAGATCGGACCGGTCCCTTGGCGCTGATATCGTGACGGACGAGACCACTCCTCGGCTGTGCGTTTGAAGAATGGAAAACGGAAACGGAAACGAACACAAGGACTCCTGTGGTGTACATTCTGAACCCCCGACACATGTTCTTATCTAATAGTTCAGTCAGTCAAATATACGTAACGGTCATATCCAAGCTAATGGCATAATCAATGGCCATCTCACATTGCAACGAATGTATCAGCCTTTCCGTGGAAGACGATGCCGAGATGTGTTGTCAGCGAGCTTTTCCGAACTTTCGGAGAGCTGATCCCCTCGTGTACCCAAGGTGCTTTTCCCTGATGTGACGGACAAAACTGTGTCGCCGCACCTGTTTTTCCATACAACCAACCCACCGGCAGGTAACTCGCTGCTCGCGGGATATAGCTTTAACCCCATGACAGGTCGCGAAGTGTTTCGGAACGGTGGCATATGTGATCTCCTGCATACAGGGTTCACCGTCGGGATCCTGATATTTGCATAGTTGTGGCGTGTTGCCGGCATGCTCATCAACCCGAGGCTATACGGAAAAATGGCGTAAAAACAGGTCACATAAATAAAGCGAATGTTACTTACTTCGTTTTGGGACCTTGCACCATCTGTCTCCCTTTGCAAAGAAGTGTGTTGTCGATGACCTTTCTCGGAGTTGTGGACAGCTGATCTCCTTGTGTGTCCGAGGTGTTTCTCGCGTATGTGGCGTACAAAGTTGTGACGCAAACAATTTTCCAAACACCCATCCCATCGACAGATAACCGCCGACATACGGCAAATGGCCTTTACTCCATGACTCTCGAAATGATCCGGAACAGCGCCACAGCTGATCAGTTCTCCACAATGACTCCCATCTGCATTGCGATAGAGGCACGGCTGCTGGACGCAGTCAGCATATCCATCAACACGATGAGGCTACGCAAACACGTGGCGTCAAAAAACAGGCCACAAATTGCAAAACTGAACGATGCGTACTGTGTTTTTGGGCCCTGCGTTGGGAGTTACTGTGTTTCCTACCTTTATTTTGTTTGAGCAATCACGGTGTGGGTGAACCTACGCTTCACGCACTTCAGCTTCTTCTGTAGCCAAATTCATAGAAGACTACCAGGAGTGTAAAACGTTTCGGGTTGATGAGTGATCTGACGGAGGGGGTCAGCCAAGAGGATGGAGTATGATCGATGCTGCTTACCTCTGTGGTACACCTATTAAACACAATTGGTGTCTGGTTGGACTCGGACGTAAAACAAAGGCAATCTAGACGACCTCGAGAGTTTATATTACAGACATACGGCACGTGGGCTGTGGCACTCCTTGAGCTACGTGCCATGGCCTACACACGACGGCAAGGTCAGCCACTACAGGTAGGCAAGAGCCTGTCATCATTTGGAGTTCTCAACCACTACTGGTCATTGGGCGAGATATGGTATGGCGAAATTAAATGGGACCAATTGCAGTGATGTTCTCATCAGACGCTCGACCATGTTCGTTGGGGATTTCTAGATTACACAATACTGGCACGAGCCCTCCCATGGCGGTCCGCCCTTAACCACCTTTGTGTGGACCTGCAACCCCATTACTACAGCATTGCCAGAGAGCCCTTCCATCGTGGGGGAGGAGGGCGCCTTCCAACTTTCAAGGACGTGTCTAAGGCTGTATCCCCTCCCTAATGCATGAAGGCTGAACTTCTGAATTGTTGGAAAATCTATTGCAGTCAATCCCGTGAAAGCTGTCAATTCCGTGAAGCGTGCTAAAGGGGTAATACGTATGTAGTCAGACTGAGAACGTCTTCTCCGATTCATTCGTTACTCGAGCAGTTCTGGGTCCATCTCTGCATACCCTTTCAAAGCTTGCTCACATATCGCTAAGAAGATATTTTGGATGATGGGGTCGATAAGTGTGTTGGTGCTGGTTTTCTGGAAATTGTCCGCCGCATCGCCAATACTGCCTTCAGGGGTTGCGAGGCGCAAGAGTCTCCCAATGCCTGCTACTACAGCTCGCGCCAATAGGGGCGATGACGGAGGTGATGCACTCCCTGCCGTTTGAGGATTCTCAGCACCCCGAAGAGAAGTCGAGCTGGCCACAGGCATACTTCCAAATCCAGAAACATCGCCTGATATAACCGAGCCCGTTGATGACGAAATAGTGAGGTGGAGAACTGAGCAGAGGTACCATGCTGTATCCTTGTTGAAGAGCGTCCGGAAGAGGCTCGCACGGAGGGCCTCTTTTGCCTTGTGCATGGACGCTTGCAACACTACGGTTGGATGCTCGGCGTCCGTTGCATTGCGGGTGGCGGTGCTCTCACATGCGAAAATTGTATGTGTTTGTGCGTTCCTTGGCGGCGCAGGGGTGAGAGAGGGTGTGGTCGTGGCCGTGGTCGTGGTCGTAGTGTGAGTACAGGGGTGGTTCCCTTCCGGTGGTCTATAATCCAAGGGACTGGTAGCATGACCGACTGGGTCCTCATACAGCGCGGCGAGTTCGCGGATCGCCTCAAGGCCTAGACGTTCCCTGACACCGGTACTGACACCACGTGCAATGGCCAGTGAATCCGCGTGTGAGGTGGACGAAGAGAGTGATTCCAGAGCACGGGCTGCCGTCCCGAGGAGTGCTAGGATGTCTGTGCATACATTCGCCGCGGACGGATAGGAGTGAGAGCCAGAGGGGGCAGGAATAGAATTTCCCATTGGATCTGCATCCGCGGCATCGCGGTGAAAGGTTCCCTTATCTTTGGCTTTCTGGTTCGTCTTCCCACTTCCGCCCTTCGTCTTTGTGGCATCTTCCTTGGAATTGCTTTTTGGTTGTTTTTCATGGCCCTTGCCTTTCTCCTTCACTGCACCTTTCGCGAAAGCACTAGATCCTCCCTTAGCTTTGACGCCGGGTTTAGTCTTGGCGTTGGTATCGACATCGACAACGCCACTTTTGGCGCCTTCAATTACAGGAAGAAGACGTGCCCAGCAGAGTGGCCGAAATGCGCGCACGAACGGAAGCAGGATCAGTTCTAACAAAACGTCTATGACTCTATCGATTTGATGGTAGCCAGATTCTCTATGATATTCAGGTTGTTCGCTTGAAGAGAGTGGGATTGTCCCGCGCAATGCGTCGTTCTTGGCATATGAGGACGATAAATCCTCACAGGCTTTAAGAAGGGCAGGGAAGGCAGTAGTTAGGGTGTACGCGAGGAGAGGGTAGCACATAGCTATGGAGGCACAAGTTAGGTTTTGGTATCGTCCTCGTGATGGTGTTGGTGGTGAAGGTGTTAAGGCCGAGTGCGCTGGTAGGCCACCTATGGGGGGAGAAGGCCTCTCAGTAGTCATGGATTTGGCCCCATTCTTGACGAATAGAAACGCATATATGGCTTCAGTGGCGCGGATCATTGCGTCTGCAAGACGATGGATGTAGGTCTTCATACGAGCTTCCTTGCCTGTCTCCGATGCCGACGGGGAACACGACGACAGAAGGGCCCCACGTAGAGAAGTATATGCGATAAGTAGCGAGGGTCCAGGCGGGTATAGGGAGTGAATGAAGTTGGACCAGCCTAGAAACTCGTTCGTGGAGGTAGAAGACCATATGTATGGGACACACAGTAACGTCTAAAAATCTGATTTCTCACCTGTGCGCACCAACTCCCATTTCCAAGCAGATTCGTCAAGATGTTGTTCCTTGTGTTTCTTCTTGGCTTTCTTTTTGGGAGGTTGTAGGGACGACTCCTTTTCGTGTACTTGAGCCTGAGCTTGTGCGACGTCGTGGCGAAGTTGGACGAGCTCTACGGTGGGGTAGGACACTGCGTACGGCGAGTAGCTGCGCGATGCGTACCTTGCTGGTCAGCGTCCTGTCTTACCTGGAGATCCTTGAGCTGGCCCTCGAGACGTATTGCATGAGCCCTCCATTTCTCAGCGCTGTCTTGTGTCTGCGAAGAGATGGCCTGATTGACAAGCGGAAACTGCGACTGGAGGTCTAGGACGTATGCTACACAGGACTGTTTTAGTGCGTGGAAGACGACATTCGCGTTACTGACATGCGGTCGACTGGTCCCTTGGCTTGTGTTTGAGAGCTGCGAATGCCTGCTACCGTGAAATGCGAGCACCACACGCACATTCGCATACTTACGACAGCTATTCTAATGACAGCGGATGGGTCGGCTGCCATGCTCGATAGCGACGACACTCGGATGTTTTGGGACATGGTCAGTCACCAAATCGGAAACGGAACAGACTACGTCACACCGAATAGATTGATTGGAGACAGGATGGACGGGTACACAGCAGAACAGAAAAAGAAACAGGCCACACAACGACTGCAGAACTACTTGGTCTGTTCATGCTCCCCCACCTTTGCCTCGAGATCGGCCTGGGTTTTGAGGTCAGCTTACTTGTTCGACGTGTGATGAAATAATCAGCTCTTTTTTGTGAGCGGCAACGCACAATTTCCTTCTTCTTTTTCTCTACCTAGGCCCGGCATAAGTATGGCACGCTCACAAACGGATCCGGGACGAGGGTATACGTACGTCTGCTTTGAGTTTGCGCAACAACTCTGCATCATGCCTGCGTGTATACTCCTCTGACGAGTGTTAGTCCCAAACTTGCAAAGCATGAGACTGATGATCACCTTCATGGGCTCTTTCCTTCTTCCTATGAGGATAACGTTCAAACTCATACGAACTGACCAAAGGTCGTACAACTGAGTACCTACCCGAATTCTTTTGTCTGAGCGACTGTACCCTCACTTCGTCCACTATAACCCCTCATTCCGAGGGGTACACGTCTTGTGGAGACAGCACGAGTTACACGAGCGAGCATGTCGAATGGTCCAAGTCAAGACTTGCGAGGGCCGTGTTGTCCCGTGACGCTGGTATGTCACGTAGTCACGCTTGCCTTCACTCTTGCCTCGACTTGGTCCTCGACTCCAGCCATGTCTTCTTTGCGTTTGCTCAGACAAGCAGTGAGTTCAGGTTTACAGACGGGCAGTCCACCATTTAACTGACTGCGATTATAGGCTTGCTCTGCACGGTCATTCTCTACCTCGACTGCGAGTCGTAGAGGTATATAGTTCCGCTTTTCGCCGACCTACAGTACAGCTCACGACGCGTTCTGCTTGTACAGACATCGTCCAGGATCTCTATATTAGAGAACTAAAAGCCTACAAGCCTACCCCCGTTGTATGTATCGCACCCTTTCTCCAGTTACTCATCCTTTAATACCGTGTCTCCGCAGGCAAAAGATGCTCACCTCGGCGCCGTCAAGCCATTCTCCCCGATACAGCCACCCAAACCACCCACGCTCCCGGTAGATCTCGCTGCCGAGTTGGCAGCCTACGACGCAATCGAGCCTACCACAGCCGACGAGCTTGCAACCGCAAGTTCAACAGGAGAATTTGGACAGGGTGCAGAGGCATTCTTGACGTTTTTAGAGGCCGACGTGAAACCAGCAGAAGCACACCACTGAGCGTAGATGTGATCGAGGATAGACTGTATCTGTGTGCCTCCGCGTGAATCCACTACCACAGTCGGGCTGGAGTCCCTCGCTGAACTAATATACGAGTAAATCTACAATTGAGTGAACAACTTCAAACTGTGTCCATATGGAGCCTCCTACCAAGAAAACACGTCTACGAGGGCCAGATGGGTTTGAGAAACCTAAATCTTCGTACAAGCCACCAGAGAGCATCACAAAGCCTGGCTCGTCATTCAAATCTGCTCCTTCAGTTGGGCCACCGCAAAATGAGAGCAACGAACATCGTTCGAAACCCAGTTCTGCTCACCGACCCCAGAATCCCTTCGCATTAGAGCCATCTGATGAGGCTAGGCCAAGCAAGCCGAGCGTTTTCACCAAGAAACCAAAACCTCTCTCCACAGGACATCGCCCACGAACTCCAAGCGACGCTGCCTTTAAGCCACTGAGAGTTCCAGCATTCACCGAGCTAACTCATGCTGAAGACAAGGCCACAGCGTCTACAAGCCTGACGACGCTACGTGCGACGTTCAAGCCGCCATCGACGTCGACACCTGAAAAGCTTAGGTCAATCCCAAAGCCCCCTCCCCTCCCAACCCATTCTAAACCGACCGCGCCTCTCAGGCCTCTCGCACTTCCTCATCCCGTCCCAGCCCAACAACCCCCATCGCCGTCAAAGAACATGAGGACGATATTGACCACTAGCGTTGCACAGGCTATTGATCCCACCAAGGATGGTACGGGAGCGGAATTGCTCGCGTTATTTCTGCAGCAGCACGGACATACGTTTACTTCATCTACCGACCGAGAATTACAAAGGGGTATCATGGTGAGTCCGAGAAAGCGGTCACATGGCAAGGATCCGAAATTTATTCGGTAAGTCAAATTTATTGGTCGCAGACGACAATATCTCATTGCGTCATGTACGGTAGCGGAGGGCTTGCGGAGCGTGCTCAACGCCATCTTTCGTCTAAGCAGACCGACTTTGCTTTGTGGAAACGTCAGATAGAGAAAAAGCTGGAGTCGAACTCAACCGTCGCGTCTGACATGCGACTCCGTATCTTGAAGATCTTTCAGGTCATAAAGACACCTGAGAAGCCGCGTTCTGCACCTGTCTTGCGTTCTGGCCTGGCACTTTGTCGCCTCACGGGCCGACACAAGTTTGCGGGTGATCTCACGACTGGCACGTACGTCGTGCTCTTCAGCTTCGCGTCTACCAATGGCAGCGGCGGTTCGGTTATCAGTAGTGGTGCTGAATTATTCGCTGAGGGCGGGGATGTGGATGTGTGGATGCCATGGCACAAAGTCGATGTGTCGAGCGTTGGAGATGCAGAGATTCAGAGAATCTTTTCACTGCTCGACGCCTTAAATCCGCCCCATATTCTGTTGATCGTATCGAAGTTTCATGTCCGTCGGCCCAAATAATCACCGGTGTGGTTCTAATAACAAATGCTTCCCGCACTTCGCACGTGCACAGCCCCTCGAGGCATGTGTTCCGTCCTCTGAGTAGTCACCTCTGAGGAAGTCCTCTTGGTACAAAGTTGCCATTATGGCCTCTTCAGTAAGTTACTGCATGTCGTTCGATCGTTGCTCGACACAGGTAACAGTGTTACTTAGGTGATTGATTCGTCCGTATTTCGCTAACAATCATAGAATGGCTGCTGCTGTCCACTAGCATAATTAATGGCCCTACCGTCCGTCAATAGGCAGAAACGGGCAGCGCCCCACGGTAAATGTGACAACGAAGGTGGAGTGGGTCGACATGGGTCCCCTATGGGAAATTGTATGTGGAAGGTACGCAATGTGTACAGAAGCCCGAAGCCTCGTCCACGTCGCGTGTTATCCACGCCTTTGTTCTAGGGCTACTCATCAGGCCACTTGGAAAACCAACGTGCGTTAAATCTGTAAAGCCAGACCTTGTTCTTGCGAATCCTCAACTGAAGCAGATATTCCAGTGATGGTGAATTCGGTCATTTATAAGTGTCGCATCTTTTTACTGACCTTTTCCTGGTTATGCTGTGGTTTGCGCCGTGTGGATGGCAATACCTTCCATCGTCTGTTGCGCCTCTTCTAACTGTTCTGAGTCCTATAGTTGATCTCGAAGATGAGAAGATCATTGCGTGAGTTGCATGCGCTCGTAGAACAGGGAGTCATTCACACTTTTTTACTTGCAAGGATCGGGCTCGTGGGGTCAGAGATGGCTTCTGTGAGATTTGATGAGATCCTATGAAGTCAACCACTCCCAACTATTTGACATTTTGTACAGCAGATCACGAATAATGCTCTGGCGAGGGCATCCGTCTTGAATCACCCAACACCTCGGCTCACAGCAACAAGGATGAATATACGGGGTGTCAAAGCCACCCTCCTCTACACACCCGAGATCGGTTCCTTCGTGGATGGCAGCGAGATAACTATATATCACGTTTTCCGCCCCGTACGGGACTGGTGTATGAGATCGAGGTGAGGGTGATAACTATGCAGGTCGGTTTCAAATTGTCACACTTGTTTTCTTTTCCTGGCTGGTATACTCTACTTTCAAAACATGGACGCTACACAACCTGTGCTGTCCGATATTCAATCCTTAAGCGGACTTTGTGAAGATATTAACTTCTACTCGTCTATTGTCTTGGTCGCTACAGGGTGGAGCAGGATAACTGGCGTTTGGTGGGCCAAGCTTGCCGACTATGAGAACGGGTTGTGGAGGGTTCTGATCCGTAGGGGCGCCAGAGTGTTTCCCTTCAGGAACCCTGACTTGGCTATGGACGTGATTGCCCTACTTATTGGCCCAAACATGGCTCGCCGATAATTACTGCAATACACGGTCAGATTGGATTTACTCGGTGAATTAGCCAGCCGAAGACGGAGAATCTGCCACGTATTATGTATTGGTCCTGTGCAACAGTGTACGTACATAAGGGTGTTACATAAGTATACTACGACAGAAATGCAAGGAAGTACAAGGAGGTATGTACCTATTCATATCTGCAAGTAACGAGCACACATACCTCAGTTATTGGACAACAATATCAAACCAAAGTGGATGTCCTCTGAGGATGGAAAATAAATAAGTCTGAATTCTTACTTCTCTTTGTAAAGCACCTAAGTCCATATGATAGTTTTAGTTTGTCGATCAAGGCCTCCGGAGTATGCCGAGGGAGTGAACATATGAATTAGTACGTAAAATTTGAAGTACGTGTATTGCGCATGCTGTCAAGACCGCATTATGTAAGTATGTGGTTGGAGAAAAGAGGGGCCCGCGGATGCCATCGAAAAGGCACTCCTTGTTTTGAGCAGGGTCTGAGGACGTCTTATTCTTTCACGGCGGCGACTCCCCCCCTGCCATAACCCGCATATCTTCGATATACCATGGCATATCAAACAATTGTGTAAGCCGTACAATTCCCTCCGCAATGTTGTATTGAGGTTAAAGGCCAAAACAGCATTGTGGGTCCCGCTGGATCAGGGAAATCAACCGTGAGTATTCAGGCCAGGGAGTACGATCGAGTATGTTGACCACAACTACTTGGAATTCTAGTTCATCACGGCTTTAGTCCCAGAGTCATCCAGTTTCATCCAGGTCACACATGGCCTCCAGCCAGGAACGACTGAGGTTCAACACGTCGAGTGGGTTAACAACAATGGCGCCCGGATCAAACTTGTAGATACTCCAGGATTTGACCCCACCCTACAAAAACTGACTGACGTCGATATCCTCGCCATGGTCGCAGCATTTCTCCAGAGAGAGTACGGTATGCGTGGTTTTGCTTTTGTTGCAGTTTCTGATACGCACCCTTTAGGTATAGAGGGCAGAGGTTAAAGCTCGCTGGTCTCATATACATGCATCGGATCAGTGATACTAGAGTGGGGGAAGCATTGAAGCAGAATATCAAGACGTTCTCTATGCTTTGCGGTCAGGACTCTCTGAGGAATGTTGTTATCGCGACAACCATGTGGGACAAGGTTACACCAGAAGAAGGGCAGCGCAGAGAGCAAGAGTTACTATCGAACGAGAACCTCTTCAAGCTCCTAGTGGACGAGGGAGCTGTCATGTACCGCCATGATAGCGCACAAAAGTCTGCACTTGCGATCGTCGATTACCTTCTAGGAAAGGGGAATACGACGACGGTTCGCGGGTTTGTGCACGAGCGGAAGGTTCTAGGGGAGACAGAAGCGGCCAAAGAACGCCAGGGCGAACTCCGCGCTGCCTTACAGACGCACCAACGAGAATTAGAGGCCTTGGAAATTCAACTGAGATTACTAACAGCTCCTGTGGTCAGGAGGGAAGTGAGCGTGCAGAGGTGGGAAGTGAGAAAAAAAATATTCATACTGCAACAGCAGCTTGGTGGTTTGGAATGGCGGTCTGACCCCCATGCACAGTAATGAACAAAGGTTCCTTTTTCCGTGGTAGCTGACAAAATGATCAAACAGAATGCCAACTTCAGCCTTGGTTGGCGGGAGTGTCGATCACCCCTCAACAGGCGACACGTGCGTGTTTTTCTGTAAAGATTATCACTAGCGGGAATAACTGGCCAGTCTCAGAGTCCGCGTCCCGTATGCGCCGGTGGTTCCCCCTGATTCAGCTCACTATCCAGACGTTCCGGGGCCTTCTTTCGTGGATCAACGAAGTCGGCAGAATCCCCAGCCATCCCCGACGAGCTTTTCGCCCTCCTTTCGTGGTGACAGTATCACGTGCTGTATCCACCTCCTTCAATTCATACACCGTATCCAGAAAATCTCTGGTGCAAACTCAAACCACAATCTTTTGATGGGCCGGGCAATCGCCTGGGCTCGCGACTTCGCCAATGTCGTAGAAAAGAGTCTCAAAGATGCGCGGAGCGGATCTGTTGCCTTATTGCAGTGTGAAACCCTACCTGAACTGCAGAACTTGGTGAATGGTTTTTCAAATGCCATAAGGGATACTCTGGGCCATTGGAGCAATTCGTACACAACCATGACAGAGGTTAGTTTGGCTTCAATACGTGCCCATCCATATTTTGATCGTTGCTTGCAGATGCGGTGTGAATACAAGCTCATTCTACTCGGAAAACCAAGGGGAGGGTTCTTCAGGCGTGATAAAGTAACACAACGCTTCGGTAGGGGATGTTTTTCTGTCGGGTTCAGTCGTATCGTTCAGTCGCATAACTAATTCGATATAAACAGACGTAGTGTCAAAGATTGTTGAGGTCATGAAGGAGCTGCTCGAAGACATGTCCTCCACAGTCCAATGGTGGACAAGCATTCGCCGTGTATTGTCAACATGGGACGTTTCTGCCTGTATCCTGACGTCAGAGCAAGACTTCAAGAACGTCAAACATAAGTTGACAAGCGTCATCACTGAATTAGAATCTTATCATAATGCGGTGAGTTCTACAAAGGATGGTTAATACCCTGTATAACCTAACTCTACACTATGTAGCATAAACAGTTCCCAGAAGTACTACGCACGTCAGTCGATAGCGCGGTGCGAGAACGAGATTCGAGTGGGGAACCTGTGATTGGAAAATTAAGGCGTCGTTTCTTATCAATATGTTGATTATCGCCATGCATGCATATCCGGCATATCCCATTGCCATAGATGCCTCTATATTTATTGCAGTTCGGTCACCCATATACGAGTCACCTTGTTTACAAGGTTACTGCACCCCGAAATTCGTCGCACATTTTTCGGCAACCATGATCCTCCTGAAAACAAAGTCCGATTCGAATCATGGTGGCAATGAATTGTAGGCATGTAATTATGTAGGATTGTAGGCTTAGCCCGTCCAAGCTCAATGCCAATGCACTGCTGCGCTATGTACTTGCGAATGAGGATGGGGAGATGCTGCGGAGACAGGGAAGTTGACAGCGGAGCAATATGAGCGGTATATGATCTTTAGACATTGAAATCTCGCGATCCATGTAAATTATGGGGATCTATGTCAGCATCCATAAACAAGGTGCCTGCCGTCCCCGACGGCCCTGTCTTCTAGTGATTGTGCCTTTGGTTAATGATCGGGGAGAGGGAAACTAGGAGAAGAGAAGTGGAAATGACGGGGGTTGGTAACACGAGACGCGCGCTCGGTGGCCTACCTGCCCTGCAGCTCGTTGTATTATAAAACCTGTTACAATGCCACCCAAAAAAAAACTAGAAGCACTGTGCCATAGCTTCAGTTAAGGACAGTGATGATGGGAATGTCCAGTTATCCAAACCGAGCATATTGCAGTATACCGAGAACCAGAAATAGAGCATGTATTGTGATTAGTTAGATACACGCCTTCCACGACAATGGTCATACTTCACGCCAAGATTTAAAGTGCAGCGAGATTTTGTTCACCAGGTACGGGAGAGATGCCACAAGCGTGCTGCAAGAGCTCGTGGTGCCGAGAAACGTACCAGTGAATGCACTGACACTGCAGCTGCAAAGCAGTGTCCAATGGAGTCAGGCAACCACACACAAGTCACGATAGGGTACGAGAAGCCCAAACTGGTGCCGAGGATGCGCTGCTGCTTGTGGATGGTTGCAGAGAGGGAACGCACCTTGCCGATGAATACACCAAACATGCTATCCCATTACGCGAACGAAAAAATTGTCACAGTAGCTGTAAGTCACCATGTCGTGGATACAAGGAGATCAAACAACCATACAAATGCGGCCGGCGTACATACTTGAACAAGAGTGCAAGACACTGGGCACACGTTGACTCACATATCCACGCCAGTTGAACCGAAGCCCATGCCGTCGAAAACGTAACACAAAGAGCTACGGAGTATGATGAGCGCATCAAGAGGCATGACGTGACATTTGTGAACATAGCAAATCCACCCAGCATCCATATCAAATGCTTTAGTCCACCCATCGAGCGGTCCATACATATTTGTGGTGAGGGAAGCATGAGATTAGTTCGCACACACGGAGAGATCGTGGGACAAAGAACGCTCACATCAAGGGCGAAACACCACAGAAACATGCCCCGTACGGCGTCCAGACAATACACAACGGTCATGAAGACCCTATTGGTGAGCTGCAGAGGCCAGAGAAGTTGCGAGAGGCAAGAATCACAAGCCATACGAAATTGCCACAGAGTC
This sequence comes from Pisolithus tinctorius, assembly GCA_024663395.1. Taxonomy (NCBI): domain Eukaryota; kingdom Fungi; phylum Basidiomycota; class Agaricomycetes; order Boletales; family Pisolithaceae; genus Pisolithus; species Pisolithus tinctorius. Next base: position 408,630 of record JANFAH010000048.1, on the reverse strand, counting down.
GATACCGCGAAATGGCCGCAAGTAGCAGCACATGTAGAATAACCCGCCTGGAGAGTGATGACCATCGCAGGAACCAGCCAGACACGACAAGGCCCTGCCAGGTGGTCGGTGGCGAGCAGAATAGCAATGGCAGCGACGATGTGCCTGAGCTATGAAGAGCTTTGGCAGCGAGTTGCAACTCTGACGAATTGATGTCATGTCTGACTGTGGCAGGATATGGGGATACTACATATTCATCATCCCAGAATCGGATAGGTCAAATACCTCGCTCGAAAGCACTCAGGCTAAAGGTCAAGTCAGTCAAATCAGTTTTATAGGACTCACTAGATCAGAAATCTGCCGTAAAGTTCAGGAAGTACTCTTGAGGACGTTGAACAAAAATACAAACAAATGTTAGGCTTTTCACAGTCCTAGCGAGAGAACTCGAGCTGGAAACAAGGGACCAACGTTGACCACTCTTGCGACCCTACGGTCAACAAGGAAAACCGCCGCACGTCGCCCACTGACCACTCGCTTCTCGCCCCAGTTCAGCCACTTCCATCATCCGCATCGAAAACGTCGAGATGATGCTACTGTTGCACAGGCCAACAAAGGATACGCAAGGGGGCATTACGGTGAGTGCGAGAGACCAGTCAATGGCAAGGACTTGAGGCTCATTCAGTGGGTCAATGACCCTGATAGGGTTGTGGCGCGTTTCGTGTTGTTGTGCCCGTCTTTCACATTTTTCCTATCTTATGTTTCCTCTCCTCGATCATTAAGAAAGGCGGTTGTCACGCAATCATGGTCCGACCGCATAAATATGAAGTCGCCTATGGGCGATAAACAACAGATCAACGAGCAGAGATCACCAACTCTTTGAATTTCGAATCACAGATCCCCCAGTCGGTCTTGTGACATGCTATCAACCAACCTGCCTAGCCGCCCCGAAAGACCTTGATACTGTAAGTTCGACCGAGTTAGATTATATAACTTGTCAGCACACTCCCGAACTCACCGCAACACAATATGAGTCTAATACGTTGATGAGATGTATCAACTCATTCTCGAGACCGCCATTGAAGCTATGCCCTGACGTCAGAAGACAGGCAGCATCCTCCCATATTTTCAACGTATTGCGGAGGCTCGTCCACCAGCCTATTGCAGAGGTGATATCTCCGAGCAAGAGCTTCATCGTCCCAACAATCATCAACAAAACATCTATTTATATCCGATCAGTTGGATAACCTAGCTTGATATAAACATCTCTCACTGAGGCGCTCTCTTACTTTCCTACCATTCAACCACCTCGATAGTCTCCTGGGCCTTGCACGTAGAGAGGACCGGTATTCGTGGTACATCCGGAGATAACGGGCAGCATACGAATATACACACGTTTCAAGGGGATTCACCTTTTCCATGGATGACTGAGAACTCCTCCAATCGTCTTGAGTAGCTGTCACGGCATTTACAAAGTCGTTGGTGAAAATTTGTAGCTCATGTGGATTTCCAAATCGCAGTATGTTTTTCAAAGTGACATATCCATGTTGTGCATTCCCAAGACTCTTTTTTACGTGACAGGCGAAATTGCGAATCCAAGCGATTGTCTGAAACATAATGTCATCGCCGGTAGGTATCATGGAAGAAACGTCTGGTACGCAGTTTGCGAGGTGAAGGAGCTGGATACAGTTCGTGATACATTGTGATTCAGAGAAAGGGAGGGTGTTCATTGAAGACGACTGGAATCTTCCCCATTCAGACTGGTGGATGGAAACGGGTTCGAAGTGATCCTGATTGCAGAAGCCAGGATCCACCGTCGCATTCAAGAGGTGATCCCTGGTACCATCCAGTCATTCCCGAGATGAATATTCTTTGGAGAGAAACCACCCACCCGTTCCCGCCTGAGGAGCGGTTGAGAAAGTCAGGGCTTTTGGACGTTTTTGCTTTATAGCTAAGGCAGACATGCCGGGAAGCACAAAAGAGCGAACCTATATTATATTCTTTCTTTGGGAACGTTGCGGTCCTGCGGCCGTCGTCGAAGCCAGGAGTATCGACATGTTTGGTACGGACTTCATCGTCCTTGACCCATTCAATTTGTCCAACTTTGCTCGTTTCCGACTCGAGACCACGTCCGATCCGGATGTCACTGGATGGTCTTGGTGGTAACAGGTTATTGATGAACTAGAATTAAGTATTTGTGGTCAACGCCTTCATTGTACCCTCCTGAACCCTTACACTGGATTCCCTTGGTTCAGTTGGATCCATAACACCGTTTTGACTCCTTAGCCTGAACGCAATCGAAATCGCTGCTCAACCTACACGATTGTTTGAAGCGAAACGGTGGACAAAAGGTGTGCGGCTTGTAGCAGGAGTCACCGCAAACCCACACCAGACGGACATGGAGGCCTGCAAGACGGAAGTGTGTACGTAATACCCCTGGACACCGTTAGGCCCAAGTCTGTAAACTCTTAATTGTGACCGCCGATCATACCGGTCTGCGGGCTCCGGTCACGTGCATAGGTCTCCTTTGCGGTATATTGGGGTTTTCCACTCCTTACACAGTCAGTTGTGTGGGGGGTCAAATTGACCCTAGTGGGGGTCGAGGTCTAGCAAGGGTCTGGGAGTGGTTCTTGAGGGAATTTTTGTCAAATGACACATTAGTGTAGTCAGCAGCATCAATGATAGCCTTAACACCAGGGGTCCCTGCCGTCTCACTTCACATGATTTGTTGTCAACAAAGATGGCACTTACCATATGCTCATGGCTTGAGCACTCTACATATGTTGCAAGCTGGCGGCTTGGACAGCAATTGGCCAAAGGCCTATCTGAGGTCAGATTTTATGCATTGATGATGTTTGACTACCTCTCTATGTGTGCTTTGCTGAAGCATCATATCTATGGTAGACTCTACCAGCCAACATCAACCAGTGCACAAACCTAGTTTGAATGCCACAACTAACCTTTCACTGTCCTGTCCTGCATGGTGGCTTGATGACCAGCTGTAGTTTTGGTGAATGGCAACAATGGTGCTGATACTGTCCTGTCAGTGATGCTCTCCTACTGGGGTCTAATTTTTGCAGTGAAAAATCTTCAAAAACTAATTGCTATTGACCATAATGTAGGTACATGATTGTGTAGCACAGAACATTATAGCAAGCATTTTAATGAATACCATTACCAGATGAGCTTGGTGTGTATAGCCTTTTGCCACTGAACAGACACTTTCTCATATGGGGGATTGTTCACTTGCACTGCTTTGGAAGGGAACTTCCACAGATCCTTCTGTAAGCAATCAGTGAAAAACCTGTAGGTAGGATTTGTCATAAATCAGCTTCAAAAATGTGGTGGAGCCAGAAAAATCCTATGCCTGAACATGCTTCTTGCAGCCATGGGGTGTTTCCTCCACTTTACAAGCAGCCTTCCTGACATCACAGAGAAGAAGATCCAAGAACTCCCAGTATTCACTTGATGCCCAGATCCTTGTGGGGTTTGGCAGACTCTCCCCAGCAGCTGCCTCAGTTTCATCCTCATCATTGCCTGCATCCAGGGTCAATTGCTGCCTGCCATCCAATCCTGCCTTTTTGTGAGCTGCCTGAGCTTCCTTGCATTCCTCAACAACAGTGTTGAAGATCACCATGCTTGTGTGCTGCATTATTGGTGTATTAATTGCTGTAGGGTTGGGCTGCTTAGGGGGATCACTTACCAGAAAGGCAAAGTGACCCCAATGTGCCATCATGACTTCATATGAACCCCCTGGTGCCAGTGACCTTGAAAGGATGGATATGTGTACCATGTTCTGGATACTGGCAGCAATCTAGGTGCATAGTTAATGCTACTGACATCCTTTTGAATTGCTGATGCCTCTCACCTTCTGTTTCATGTTGGATTGCTGTGAGGTAAGGATGTCCTTCATAAGAGTGCTAATGGAGTCAGACATCTTGGGGTCCTTGATGGCCTCCACTGGAATTTTGAACATCTCAAGGATCTTCTTTGTGTAGCTCTATGGAGAAAGTTAGTTGGTATGTGGATGACTTATTGTCATGCACTCACAAAGACATTGTTTGCCAGCTCAAGAACATAAGCAGTCAAGTTTGGGGACAGCAAGCATGCATGAAGCCAGTCTTTCAGAATTTCCTGTGTGGAATGGTGAGTAGTTGTCCATGTCCACAGATTCTATTTACCTTGAATTCTTTGGACTTGATGAATGCAGTAGCAGCTGACTTTCTTTCTACCTTGTTCCTAGCCAATAGACTTGCATGGAGGCACATGAGCATTCTTACTTCATCCAGCTGGCAATGGAGGCATTCTTTGAGTGTTCACTGATGACACTGTGAGTCTGTACCTCTGCAAAGTCATCCAATGACCCCTCAGCTAACCCATGCTCTTTGCAGAGAATAACTCCATATTTCTTGTGGCATTTAACTTCATTCTCCCTACATGCAAGTTCTGCATCAAGAGACTCTGATCATGCTCAGCAGCTGGTTGGGGTTGATGGGGGACTTAGTGACTTGCTAGGTGCATGTTGGCCCAAGAAATCCTCACCATCCAGCTCGTTCTGTGAACTCCCTAGGTCCATTGATACAGCAGGTCCTGGGGGCAATGACTCAGAGGCAGGATGCAGTGCAAAATGGGTGAGAAAACTCATTGGAACTTGGAAGGACCAAGAAGCATTGGTTGGAAGCACAAGTGGTGTGGTTCAAGGCAGACTTGGGAGGAAAATTGAAGGGAAAGTGGTGAACTGTAACACATGTAAAGCAATCATGTGCAGATCTTCAGCTCAGAATGTGATGAGGCAGCTCAGGAGAAAGATCATCGAAGATATTTTACAGCACAACACTATCTATCATTTACATGGAAGGTATTTAGGAAATGGTCTGGAATACTACTGTTGGAAGCTACAGACTGTAACAGTACACTGTTAAGTTTGGGGATTGTCCAGGTTGAGGCTGGACCGGAGACCAAAGTGGGCGTGAGGCTGAGGGGTTGGGATCAAGAGGGTAGATGAGGATACAGATGGTTGGACTGCTTGGACTTAGTGACTGAGAGTACAGTGCTATTCCCTTGCATGGGTCTCAGTCTGAGTCTGAGGCCGAGGCGGGGTTATCAGGATAACTTAGTTGATTTCAGACTGAGGGGTACAGGCCAAGTATCTATGAGTTTATATACTAGAGTATCTATAGTATGGAGACCGGTAATGCCAGTCTTGCAAAGATTGCTAAGGTGATTGGTAAGACAAGTATTAGTAAGGTATGACAAAGACAATGGAGACCAGGACAGGTGGACTGGGGACAGGACTGGGCAGGACTTAACTGGAGTGACAGACACTGCAAAGCAGTGTCTACCATGCTAGGACATCTGGGGATAGAGGACAGGTGAGGCTGAGGCCAGACTGGATGAGTGCAAGGCTGAGTCCAGCCAGGGTCGAGGCATGACTATGACAGTATCCCCCTCTTAGGGGTCAAACCCATGAGACCCCTGTGAGGGTGGTAGGCTGAGTCTGAAAATCAGCTGAGTTTGAAAAAATGATACTTGTGGCTTGCTAAGCCCTTTGCATCTTTCTTCCTCATCCTAACCATCATGTCTGAATCGAGGCCGATCACAGTGACAGACAAGAATGATGAAGGCTGGGTTGTCATTGACTGGACCCAGGTGTCAGATGATGCCATTCGATATGACACTGACAATGAGGAGGAAGTGATGAAGGCCAAGTTGAAGGAAAGGAAGAGGCGAAAGGCAGCAGAGCAAGCCCGGCAGGAAGAGCAGGCATGACTGGAGGCTGAGAGAGTGGAGAGGGAGTGGATTGAGGCCAAGAGGGCTGAGAGGGAGAAGGCCAAGGCCGAGAAGGCAGCACAGGAGGCTGAGGAGAGGAGAGTGCATGAAGAGGAGGAGAGGTGGGAGGCCGAGCACAAGTGCAAGGCCAAGGCTGGTAAGAGTGATGAGGCTGGCACTGGGGGCACTAGTGGTGAGGCTGGGGGTGAAGTGAAGAGGGTGGTGATGGACCCCAGGTGAGTATTTCTCTACCACCTGTGCTCTTTTCATCTAACACCCTCTAGCTGCACCCATTGCACTTGGGTGCAGGTTGTCTGCAAGTTCCATGTAGACAGCAACAAGAAAAGGGTTGCCTGCATGCACTGCAACCAATCCAAAGGCAAGTGCCAGTGGCTGGGAGACGGGAAGGATGCCAAGGCCACTCCTAAGGCTGCTCCAAAAGCCAACAAGGGGAAAAAGAGGAAGGCCAATGATGAAATGCCTGAGCCTGGGCCAAGTAAGAAGAAGGTGAAGGCCGTTGACAAGCTGCTGGAGGTGCTGGATGTTGATGAAGGCAAGACCAGTGGGAGCAGACTGAGGGGGCCTGGTGTGGCAGCATTGTTGGGCTTGGAAGACAAGCTTGAGCACTTGATCGACATCGCTGGGCTTATCGCAAATAACCTGGTGGGTCTCTTCGAGTGTCATATCCATGACTCTTGGACTCGGACTCAGCCCAGTCTGGACCCCTAGCCCCTAACTCCGGTCAACTCCGGTCCTAGTCCAGCCTAGAAAACCCAATCCCGGCCCTAGATAACTCAACTCCGGCCTGCATAAGTCAAGTCCGGTATTTTACCCCTATCTCCGGTCCGTTTCGGCCTCCCAGCCTTGTGCTGCTCCACCCCGGTCCTCCCAGGTCTATGTCCGGGTCACTCGGACATAACTCTGGTCTGTTTCCCTTTGTTTGTACTATATTTAGTCTAGCCCATTCATCTGAGTTTGCTTACTGTACAAATCCTGTGTCTGACCCCAGTATGCCGGTCACCCGGACTTTAGCTATTAGCCTTGGCACAGCCACTATGGCTGTCCTCCTCTTGCTAATCATCTTTCTAATAGCTTATCAACAAGTCCAGCTTCATGTTCTTTACTCCAGACCGGCCTCATGTATTTAACCCCTGTACATACTTCGTAGCACCCTCAGTCAGAATATCAACTTAGTATTACCCTCAACTCCATACTACACCCCGAGACTACTCTATAGCTAAGGCCAAGCCTTAAGCTGTCCCTGGCCCCTGTCCTGGACCTCTCCCTGGCTTGCATAAGGGTACAGCACATAAGCTGAGACCAAGGGAGGTAGATCCAACCCCAGACTGGCTTCCCCCTGTGCGCACCCCAAGACCAGTCGGTTTCCCATGCTACCGGTCTTGTTCCCACGCCCCCGGCCTTAAGTCCGGTCCTCCAGACTTAGCCCCTGACCTCCAGCCTTAACTCCGGTCTAACCAGTGTAGGAAAAACAGAACTTATGAGGGAGTAGAAGTAGCTGGGGAGAGCAGGGATATCTGAGGGGAGTGAGTAAGCCAAAGGGGCTTCTATAACCTGGGCAAGGATCCTGATAGTTGTCTGAAGGCTTCTAGGGTTGTCTGGGTGCAGGGAAACGACCTGCTTGAACTCGTCTCTTGTCTCTGGTAACTGGTCTATTCTTTTTAAAAAAAAAGTAACTACATCCAGTACTAGGTAGTGCTGACTAAGCAACAAAAATGCGAAATTCTAAGAACAAGTAGCGGAGGGATAGCTAGAACAAAAATAAAGCAAAATCATCAAAATAAAACAATTCCCCCAGTAGGGAAATTACATTCCCTACATCCCAGGGGTACTCAAGATCTTGACTGTCCCCAGTCAACACGAAGGCGGCTTGACTACACAATAATCCATGGTCACGAGGGAAGAGGCGAGACAACGACTCGTTGACGAAAAATGGGTGCTCGGAATGCCGCGATACATGATATGATGACAGAAGGGAATGCAGCCAGGACCTTGCAAAATGAGAGGAGAGAATCCACGCGCCCGATCCTGAGATATCCACAAAACCGCCCAAAGGTATCCTCATTCACCAAAAACCAAACATAGCCATGAGTTCCGCAGCGACGACGACGGAAAAGGTACCGTTCTGAAGCTATCGAACAGTAGCATCAGGATCCCGAAAAGCGAGAGATCCGGTCGAGAAACGGGCAAGATACTCGCAGAGTCGTCCTAAGGTGTCTGCAACAACAAAAATGGCGTGTATCTCCACAACGGCAGCAGCGAGAGCGATGTATGATATACCGTCAGAAAGCCCTCGACGAGTAGTACAAAGTTCCCGAAAAGCGAGAGGTCCGGCGGTGAAATGGGCGAGTTATCATGCATACAGCGTTGTTGACTGAAAAGGGAACACTGCAGACCAACGACGGACGCTCGGGATGCGGCGAAACTGCCAGTAACGATGGAGGGGAACATAGCGAACACGCTGAAAAAGAGATGGAGGGAATCTGTCTACGCGGGCCTGAGATATCCGCAAAGTTGTCCAAAAGCACCTCAAACCACAAAAATGAGTGTATCTCGACGACGGCTGCGTGGAATTTGACAAAAGTAGTGTCCCCAGAGAGGGCTATGCGAGGGGAATGGACTGCCAGAAAAGCGAGAGGAACGGTGCCCGAGTGCGCGAGATACGACGAGAGGACTTCGAGGGTGGGGAGAAGGGCTTGACTTGCACGACAACGGCTGGGACGATCAACACGAAACTCCGGGAGACGGTAGAGGATTTGCAGACGAACACGGAGAACGAGGAAACACGCCGATTGGACCAGCCGATCCCGAGTTATACGCGAAACTGGCTCGAAGCCCTCTGGATACGAAAATGCTGATATCTCGACAACGGTTGCGCGGAATTTTACAAAGCAGGTGTCCCCAGGAAGGGTTCAGCGAGAGGGATGAACGACCCGGAAAGCGAGAGGAACGGCGCAGAACTGCGCAAGCTACTGCAGCATGACCTTGAGGATGGCCTTCGCACAAAAACGCAAATATCTCTGGAGCTACTGGACCTATCAGAACAACCCAGATATCAACATGGAGCATTCGTCATGGACTACAATCCTCCCAAAAAGCGAGAGGCGCGACGCGAAAACGAGTGAGATACGACCACAGGACCCTGAGAATGGACCTATCCACAAAAATGCGAATATCTCCTTAATGGCTGGGCACATGCAAGCGAGCTTGGTACCAACAGAGAGCTAACGTCGAGTAGTACGAGCCTGCCAAAAAGCGAGAGGCACGGCGCGATAACGAGCGAGATACGCGCTTGGTACGCGCTTGGTACAAGGGAGGTAGCATTTATCTTGACAAGCGACGAGCGGTGTTGGCAGTAATTTCATCAGAACTGTATCCGTGGATGTGAGGTGTTGTGTAGAGCGCGGGAAGGCGCTAGGTGCGCCGCGAAATGGCGTTCTGCAGGGAACTCGAGCCTGGGGGGTAAAAGATGAAGGGCAAAACAAGAAAATTCAAACATATCTAATGTACCAAAAATTCCGCATTACGATGTAGGTAGATCCATACTAGATACTGTAAGATCCATAAGCAAAAGAAGTAAAAAACAACATAACGGAATTCGTGCAACACGCAGCGTTAACGCGCTCTTCGAGAGCGCCGGGGTGCACGACTGCGGCTGCGTGACCGCTTCTGCTTGGAACGGATGTATGAGGTCACCTTCCTCGAGTGTGAGCGAGAGCGAGAGCGCGAGCGTGAGGATGATGATGACAACAAGGAAGAAGGGGGTGAGCTACTAGTCGAACATGAACATGAGCGCCTTCGAGCGCGACGCTGCTTCAAGCTGCAGGCATACGATTGGACTGGTATGAAATCATCTTTCGAACGTGTGTATGAACCCGTTCGAGTCTGTGAGCGCGAGCGTGAACGAGGACGCGAGGGCGATCGGCCTCGGCCACATGGCCACCTCGACTGTGGCTGCGCATGCGGTGAGCTACAAGAGCGCTCGGCTGACGAGCAACGAGACTGAACAGCTGGCGGGTCGGGTACTACTGGCTCGAGCTGGATAGCAGGTAGGGTCTGAGGATACACGATGCTCGTTCGAGCAGGTACGCGCGATGGTGTGTCGAACACGCTTCGAGAGGGTGCGGCTGTGGGCGAAAGCAAGCAAGTGAGCAACGAGCCCCTACGAGTCTCGAACTGGCTTGTCAACGAAGACCAGTTGTCGAGACGGTCTCGTAGAGTCCGTCCGGCAACCTCGCGCGGGATTTCCTGACCTGTAGGTAGAACAACGCGGCCGTCGACAAGTAGACACTTTCCCGAAGCTAAATACAACTTGAATGAATGGCAACCTGCCCGAATATGGCCCGAAAGTCCGCAGAAGAAGCAGAACGAATATGAACGACGGGGGGAACGATTGTCTGAGGCATGTGGTGGCTGCGCGCGCGAACTGTCGACCTTGCTGCTCTTCCAGAGGCCGCTGCTCGACCTCAGGACCTCCTTAGCTGTAGACATTAGACTGAGCACAGAATACTCTGATGCATCGTGGTGTTCGAGCACCTCTCGCCTGAACTCTGGAGGGAACCCATACTTGAACATACTGGTCAGGTGGGGCAACGGACCCAGTAGGTTCTCGAGAGATAACGAAATTCGACGGAAATTGCGATAATATTGCCCTAGGGATGACATTGAGACGTCATCTGAACTCGCAAATCCAACCTTTAGGCTGGCAAGCTCGGCGGCATGACTTCGACTTGTTTCGTCCAATTCTGGGTACTGCTGAGTGATTTCCAAGGTAAAACGAGCCCAATCTCCTTTGCTACTACTGACGAAGTGGGACCAGAGGTCAGCTGACTCAAAAGGCGCATATTTGAGCGCGAATTTGATGCGCGCGAGCCTGTCCGAGAGGCCAAATCCATCACAGAAGTCGATTATGTCATCAAAATAGCTTCGAAGGTCCTCGGGGCGCCCAGAGAAGCTCGGTGCTTCGGGCGAGCCTCGGCACGGAATTTTGAAGCTGAGCATGAAGTTTGTGGGTAATATGAATGCAAGTACTTGATATGTGAGTGTGCGCGAGTGGGAAAACACGAAAATGCGAGCGAGGAGACTGCAAAAATGAGGTCGAAAGGCGAAAATCTGTTAAAACAAGCCTGGAAATTGTGAAAACGAAGCTGGAGACTGCCAAACTGAATCTGGGAAGGTTGGGATGGGTGCCAGGCTAAGACAGAAGCCCCTCGCGGTGGGCTCCAGTTGTAGGAAATGAGATTTAAGATGGATGAGTAGAAGTAGCTGAGGCAGTAGAGTCTGAAGGGAGTGAGTAAGCCAAAGGGGCTTCTATAGCCTGTGCAGGGATCCTGGGAGTCGTCAGATGGCTTCTAAGGCTGTCTGGGTGCAGGGAAACGACCTGCTCAATTTCGTCTCTCGTCTTAGGGTAACTCGTCTATTGTTTTTAAGGAAGACTAACTACATCCAGTACTAGGTAGTGCTGACTAAGCGACCAAAATGCGAAATTCTAAGTACCACTAGCAGAAAAAACTCCTAGAATCAAAACTAAATAAAATGAACAAAATAAAACAATTCCCCCAGTAGGGAAATTACATTCCCTACATCCCAGGGGTACTCGAGATCTTGACTGTCCCCACTCAACCCGAAGGTGGCTTGACTACACAATAATCCATGGTCACGAGGGAGGAGGCGAGACAATGACTCGTTGACGAAAAATGGGTGCTCGGAATGCCGCGATACAAGATATGATGACAGAAGGGAATGCAGCGAGGACCTTGCAAAATGAAAGGAGAGAATCCACGCGCCCGATCCTGAGATATCCACAAAACCGCCCAAAGGTATCCTCATCCACCAAAAACCAAATGTAGCCACGAGTTCTGCAGTGACGATGATGGAAAAGCTACCATTCTGAAGCTGTCGAATAGTAGCATCAGGATCCTGAAAAGCGAGAGATCCGGTCGAGAAACGAGTGAGATAACCAAGGAGTTGTCTGAAAGTGTCTCTAACCACGAAAACGGGCATATCTCGACGATAGCTGTGCGGAATTTGACAGAAGAGGCGTCCCCAGAAAGGGCTACGCAAGGGGAATGGACTTCCAGAAAAGCGAGAGGAATGGTGCCCGAGTGCGCAAGATACGACGAGAGGACTTCGAGGGAGGGGAGAAGGGGTCAACTCGCACAACAACGGCTGGGACAATCAACACGAAACTCCGGGAGACGGTAGAGGACCCATAGACGAACAGGGAGAACGAGGAGATAAGCCGATTGGATCAGCCGATCCCGAGCTATACGCAAAACTGGCTCGAAGCCCTCTGGATACGAAAATGCTGATATCTCGACAACGGTTGTGCGGAATTTTACAAAGCATGTGTCCCCAGGAAGGGCTCAACGAGAGGGATGAACGACCCGAAAAGAGAGAGGAACGGCGCAGAACTGTGCGAGCTACTGCGGCAAGACCTCGAGGTGACCTTCTCACAAAAATGCGAATACCTCCGAAACCGCTGCGCGCGCCAAAACATTCTTGGTATCCCTGGAAAGGTCTCGTCGAGTAGTACCTGCATTCCAAAAGGCGAGAGACGCGGCACAAATTCGCGCGAGTTACAGTCAGAAGACCTCATGCGCCAAAAATGCGAAATAACTCCAGAACCACTGAGCGCGCTGGAACATTCTTGGGCTCTCTGGAAAGCTCTGGTCGAGTAGTACCAGTCCGCGGAAAAGCGAGAGGCATGACGCTGAAACGAGCGAGATACGACTACAGGACCCTGAGAATGGACCTATCCACAAAAACACGAATATCTCCTCAACGGCTGGGTGCCTGCAAGCGATCTTGGTACCAACAGAGGGCTAACGTCGAGTAGAACGAGCCTGCCAAAAAGCGAGAGGCACGGCGTGATAACGAGCGAGATACACGCTCGGTATGCGCTCGGTACGAGGGAGGCAGCATTTGTCTTGACAAGCGACGAGCGGTGTCGGCAGTAATTTCGTCAGAACTGTATCCGCGGATGGGAGGTGTCATGTAGAGCGCGGGGAGGTGCTAGGTGCAATGCTACTCAGTGTTCTGTGGGGAACTCGAGCCTGGGGGGTAAAAGACGAAGGGCAAAAACAAGAAAATTCAAACATATCTAATGTACCAAAAATTCCGCATTACGACGCAGGTAGATCCATACTAGATACTGTAAGATCCATAAGCAAAAGAAGTAAAAACAACATAACGGAATTTGTGCGACATGCAGCATCAACGCGCTCTTCGAGAGCGCCGGGGCGTGCGACTGTGGCTGCGCAACCGCTTCGGTTTGGAATGGATGTACGAATGCACCCTCCTTGAACGTGAACGAGAGCGCGAGCGTGAGGATGACGATGACGAGGAAGAAGGGGGTGAGCTATTGGTCGAATATGAACATGAGCGCCTTCGAGCGTGACGCTGCTTCAAGCTGCGGGCATACAACTGGACTGGTATGAAATCATCTTTCGAACGTGTGTACGAACCCATTCGAGTCTGCGAGCGCGAGCGTGAACGAGGACGCGAGGGCAACTGGCCTCGGCCACATGGCCACCTCGACTGTGGCTGTGCATGTGGTGAGCTACAAGAGCGCTCAGCTGACGAGCGATGAGACTGAACGGCTGGTGGGTCAGGTACTACTGGCTCGGGCTGGAGAGTAGGTAGGGACCGAGTAGACATGATGCTCGTTCGAGCGGGTACACGCGATGGTGTGTCGAACATGCTTCGAGAGGGTGCGGCTGTGGGTGGAAGCGAGCGAGCAAGCGATGAGCCCCTACGAGTCTCGAACTGGCTTGTCAACGAAGACCAGTTGTCGAGACGGTCTCGTAGAGTTCGTCCGGCAACTTCGCATGGTATTTCCAGTCCTGTAGGTAGAACAACGCGGCCGTTTATGAGTAGACACTTTCCCGAAGCTAAATACGACTTGAACGAATGGCAACCTGCCCGAATATGCCCCGAGAGTCCACAGAAAAAGCAAAACGAATATGAATGGCGGGGTGCGTGGCTGTCCGAGGCATGTGATGGCTGCGCGCATGAACTGTTGACCTTGCAGCTCTTCCAGAGGCCATTGCCGAGTGCAAGAACCCGTCCTGCTGCAGCTATAAGACTAGGTAGAGTAAAGGTTTGAGCCGGTGGGTCATGAAACTCAAGAAGCTCTTGTCTGAACTCAGGCGGGAATCCATAAAAGAAGACGGATGTTAGGTGGGGTTGCGGCCCATGTTCCTTCTCGAGAGACAGCGAAAAGCGACGAAAAATGCGATAATATTCGCCCAGGGATGATATCGAGATGGTGTCTGAGCTTGCGAGCACCTTGCGAAGCTTGTAGAACTTGTTTCGAGCGACCTCCTGTAATTCCGGATACTGCTGAGTGACCTCCAAGGTAAAACGAGCCCAATCTCCATTGCTACTCTCCACGAGGTGGGACCAGAGGTCCGCTGACTCAAAAGGCGCATATTTGAGCGCAAATTTGATGCGCGCGAGCCCGTCCGAGAGGCCGAATCTATCACAGAAGTCGATTATGTCATCAAAATAGCATCGAAGGTCCTCGGGGCGCCCAGAGAAGCTCGGTGCTTCGGGCGAGCCTCGACACGGAATCTTGAGGCCGAGCATGACTTCGGGAGTTTATATGAGTGTGAATGCTTGATAAGTGAGTGTGCGCGAGTGGGAAAACACGAAAATGCGAGCAAAGTGACTGCAAAAATGAGACCGAAAGGTGAAATCTGCTAAACCGAGCCTGAAAATTGCGAAAATGAAGCTGGAGACTGCAAAATAAAATCTGGGATGGTTTGGATGGGTGCCAGGCTAAGACAGAAGCCCCTCGTGGTGGGCTCCAGTTGTAGGAAAAACAGAACTTATGAGGGAGTAGAAGTAGCTGGGGAGAGCAGGGATATCTGAGGGGAGTGAGTAAGCCAAAGGGGCTTCTATAACCTGGGCAAGGATCCTGATAGTTGTCTGAAGGCTTCTAGGGCTGTCTGGGTGCAGGGAAACGACCTGCTCGAACTCGTCTCTTGTCTCTGGTAACTGGTCTATTCTTTTTAAAAAAAAAGTAACTACATCCAGTACTAGGTAGTGCTGACTAAGCAACAAAAATGCGAAATTCTAAGAACAAGTAGCGGAGGGATAGCTAGAACAAAAATAAAGCAAAATCATCAAAATAAAACAATTCCCCCAGTAGGGAAATTACATTCCCTACACCGGACTTGGCCCCTGTCTCCCAGCCTTGATTCTGGCCACTCGGACTTGGCCCCTGTCACCCGGTCTTGAAGCCTGGTCACCCGAGGGTAAACCCGTACTTCACATTGAGGCCCATGAGGCCATGGCCAAGAACTCTGGTAGGATTGCTGACACACTCGAGGCAACGCTTGACAAGTCCTACAGCTTTGGGATGGTGGTGTCCCCCTTGGACTTGGGCTCATCTGAGCTTGATTCTGATGAGCTGCATGAGGAGGCCAACTGGCTGAAGGCCCATGGTGAGGACAAGGAGGAGTCTGGTGGGGAGGATGAAACTATGGCTGAGGCTGAGTAGTTTTGTAGCATATTGTTAAGTCCAGGTCTTCACTGGTCCAAGGCCGGTCTGGAGTCCGGTCGGGGGTTAGAGGGTAATACAAGATATCAAGGGGTTTGGACTATTGGACTTAGCGACTGAGGGCGCAACGCTATTCCCTTGCATGGGCCATAGTCCGGTCAAGAGACAGAAGACAGAGGACAAGAGAGACCGGGTTAAGACGAGAACTAGTTTGATTTCAGACTGAGGCTAAACAGAATATCCTATGGCTTAAATACTAGAAGTAACCTAAGTGTAACGTAGCACCGGAGACCAGTCTGCGCTGGTACAGCGATGATTGGTAAGTAGTGTTACAAAGAATCTTATCAAGCAAGGACTATGAACAAGGGATTACCGGGAACCGGGGCAGGACATGTGGCTGGGCCGGGTGTTACACTGGCCTGGTACCAACTGAGGGGACAACTCGACTGGACACTGCCTTGCAGTGCCTCACGAGCTAACACATTTCTGGGTTGAAGGGTCAAGGCTGGGACTGGGGCAAGGGTTGGACAGGACCGGTCGAGACCAGGATAGAGCCGGTCTGGGGTGGTCTGGGCACAGTCATGACACATATGGTCTTGTAGTATTTTCTCTGTGAATGTCATGGGTGGTGTCTGGTCTTGGTCTTCTATAGTACAGTAAGAGAAAACAAGAAAGAGAAAACAAAGTAAGTAGGAGATCAAAGGAACACTAGATACCAATAGAAAACTGAAACTGAAACTGAGGTAGTGGGAATGTGTGAAGTATGGGTTTACCCTCGGGTGACCAGGCTTCAAGACCGGGTGACAGGGGCCAAGTCCGAGTGGCCAGAATCAAGGCCGGGAGACAGGGGCCAAGTCCGGTTAGACCGGAGTTAAGGCTGGAGGTCAGGGGCTAAGTCCGGAGGACCAGACTTAAGGCCGGGAGCACGGGAATAAGACCGGTAGTGTGGGAAACCGACCAGTGTTGGAGTGTGCACAAGGGGAAGCCGGTCCAGGGCTGGATCTACCTCCCTTGGTCTCAGCTTATGTGCTGTACCCTTATGCAAGCCAGGGAGAGGTCCAGGACAGGGGCTGGGGATAGCTTAAGGCTCGGCCTTAGCTATAGAGTAGATCAAGGGGTAACACAGAGTTGAGGGTAATACTAAGTTGATATTCTGACTGGGGGTGCTACGAAGTATGTACAGGGGTTAAATACATGAGGCCGGTCTGGGATAACGAACATAGAGCCGGACTTGTTAATAAGCTATTAGCAAGAAGATTAGCAAGAGAGTGGATAGCCATAGTGGCTGTGCCGAGGCTAATTGCCAAAGTCCAGGTGACTGGCATACTGGGGTCAGACACAGGATTTGTACAGTAAGCAAAGTCAGATGAATGGGCTAGACTAAATATAGTACAAACAAAGGGAAACAGACCGGAGTTATGTCCAGGTGACCTGGACATAGACCTGGGAGGACTGGGGTGGAGCAGCGCAAGGCTGGGAGGCTGAAATGGACCGGAGATAGGGGTAAAACACTGGACTTGAGTTATGCAGGCCAGAGTTGAGTTATCTAGGGCTGGGATTGGGTTTTCTAGGCTGGGCTAGGACCAGACTTGACCGGAGATAGGGGCTAGGGGTCCGGACTGGACTGGGACTGAGTCTGAGAGTCATGGATATGACAGAATGGAACTCTTGCACAAGTTCAGACGCATTGTCCAGTTTGGTAGCAAGTACCCAAGTGGTTTCTTCATCTGTCCCTTCGTAGCTGGTCAACCAGACTAGATACTGTAACCAACACTGGTGATGCCAGTCAACCTTGGAGTCGAGGATTTCTGCTACCTCAAACTCTAGTTCACTGTCAACTTTGACTGGTGGGGGTGGTGGTTGAGTCCAGTTTGGGATGGTGTTAGGGATGGCTGGCTCGAGTTGGGAAACATGGAAGACCAGGTGCACCACACGCATTGAGTCCAGCAGGCACAGTGTGAAAGAGTGGGTACCAGCCTGAGCTATGACTAGGTATGGCCCAAGGTTCTTCTCTGAGAGTTTCTTGGAAGGCTGGGTTGACCAGAAGTATTTAGCTTTGACATACACCTGGTCACCAACCTTGAAGTCTGGGGCTGGCATGCGTTTAGCATCAGCCAGTCCTTGGTAGCATTGTTGTGCGAGGGTCATCTCCTCACGTAGGTATTGGTGCAGTGCATCTAGATCGACTGCATAATCGCGAGCCTGAGTGGAGGTAAGATCATGCTCAGGGTATACTGAGATGTTGGGATGGTAGCCCTTATTAGTGAAAAAGGGTGAAACACCGGTAGTAGTGCTAGGGGCATTGTTGTAAGCAAACTTGGCCAGGGGTAGTAGGTCAGCCCAATTATCCTGCTGGTAGTTGCAGTATACTCGGAGGTATTGCTCAAGAGTTTGGTTGGTCCTCTCGGTCTGGCCATCACCTTTGGGGTGGTAGCCTGAGGTGAAATGTAAGCACATATCTAGGGCCTTACTGAGTGACTGGAAGAAGTGGGAGACGAACTCTGAGCCTCAGTCTGAGGTTACATGGGCCAGCACTCCATGCTTAGAAAAGACATGGAGTAGGAACAGTTTGGTGAGTTCTGGGGCTGTTATGGTGTCATGGGTGGGGATGAATATGGCCTGCTTGGAAAGCCGGTCAACTACAATGAGGATGGCCGTGAAGCTGGATGAGGCCAGAAGCTGCTTGATGAAATCCATAGAGATGGAGTTCCATGGCTTCTCTGGCACTGGGAGTTGCTTGAGGAGGCCGTAAGGCTGAGGGCAGGGAACCTTAGCCCAAGCACAGGCCATGCAAGACCGGTGTGAGTCAAAGTGTGGAAAGGTGGTGAAAACCAACCAAAACCAACACAAAAGACAAATGTAGAGTGAGTGGTGGTGTGCCTGCACAGAACCTGGAGTGCAGAAACCTAAGAGGGGGAAACTTCAATGGCAGGTGCTCCTAGCACAAGTTGATGACAAGTTATGCAGGAGTAGACAAGCAAGTGATGATTGGATGGGGGATGCTGAACAGAGTGAAGGTGTTCAGCCAAAAGGACTTGGGATGAAGGACTTTGATAAGACGTGCTCCTGGCACAACTCGATGATGAGTTATGCAGGAGTGGATGGATGACTAAACAAGAGGTTGCTGACTAAGCACTGATGATACTGCTGATGATGAATAGAGGTAGATAGACCCTTGATGGAGCCTCAACTACCAATGATATAAATGAAGACAGATAGACTCTTCTGAATGAGCCTCAACTGTCGACGACAAGATATGCTGAGCTGAGCTGACTTCTGGATTGATTCTTGGTAGCTAAGTACATGGGGGTTTATATACTGTGGGGGGAGCACAGCTTGTGACAAACAAGGCACAAACACTTGGTAAGTAATGAGTAAGGACTGAGTAATCATGATGAGTAAGCAAGAAATGAAAAGTAAGCAAGCAAAGAGGATTGGTAAGTATTGGCAATGAATGAGTCAGGGATAGTCAAAATATCACAAAATGAGTCAAACAGAATCAGAAACTGAGTAAGCACACTGATATCACATTAGGGGGTGGTGATGCAAGTTAGATCTTGGTGGAGACATCTCTAGACCCAAAGACAGCATGACAGATGGATGGTGTTTCCAGACAGGGAAGTATTAATTCCAGAATTGAAGGGCATGAGTCAGGTGTCAAAGGGGGCTAGGGTGTTGGGGGTCTGTGGGGCAATGAGAGCATACACGATCGCATCTCCCACCCTTCCATCCTCTCAGTGAAGTTAACAAAAACTTCATGGGTGGGGCTCTGATGGAGGAGGAGGAGAAGGGGGGATGTCTTCTGCTGGATCCTGCAGTAAGAAGGCAAGATGCATGTCATACTCATCATGAATGTGATCAGGGAGGCTGGAGGACAGTAGATTATACTGCAGCTGTTGCAATGTGGGAAGAATGATGGATGAGACTGGAACAAAGACAGTGCAGGGAGCAGGGAGGAACGATCCATATGCTTCATCAACTGGGGAGACTGAAACAACCACATAAGACCTTTCTAGCTGAGTGACAGACCTGAGGCGACCAAAGAATGTCCTTCTGGAAGTCATACTGACAAGGAGAACATGCTGACCAAGCTGCATGGGACGAGACGGGGCTGACAATGATGGGATGAACCAGGGGGCTTCAGGATGGAAGCTGGTGGGAACACCTGGCAGATATATGTAGCCATTGTCTCTGGAAAATGAGACAAGTGAGATGATCGATGAAGAGGTGGCCATGATTGATGGACTTAGCGAAATGAGCATCTGATGGATGGAGTGCTGTAGAAATGTGCAGGGTGTGAGGATCCTCTCCAAACTTGGAAGGAAGAATCGTGGGGCTGAGCACCTTAAGCGAGCATGTGAACCGAGTTGATATCTTTGGAAATGGTGGAGATATGACAAAAACTGGAATGCCGTACACAGGCACTAAAAACCTTTAACGTGTGCTTAACTTGCTTCCTCTTTTCTCTTTAGCACTGATGACTCGTTCTTGTGCAAAGGATGACTGTTAACATCCAACAGTCTTTCTATGCATGAGGCCTTTAGTCTTCATCTGCATGCTTGGGCATTGTGTGCAACTCGTTGATGAGTTAGGCAGAGTCAGCTGTAACCATGTCCACAACACCTTTGGTGTGTGACATCCACCAGCAAGAAGAAATGCAATCGTCCCTGATTGCAACCAATGCAAGGAACCCAGGGAAAACAAAAAGAAAAATGAATGAAGGAATGACAGGCAATCAGTATCGTAAGAAATGAAAATGAAAATGAAAAGATCATGAATAGTCATCTGAGTCATAGTCATTATCGTTATTGGTGTCTTTGTTTTCATCATCTGTTTCATCTTCATCATCATCATCATCATCACTGTTGTCATCGTTACTGCTGTTATTATCCTCTTCTTCATCTCTTTCTTCTTCCATAACACTGGGTAAGGGAGTGTGGCAAGAATAATAAGGAATGAGTCAAAATGCTGCGACACCTTGAGCAGAAATGGTGCCATTGAGTTCTTTAAGGACATAGGAGCCTCCCTTGGTGTGATGAATGACCTCATAGGGACCAAGGTAGTGTGGCTTTGACTTGCGATCCAGTTCTTTCTCTATCTGCGTGTTGCGAACCAATACCAAATCTCCTGGCTCATAAGCCAACTTCATCAACCATAAAGCATACCTCTTCTCAAACTGACCCTTGGAGCGTAAACAAGACTTCTGCAATGTAGCAAAAGCAGCACTGATATCTTCCTCTCTCTTTTCCAACTGACGAATGCAAAGTGTGAGAAGCTCTTGAGATGACATTCCAGAGTAGAATCCTTCAACAAGATAGGTAGACTCAAAGAGATCAAAAGGCAGGACAGGATCAAGACCATGTAGCAGGAAGTAGGGGCTGAATCCAGTGGAGCAACGAGTAGTGACCTTGTCTGCAAAGAACGCATGATGGACCTTGGATGGCCAAAGGGAAAGATCTCCTTCACAAGCCTTGATGATAGCTTCTCTGATAACAAAGTGACCATGTTCCACAACTCCATTTGCCTTGGAATTATATGGGGAGATGTGAATCTGAGGAATGGAGTAGTGCTTCATGAGTTTCTCAAAGGTGCCCTTGACCTCACTGCCATTATCAGTGACAACCTGGGCAATAACACCATAATGACAGAAGACTTCTTCCCAGAAGAACTTAGCGAGACTGTCTGCATTGGCATGATGAAGAGCACAACCTTCTGCAGTGAGGGAAAGATCATCTCGAGCTGCGACAAGATAGCAATAACCACGTGCTTTGGGCATGAGCATGACGTCAATGTAGACCTTCATAAAGATTCTGGGGGAAGCAGAAATGGTGATGGGAACCTCTGCTTTATGAGTGCTTCGGATCTGGCATTCATGGCAAGAGTGGACATGATGGGCAACATCTTGGTACATCTGAGGCCAGTAAAAGTGCTGTCTGACTGTATGAAAGACTCCAAAGACTCCACAATGACCGAGTTCTTCATGAGCATGACCAAGGACCTGGACACGGAGATGGGGATCGAAAACAACCTTGGCTGGAGGATGGGGACCTCGATGTTTAAAGAGCTGGTCTCCACAAAGGAAGAACTGGAGGGATCTGCAAATGAAGCACTTGCGAGCAGTATTGGAAGGGAACAGGGGAAGTTCTGTAGTACGAAGGAAGTGTAGGACTCGACGTAAAAGGACATCCTGAGACGTATCATTGGAAAGGAATGATGGGAGGGTAATGGCATATGTGGACCCGTGTGCAAGTCATCGACGAGTTGTGCAAACTGAAGACGGATGGGCATCTGTAAGAAGAATACTCTCCAACCACCCATCAGCTTCCTCTGCATCAGCTTCACCTTCTTCATACTCTTCCTCTGTAGGTTGACATCTGGAAAGGGCATCTGGGGCTCGGTGACGAACAGCAGGGACATGAATGAGCTTAAAGTCAAAGAGAAGTATACCCTTGATCCAGCGATTGACAGTAGCGTTAGGTTGAAGATCTGGTTCATTGAGCATACCTTTGATGTACTTCACATCAACCTCTACCCATAGATGATGAACACCATAGAGATATAGACGGTAGTGACGAAGCGCTCTGAAGAGACCATAGAGCTTGAGCTTAGGCTGACTGTAGCGGGATTCATGTTCATTGATGGGGAGTGAGCCATAGCGAGCAGGACATTTGTGACCTTCTTCATCATACTGAGAGAGAACAAATCCAATGGCGATGTTACTGGTGTCAACAGAAAGAATGACTGGCAGGTCAGATGAGTAGTCAATGGGGTGGAGGGCAGGAGCAGACGAGACGGCGAGCTTCAAGGCATCAAACGCATCTTGCTGGGGCTGACCCCAAACGAATGGAGCATTCTTGCAATAAAGGTCAACGAGTGGGTGAGCCAACTGCGAGTAGTTTGCAATCCAGACACGAACAGTACCACAGAGACCTAGGAATGAGCAAACATCTTTGGGCGTTGTAGGGAATGTAATTTCCCTACTAGGGGAATTGTTTTATTTCGTTCATTTTATTCAGTTTTGATTCTAGGTGTTTTTCTCTGCTAGTGGTACTTAGAATTTCGCATTTTGGTCGCTTAGTCAGCACTACCTAGTACTGGGTGTAGTTAGTTTTTTTTAAAAACAACAGACGAGTTACCAGAGACGAGAGACGAGTTCGAGCAGGTCGTTCCCTGCACCAAGACAGCCTCAGAAGCCTTCAGACGACTACCAGGATCCAGTCTCAGGCTATAGAAGCCCCTTTGGCTTACTCACTCCCCTCAGATATCCCTGCTTTACTCAGCTACTTCTACTCTCCCATAAATCTCTTTCCTACAGTGTAGCAAGCGTTGGCCAGTTGACGACCTTCTTCACCTTGTGGTCATCAGGAGAGCGACCATGAGGATGGCATGCTTGACCAAGAATGATAACACGAGGCTGGCAGATCTGAGATTTCAAGCCAGAAAACGTTCTGCTGGCATGAGCAAACTGATGCATGACTCTATGCACATCTACAGCATGTTCCCAAATGAAGCGACATATGCCGGGATTCTCAGGTAACATTTCGGCATTGCCATCGGCATCTTCATAGCAGGTCACAGGGCCTTTGACTGGCAGATCGTCAATGAAAACGTTGGCAATGTGAGGGATTTCATCCTGTAGAATGAAAGCTGTACAATTCTGAAACTCCAATGGCGAGTTGGTGTAGCCTTGAGGCATGGCAGTATGGCACAGTAAGCCAAGAGGCATCATGAAGGATGTCAGATCTCAGCTATTGGGATGGAGCTGGTGTGCATCAAATCCTGAAAATAGATCAAAGACTGTGTAGCATTGACGACTGGCAAATGGCTCCACAAAGTCATCCAATATTGGTGGAACACCAGCATCTTGAATGGTAACCTTATTCAGAGGCTGTAGATCATGAACGATATGGATCTTGCCATTCTTTTTCATAATGCAGAACCATTTGGAGCAATAGGATGATTGGGCCGGCTCATAGAGACCAGTGGTGATCTTCTCCTGAAGAAGCTGTATGACATGTTCTCATATGCCAGGGGGAATTGGAATGTTATGAAACTCCCATGGTTCGTGCAGCAGGACAGGAATGATGTAAGGCGAAAAGTAGTCTGAATGGAAGTTTCCTCTCTCCGATTCATCGAACGCCAAGGCACGCTCATTAAGCTTCATGACATGTGAAAAAAGTTTTTCCTCTTCTGGCCAGAGAAAGCCATCAGCGTTAATCTTCATGGAGGTAAGGCACTCTTGAGTAAGCTTCCTTGTGGGAATGAACACAGGAGGGTGACATGTGAGAGGTGTGAGTGATGCAAGGGGGTCTTCTGGAAACTGGTGATGGACCTGAGCATCTTCTGGATAGACTCCAGGCACTGTTTCATCAGCTGAGTCTTCCATATCTGTAGCAAGGCTTTTTCTAAAACATAACAAATCAAGAAAGTCAGACAGAGAATAGTAAAAATGAAGCTGTTTTTCAGTTTTCTGAATAGGAAGGGGATCTGGTGCTTTTGAAGGATTAGATAATGAAGAAGAGAAGACATCAAGATAAAAAGAGCTCTGGAAGCTTGAAACTGAAGGAGGCATAGTAAGTGATGTTACAGGAGTATCTGAGCAAAGAAACGATGTCTGTGGGTTTAGGAGTTTAATGACTTCTCAGTCGAAGTGAGCAGATGAAGAACAAGAAAAACTATAAGTACAAGAGGGGACATACAAATCAATCTTCAAAGAGCTGGAGAAATAAATGATGAGATATGGGAGAAAGTGGAGGAACACATCTGAAAAGATCATCAGACCTGTCTTGAGCTGAACCTGAGGAAGTGGAAGCAGGAAAGTGGTCTGGGTATGAAACCGCTTCGAAAGGGGGAGGATGAGCTGAGGCTGAGGCGAAACTGACTGCACTGGCAAGGATATGAAGACTGGAGTTTGGGAATGCTCCTGGGTCCTCTTCATCCACATCACCTGAATGGTCCTCTGCAGCTTCCTGCAAATGAGCGATCCATCCAGTAGGGGTATGACACATGACAACATTGCTGTAAGGCTCTGGCATGGTAACTGACTCTTCACCAACAGCAGCATTAGACATGGCTGGGGGAGCTGAAGGTAGTAATGGCATAGGAAGAGTTGGACTAGATGAATGCTGATGCCTGCATAAGTCGTCATCGAGTTGTGCAGACTGAAGCAAGGATGGGCTAGGCAGATAGAAGCGAGAGCCAACACTAGTGTTGAACATATCAGAGTCAAGTGGCGAAAGTGTGGTGGGTATATCTGGGGATAGACTGGACAAGTGGTGGGACATGCACAACTCGTCGATGAGTTGCATGGACTGAGAGTCATGACCTATATCCAAGGATGAACCAGACAACTGCACATGGCTGCACAAGTCATTGTTGAGTTGTGCAGACTGATGATGGGTGGATGGACTGGGTGCATACAGATCCCTGCACAACTCGTCGTCGAGTTGTGCGGACTGAGAGTCATGGCAAGCATCATGGGAAGCAGGGGCAACTGAACCACAGTAGGAAGTATTGAAGATGGAGAACGTAGCTTCAGAGTCTGGAGTGACAGTGTCTCTACAGAACAGAAGTGAAGCCTGGTGGGAACCATTGGTAGGCTCTTCTTGAATGACAACCGGATCTGGGGATGGGGGAGAGGGAGTCTGAGGCGGAGCAGTAATGCCATTAGAAAGTACACATGAAGCAGGTAGACTCGAGTCAGATGGCAGGTCTGGAGGTGGAGATGCATTGCTCTGAGTGGGAGATGCCTGTGGGAGTAGACGAGGATAGAACCTGACATAGGCAGAACCTTCAAGCTCATGGTAATGCTCGAGTGGGGCAGGGACCTGTCGGACTAAGCGAACATCAAGCATAGGGAAGTCTTGGAAGTAGACTCCTGATTCATCAGTACCTCTTTCTCCAGCAAGTGCATGGTTTGAGTCGAGATAAAGGGAGGACAGATGGGGAGTGCGATGAACAAGGCTAGTAAGAAGTGAGACAAGTGACTGGTGCTCTTCTCTTCTGATCTGGCGATGAATCTGGGCAAGGGTAGGATTATCCTCCAATCCACTCGCATCAGTGGACTGTAACTCCTGGGTAAGCTGACCAACAAACTCTGAAGGAAAGGGACTGGTAGGAGGTGGGAATGCTGGGACTGGAATGGGATGGAACACAGGAAAGGCTGAGGCAACATCAAACCCATCTGGGGGCGATTCAGGATACAGCAGAGTAGAATCGAGTGACTGAGGGGGTGACTGTGAAGTTGATGGGGGTGGAGCGAAGACTATAGGTGAAACATGATGAGGGGTACCAACTGCTACATCTCTCATAGGTTCATTGGCTTCTTGCTGAGAATGGACAGGCTCTAGAGTCACCATAAGTGTATCTGCAACAGACCCAAGCTGGCCTTCAGTAACACACATCTCCAGGGGGCGATCTGAATCAGCTCCAAAGACAACATAAGTTCCAGACTCTCTTTCAACAATGCTAACTGAGTTCCCAAGAGCCCAAGGACGACCAAGGAGGAGATCAAAGCCTGCATTAGTGTCTGGGGTGACAAATAGATTGGTCCAAGTCTTGGCAGCACCACAGAAGAGAGGGACATCTTGTACCAGACCTTTCAGAGTAGAGATACCTCCTTTTGCATCTCACATATTGATGGTCTGCGACATATCAATGGGCATGCGAATGACCGACTGGGCTATACCAGCATGAATGACATTGAGGGTAGATCCAGAGTCAATGACACCTGTTACATGACGACCATTGCAAGTCAGATTGATAGTGATGAGGGGGCTAGAAGTCAAGGCCAAGTAGGAGGATGCAGGAGGAGTTCCTTCAATGGCAGTAACAGACCTGACTGGCTGAGCCAGGGGCTGTCTCTTGAATCGCATAAGCTCCTGAAGGTGCTGAGAAACATCCCTAGATGATCCAATGACCTCCCCAACAGATACAGTCAAGGGAGTAGAAAGAATGCACTCTACAATGGCTTTAGAGTTGGCAGACTGTGAAAGTGATGAAGACAGGGAAGTGGTAGGAGGGGGCTTGGACTTCTTAGACCTGTCTGCAGAATCAATGGCTTGACCAGATGGCTTTGGGACAGAGGCATCTTCCATGATAGCATCATCTCTAGTACCATCAAAGACAGTGGGATGGACGTCAACTGGTACAAAGGCAGGGGCAAGTGGTACCTTCTGTGGAGCAGGGATGGATGCAGAGGATGAAGGCTTTGGTTCCTGACTCTCTTTCTCCTTGCCATGTGAACGAGGTGGGACAAGGACACTGTCAAAGACAGCCTTTCTCTTTTCTTTGGTAACCTTGTTAGAGTGATCCACAGCAGCAACAAGGGGTTCTTCTTCCAACTCATAGATTTCGGCACTAGACTCTTCTTCAGCCTCTTCATGGATAACAAAGCGAACTGCATTGGCAGGCTGAGCAGCAGCTTTAGTGTGCTCATAGGCTTGCAGGATAGTCTCTTCTCCATTGTGATAAATGTGCTGTCCATTAGGGTAGATGACTCGATGGTTTTCATCACATGCCAAAGAACCCTTCTGAATGAGATCATTAATGGCCTGGCAACTCTCAACACCATGGCCTTCAATACCACAGCCATAACAAGTGATGGTCCTCCTAGCAGGATGGGTCTGGGATGAGGAAGTAGCAGCAGGGGCAGTGGATGCAGGAGTAGATGCAGGAGCAGGACAAAGGGAAGGGGCATGAAGCACCTTTGCAGCATCAGGATCCATCTTGATAGCATGATAGTAGAGGAGGGAGTAGTCTGGGTCATTGAGTGACATGCAAGAGAGGGACTTGATTAGGGTCTCAACCTCATCTTGTTTGCGAGCAGTAGGACCTTCTTTCTCCAAATTTTCAAGGTTTCTTCTGGCTTCATGGGAAGGGAGCAGAGGGCGAACACTGTCATCTCTTCCATCTGAGCGATGAGTAGCATTAGGCTGGGCCTGAGGAGCAGGGGCAGGACGAGGGCCAAGGAAATCAAGGTCATCTGCATCAAAGCGATCATGGTGAAGGACCTCTTCAGCTGACTGGCATACATCATCATAGGGGAATGGCCTGCTAATGTCAAGGTTGGGATCCTTTGTCCTGAGACAAGTTTCAACCAAGCCACGAAAGACTGGGGACAAACCAGCCCAGAAGTAGCAATTATATTCATCAACCAAGATCCTTCCTTTATTCTTCAACCAACCTCCAATGCGAATGAAGCCACAGTTGTAAGCCCTAAAGTCTTGAAGTGTCATGATGGGCTGCATCCTAGACTCCAAAGCAAAGCTCTTGAGATGCCTTTCAAAGAACCTTTCATCTGACAGATCAGCATCAAAGTACTTGAGGAGATCAGCCTTCAAGTTAGCCCAATCAGGAGTGTAGTAGTGAGCCATTCCTTCAATAATCTCCCTAACACGAGCATTGCAGTACTGGAGGATTGATTCAACCATTTCCTGGTCAGAAGTGACATTGTGGTAGGCACAGAGACATTCATAGTGGTCCAAGAAGGAGTGAACATGGGTATGGTCTCCTTGGAATAATTCAGGGGCAGACTTCATGCCAAGCAAGGGCATAGTGAGGACAGAGCAAGCAGGGGGAGCAGCCATAGCTACTGGAACTGCTGATGATGTAGGGGGATAGATAGTGGGGATGGTGGATGACATAGTAATGAGATATCAAGTGGTTTTTAGAAGCAAGTTTCAATAGGCTGAGTGAGCAGGGTTCTTGATCCAGGAATAACCACCCCTTGCAGTGGGCTCCAGATGTGAGTCAAAGTGTGGAAAGGTGGTGAAAACCAACCAAAACCAACACAAAAGACAAATGTAGAGCGAGTGGTGGTGTGCCTCTGTGGAACCTGGAGTGCAGAAACCTAAGAGGGGGAAACTTCAATGGCAGGTGCTCCTAGCACAAGTCGATGACGAGTTACGCAGGAGTAGACAAGCAAGTGATGATTGGATGGGGGATGCTGAACAGAGTGAAGGTGTTCAGCCAAAAGGACTTGGGATGAAGGACTTTGATAAGATGTGCTCCTGGCGAAAGTCAATGACAAGTTACGCAGGAGTGGATGGATGACTAAACAAGAGGTTGCTGACTAAGCACTGATGATACTGCTGATGATGAATAGAGGTAGATAGACCCTTGATGGAGCCTCAACTACCAATGATATAAATGAAGACAGATAGACTCTTCCGAATGAGCCTCAACTGTCGACGACAAGATATGCTGAGCTGAGCTGACTTCTGGATTGATTCTTGGTAGCTACAGTGAGGGACAAAAGCGTTGCAATGTTTGTGAGGTGTGAGTTGTTGCTGATGTAGCTCAGGCTACTCTGCACAGATAATCATGATACCTATACCATTGGAAGGGGGTGACTCTAAGCTTTCCAGAGCACTAAGGTTCAGTCCAAACAAAGCAATACATGCTGAGATACACCCTATTCTTTCTGAACAGTGCATTGCAACGCTTTTGTCCCTGACTGGTGAAATCATGAAATGTGACTTTTTGATGGGATTAAGGGCATGGAGGATGGGAAAAAATGATTACATAATAAACCACATGATCATCCAGATGATTTGTCAGCATGTAAACAATGACAAACATTGGACTTGTACCATTAATCCTCCCTCTTTTACCACAACTCATGAAATCATCTCTCTAGCTCACATGGTCACTTTCTCAAGGAATTCTTATCAAATACTGGTGGCCACCACAGTGCCATCAGTATAACATGCTCTCAGAACCACCAGTCTCTTAAAAAACCTGCTGTCAGTCATTTCCTGGACTGTTTCTCTCCCCATGCCTGATGTGTTCTGGGACTAATCAGTACTTGGAAGGCTTAAAATGTTCTGGAGGTCAATCTGGCACTTCAGAACATGATGTACAAACCAGTCCCCTCTCAACCAATGCATTTCAGGCACAGGAACACTGGTATGGAAGTTGGGGTGAGACAAAACCTCCTTGTGCTCTGAGCACCATAAGAGGGTTCACTAGATCTTGCTCTGATCTGAACTGTAGATGACTGGAGAAGGATTATTTGGTCATATGTGACCAAAGGCAATATTCAGGGCCAGATGGAAGCACAGGATTCTGCTCCATGGCAGTTCAGTAGCATATCCTTCTGATGACACCCAGGGGTAAAGAGGATTTTGTCTTGCCCTAACTTCCATACCACTGTCCATGTGCCCAAAATGCATTGGTTGAGAGGGGACTGGTTTGTACATCATGTTCTGAAGTGCCAGATTGACCTCCAGAACATTTTAAGCCTTCCAAGTACTGATTAGTCCCAGAACACATCAGGCATGGGGAGAGAAACAGTCCAGGAAATGACTGACAGCAGGTTTTTTAAGAGACTGGTGGTTCTGAGAGCATGTTATACTGATGGCACTGTGGTGGCCACCAGTATTTGATAAGAATTCCTTGAGAAAGTGACCATGTGAGCTAGAGAGATGATTTCATGAGTTGTGGTAAAAGAGGGAGGATTAATGGTACAAGTCCAATGTTTGTCATTGTTTACATGCTGACAAATCATCTGGATGATCATGTGGTTTATTATGTAATCATTTTTTCCCATCCTCCATGCCCTTAATCCCATCAAAAAGTCACATTTCATGATTTCACCAGTCAGGGACAAAAGCGTTGCAATGCACTTTTCAGAAAGAATAGGGTGTATCTCAGCATGTATTGCTTTGTTTGGACTGAACCTTAGTGCTCTGGAAAGCTTAGAGTCACCCCTTTCCAATGGTATAGGTATCATGATTATCTGTGCAGAGTAGCCTGAGCTACATCAGCAACAACTCACACCTCACAAACATTGCAACGCTTTTGTCCCTCACTGTAAGTACATGGGGGTTTATATACTGTGGGGGGAACACAGCTTGTGACAAACAAGGCACAAACACTTGGTAAGTAATGAGTAAGGACTGAGTAATCATGATGAGTAAGCAAGAAATGAAAAGTAAGCAAGCAAAGAGGATTGGTAAGTATTGGCAATGAATGAGTCAGGGATAGTCAAAATATCACAAAATGAGTCAAACAGAATCAGAAACTGAGTAAGCACACTGATATCACATTAGGGGGTGGCGATGCAAGTTAGATCTCGGTGGAGACATCTCTAGACCCAAAGATGGCATGACAGATGGATGGTGTTTCCAGACAGGGAAGTATTAATTCCAGAATTGAAGGGCATGAGTCAGGTGTCAAAGGGGGCTAGGGTGTTGGGGGTCTGTGGGGCAATGAGAGCATACGCGATCGTGTCTCCCACCCTTCCATCCTCTCAGCGAAGTTAACAAAAACTTCATGGGCGGGGCTCTGATGGAGGAGGAGGAGAAGGGGGGATGTCTTCTGCTGGATCCTGCAGTAAGAAGGCAAGATGCATGTCATACTTGTCATGAATGCAATCAGGGAGGCTGGAGGACAGTAGATTATACTGCAGCTGTCGCAATGTGGGAAGAATGATGGATGAGACTGGAACAAAGACAGTGCAGGGAGCAGGGAGGAATGATCCATATGCTTCATCAACTGGGGAGACTGAAACAACCACATAAGACCTTTCTAGCTGAGTGACAGACCTGAGGTGACCAAAGAACATCCTTCTGGAAGTCATACTGACAAGGAGAACATGCTGACCAAGCTGCATGGGACAAGATGGGGCTGACAATGATGGGATGAACCAGGGGGCTTCAGGATGGAAGCTGGTGGGAACACCTGGCAGATATATGTAGCCATTGTCTCTGGAAAATGAGACAAGCGAGATGATCGACGAAGAGGTGGCCATGATTGATGGACTTAGCAAAATGAGCATCTGATGGATGGAGTGCTGTAGAAACATGCAGGGTGCGAGGATCCTCTCCAAACTTGGAAGGAAGAATTGTGGGGCTGAGCACCTTAAGCAAGCATGCGAACCGAGTTGATATCTTTGGAAATGGTGGAGATATGACAAAAACCGGAATGCTGTACACGGGTGCTAAAAACCTTTAACATGTGCTTAACTCGCTTCCTCTTTTCTCTTTAGCACTGATGACTTGTTCTTGTGCAAAGGATGACTGTTAACGTCCAACAGTCTTTCTACACATGAGGCCTTTAGTCTTCATCTGCATGCTTGGGCATTGTGCACAACTCGTTGATGAGTTAGGCAGAGTCAGCTGTAACCATGTCCACAACACCTTTGGTGTGTGACACTGTCATGTCCCATGGTGGCAGAAATCACCATGCAGAGCACACAAGTGACAGTGATGATACTTACAATCAGTGCAAGTGCTCATCTGAAACCCCAACATTCTCATCGTAACAATATGCACACATCGATGACCAAGAGAAGCAGAAGCGTTACACCAACACCACTTAAAGTGACAGTCACAGATCTCATGGATAACATTAATTTACATGATGTACTTAAGCCCATGTCACCCATTGGAAGTCCAGAGCGACTTCAAAGACCACCAGGCCGATTACAACTGGGAGTCATCTGCAAGAAACATGAGAAATCATCATTGCAGTTGTGGGGCTCCCTCACCGTGCAGGACTTCTTGTTACCAGTAGCAGAGCTCTCATTGCTCAGGCGCATGCATTTGAGGGGGTTAACAGGTACTTGGAGTGGAGCATGCAGCACATGGATCTCGTGAGCAGCAGTAGTAAACACTGACTTCCTATCACCTTTGATAAAGAAGTGTAAAATAGCAAAGTGGACCTGAACGATAGCACCACATAACAGGTGGTGGTAGTCAACTGGCTCGATGGCTATGCCATCAATGTTGAAGGTGGGCAATGGCAAAATGTAGTGAGTAGATGCTGCCTGGATGAGGGTGTCCTTCAAAATCTCTTGAACAGGCCACTCGGCTGTTGCCATTTCTGAATTGCAGTCATGAGAAGAGCCAGAGCATCAAGGACATGGAAATACATACCGTTGCAGGACATACTCTCGAGATCATCCTGGTCGTCTTTTTTCTATGTGGAACCAGAGGGCACGGTGATCAGTCAGACCAGGAAGATACGCTGCCATGCAGACCTACATTGAATAAAGCATGGCTGAGTCAAATACATGGCTGACCACGGCTTTCACAGATGCATGAAAGCAAAGTCTCTCCTTTTTTCATGGGCACGAGCTTCTCCAAGGCCCTGATATCGGAGATGATCGACACAAAGTCTTGTTGGGTACTACTGTAAACAGAGTCACATTGCACCACGAGAAGGTTACAGGTGAGCTTTGTTTCGACAAAATCACAGCCAAACGCATTCTTGGCAGTGTAACCACCCTCTGGGCTCATAAAGAAACCTTGACGGTCAATTTCAAACATGCCACTAAGAACCAACTCCGTGACATCATCTGTGCCATCTTTCAGCACAGCGATGTCGCCTGTGGCCCTGCTGAAGAAGAACTCAGCACAGGCCACCAAATTTGGCAAGGCAGTGTAAATAGCAACAGTACTATCCTTGAGATTCTCCACCATGGAGGAAGATGACACTGGTGCCTCACTGGCCGCTCTGCTCTCAGACAGATCAGTACCTGTGAGGAGCGACATATTGATGTTACCAGTTGTTGAGGAATCAATGGCAATCAATGGCAACATGCTTGTAGAGGATTCATCTGGGGATGAAGTAGTTTGTGGCCATCTCCAGAACATCACGCGCATTTAAGTGACATGCGATAGGGGTGACCTTGAGGGGGTGACCATCAAGGAGGTGGCGCAGAAAGGGGTGTGGCAGGAGAGTTGACGAAATGCGTGATGCACAAGCCAACCTTGGCTCAAGGATGACTGACTTCTGGGCACTGTTAACACGGCAGGAATTGTTTGACACTCTTCCCACAGGGACACTCTCCAAATCCTTGCGAACATGGGCGCAATTGCGGCCGGCAGTACATCACTTGCCACAGAATCTGCAGGAAGTGATCCATGAGGCAGCCAGTGCTAAGCAAGAGGCCAGTGCAAGTCGCAAATGTAAAGCGAAAGAGAATCGATAAGACCGATGGCGTCACAAATGGGTGGGCCAAGCAGAGAGCATGACTGCCAATGAATGTGGTGGTGAACACGAACAGGGCACTGCCCAACCATGGGCGGAGTATATGCAAGTGCCCACTGACAAACAAAGAGAGCAGTGTATAGCAGCATTCATAGATGCGACAAATAGTGACACTGTAGCATCTGCTGTATGTGTCATCTGTGTGTGGGAGTTACTGCGAAAAGAAGGTATGCAAGGAATTGAAATCTTTCCAATAACCACTGACACTTACAGCAGGCAACGTTGAGGTCGGACACTCCTTGACTCCACTCCAAGTGGCACCCTGACTGGGACCCCGAAAAATTTTCCGGACCTCTAAGACCAGCCCTCGAAAGCAGTGCCCTCTCAAGATTGAGCGAACAAGCTTAAGCATTCAATCTCACCCGTAACCTGCCCAAACCCACAACACAACCCACCAGTACATGACCTCGACAGGATGAATGTCCTCGAGGTCAAGTTCCCATGCCATGCCAGGACCCCCACCAGCCCCACACATGTCAAACCTCAGCAAGGCCACCAGAAGCGGTGGTCTCTCCCTTGAGGAAATCGTCAATGACCCAGACGCTGAAATAAAAGACTCGGAATCGGCCAGAATATTCCTAGACCAGCTCTACACGATACAGGGAGAACCGACTACTCCAGAACACATATCCCATGCCCTTTTCTACATCTCACAGGCAAAGGGAGTAAGCAACACCCTGCAATCAGCCATCCACGCAACAGCATACCTAGTCAGAGACCTAGCAACATTGGAAATTGCCGAATCCATCACTAAAGCCATATCAGAAAGACTAGAGACCTCTGTCATCGCAGCCATATCCCCTCAAGTCGCCAAAATCCTCTCAGCCTCTGAAAACCTAGCAAAAATCAACGAGGATGCCAAAACACTAAGTAGCCACATCACTGAAAAAATAGAATCCCTCACCAGCACAGTCAACAGCACAGACTCCAACCAGCTAGAGAGCAAGGTTCAGGACCTGATAGCCGACATGGGCACGATAAAGGAATCACTGGAAGACATGAAAACCTTCATAGCAACTCAAAACCATGCCATTCCCCCAACGCTGTACAGAGATGCGCTAGCATCGACCCCCCCCAACCCAAACCAGATCCCCCTAGGCAAGCGACTCTCACCAGAATACGCCAAGGCCCACGCTGCCATCAAAGAAAGACAAATACTCATTGAACCTGGCAGCAACCACCACCTCTTAAACAGCACCACCCTGAGGGAAACCATTATCGACCACATCAAACAGGCATTGGAATCAGTGGACAGAATAGATGGCCCGGATATGCAACTAAAATCGATCACACAACTCCACAACAACGGCATCCTGATCAAACTCAACAGCCAGGAAGCAGCGGCGTGGATAAAGGCAGCACCCAACAAAGAAACCTTCCTCGTAAGACTAGGAGGTGAAGCCGCGATCAAAGACTGACAATACAACATCGTAATCCCCTTCCTCCCAATCACAACCGGCACCAAAAGGCCAGAAACCCTCTGCGACATGGAAAGTGCGAACAACATCTTGCAAGGCTTGATCACTCAAATCAAATGGATAAAAGACCCAGCTAAACACGCCCCCACCCAGCGAGTTGCACACGCACTCGCCTCCCTGACATCCCCTGAAGTCGCTAACCAACTACTTAGAGATGGATTATACTGGGGCTTCGACAGACTCCGCCCCCACAAAGACAAGAAGGAGCCAATCAGATGCTTAAAATGCCAATGTATTGGGCATTTAGCCAGAGATTGCAAACAAACGGAAGACACGTGCAGCATTTGTGCACAAACCCATTGTACACAGGACTGCGACTCCACCAAACACTACTGCATTAACTGCCAAAGTGACTCTCACCCTAGCACTGACAGAAACTGCCCAGACCTAGCCAGAAGATGCAACACAATGGATGATCACACCCCGGAGAACCGCATGCCATACTTCCCAACCGCTGAAGAGTGGACACACGTCGAATTACCACCAAGACCGGCTAACCCAATCATACCAACAAGACCCCCAACGATGCAACCGAACGCTCCAAGCCAATTCAGGCAGATGACCCTAGGAGAGGCAGCAAACATCCGTACCATCCCACCAAAGCGAGGCCAAAACAGCAGGATAAGAGGAGGTAGAGGAGGCCCCTTAACACGCTATTTTCAAACACACAACGACCACACCAACGGTGACCCAGCACCAACCCAGCCCACCCCTGCGACAACACTACAGCCAATAAACCCAGACCCCACCCCATCCTTGATCGATGCCTGAACGCCAAACACACACCAATATGCTAACCAAAATACGCATATGACAGCAAAACTTAAATACTTCTCACACCGCACTACACTCACTAATAAACAGTCAAATAGCAGACGAATGGGACATAATCACCATTCAAGAACCACCAATCGATCAAATTGGCAACATACGGGCCAACACCCATTGGAAGGTCGTATACCCCTCAACAAAGCTAACACAAAACACCAAACCACAAGCGGTAACTCTAATTAATTCTAGAATAAGCACTAATTCCTGGGAACAGATTGCCTTCCCATCCGTGGACATCGTAGTAATGCAACTAAGAACCGCCAAGGGCACCTATGCAATATTCAACATCTACAACAACTGCACACATGACCAGACCCTGGAGGCCCTAAGCACCTTCCTCGCCACGAACATAGAAAAGGTCAGGCCAATGGTGAACGATCACATGCTGTGGTTGGGTGACTTTAACAGACACCACCCCCTATGGGACAAGGACTGCAACCACCACCTGTTCACAACAAGAGCTCTCAGATCTGCCCAGAAGCTACTAGAACTAATAGCAGACTACGGGCTAGTACAAGCGCTGCCCAAAGGCATACCCACCCTCCAGTTGTCCTCCACAGGCAACTGGACGCGCCCAGACAACGTGTTCTGTACAGAGTCAACAATGGAGAACCTGGTCAGCTGTGACACAAGACTGGAGGACAGAGGCCCCAATACAGACCACGTCCCGATCCTGACATACCTCGAAGCAAACCTCACCCCATCCATGGTGACCCCAACTTACAACTACCGGGATGTGGACTGGAAAGAATTCAACAAGATGCTCAAAACCGAACTCGCTAAGGTCGGCCCCCCAAGAGTAATAGCCAACGAGCAAGAATTTCAGAGAAAAACAAGAGGAATCGAAGCAGCACTACGAAGCACACTAGAGAAGGTAGTACCAAAATCACGACCACACCTGCACATGAAACGATGGTGGACAAAGGAGCTAATGGCCCTACGCAAAGAACTCAAAACGCTAAGTAAAACCTCATATGCCTTCCATGCCGTTCACAATCACGAAAGTCACAGGCTGCATAAGGACAAGGCGAAAGCCTACAACAGGGCTATCCAAGAAGCAAAGAAGAACCACTGGAGAAACTGGTTGGAAGAAGCAGGAGATGGCGACCTCTGGATAGTGAACGGATACATCTCCAAGCCCTACGGAGATGGAAGCAAAGCCAGAATACCGACTCTCAAAAAGACCAGCGAGGATGGCAACAAGACCCTGGCCAGCTCCAACGAAGACAAAAGCAAAATGTTTGCACAGACGTTATTTCCACCACCCCCGATCCAATCGTCGGTACCGCAAAACTATGATTACCCGGAACCAGCAACAACATGGGACCCCATCACAAAGGATCAGCTCACCTGCACTGTCAAGAACCTCAACCCCTACAAAGTGCCAGGACCAGACGGTGTAGCCAATATCGTGTTTCAGAAATCTCCACTACTACTCGATTACTTACTACACTCTTTCAATGCAGTATTCACCCTGCAGATGTACTATGACCCCTGGAGGGAATCCACCACAGTCATACTCAGAAAACCAGGCAAGCCCAACTACTTGATGCCAAAAGCCTACCAACCAATAGTGCTACTCAACACCACAGCGAAGCTACTATCAGCAATAGTAGCAGAACGGACGTTGTACATACTGGAAAAGCACCAACTACTCCCAGCTACTCACTTTGGTGGCAGACCAGGACAATCGACAGAGGACTTGCTACTACTACTCAAGACAACCATACAGCACGCATGGAGACAAAGAAAAGTAGTATCCGCGCTGTTCCTGGACATAGAAGGCGCATTCCCCAATGTGGTCACAGACTGACTCTTACACAATATGAGAAAAAGACAACTCCCCCCGGACATAGTCCACTATATGGAGTGCTTACTAACAAACAGGAAGACGAAACTACACTTTGATGACTACGAGTCAAACTGGTTCCACATCAAGAACGGCATAGGACAAGGAGACCCCCTATCGATGATCCTATACATCATCTACAGCGCGGACTTAGTGGAAACAGCAAAAGGTAAAAAAGAACTAACCCTAGCCTTTGTGGATGATACAGCATTCATCGCCATTGGCAAGAACTTCGAAGACACCCACTCGATGTTATTCGACATGATGGAACAGGAGGAAGGAGGCTTCGACTGGTTGGAGAAACACAACTCACGTTTCGAGACAAGTAAATTTGCACTAATGGACTTCACACTCAACAGAAACAAGCCCAAACCCCCACTAACGATAAGAGGTGCAACAATAACACCCACGATGACCCACAGGTTCCTAGGCATAATTCTCGACCAAGAATTGAGATGGAAAACACAGGCGGCCCACACAATAGCGAAGGGCATGAAACAAGCCCTACTGCTTAGAAGAATATCTGCGACATCATGGGGAATACCGATGAAGCTCATGCGGCAACTCTACCAAATGGTAGTAGTACCAAAGATGATGTATGCTGCACCAGTATGGATCCAGCCAACATATACCAGAGATCACAATGCCAGAACAAGAGGGTCGAAAGGTATAACTAACCGTCTCCTCTCAGTTCAAAGAGTGGCAGCCATAGTGATCACAGGTGCCATGAGGACCACCCCCACTGACACCTTGCTAGCACATGCACACATCCCCCCCATGTCACTCCTTATACAGCATACGCTATACAAAGCATCGCTCAGACTCTCGACACTACCAAGTGAACACCCTCTCCACATACATGTCAGCAAAACAGCCAGGACTAATGTTAAGCGCCACCGAACAGCACTCCACTGTCTGACACATGACCTAAACGTCAATCCCAGGCAAATCGAAACTATCCGCCCGTATCCAACTCCACCAACGGAACGCCCATCGCATGCAACTGTCATAGCACCCAACAAAAAAGAAGCAATCAAAGACCTAGCAAGAATAAGAGACCGCACGCTAATCTTCACTGATGGATCAAGCACGGAGGAAGGTGTAGGGGTGGCAGTGGTCTTGTACATAGACCACCAACATGTAACCATGCTGCGATACCACTTGGGAAGTGCCTCGCAACACACAGTGTTCGAGGTGGAGGTGGCAGCAATGCTGCTTGCAGTGCACCTCCTCGCAACCAAGGAGGAAGTTACGTTCCCAGCCACCATACTAGCTGACAACCAGGTGGCGATCAAATCGAGTGAGCGACCACTAGCAAAAACAGGACACTATCTACTAATGCACCTCAGATCAGCAATCCAAGAAATCACCACC
Organism: Pisolithus tinctorius; assembly: GCA_024663395.1. Classification (NCBI taxonomy): domain Eukaryota; kingdom Fungi; phylum Basidiomycota; class Agaricomycetes; order Boletales; family Pisolithaceae; genus Pisolithus; species Pisolithus tinctorius. The sequence goes on along the minus strand of JANFAH010000048.1, from coordinate 369,833 downwards.
AAAGAACGCTTAGCAAGGAAAAGCATCACACTGCAGTGGATAGCAGGCCACATGAAAGTAGAAGGCAATGAACTCACAGACGAAGAGGCAAAAATAGCAGCAAAAGGACCTAATTTCACCAGCTGTCCGCAAGCGCTTCCACCAGTGCTAAGGAAAAACCTACCCCATAGCGTGGCCGCCCTCAAGCAGCTGCACACTGCGAGACTGAAGACCCTATGGACCCAAATCTGGAAGAAGTCCCCCCGGTACAACAAAACAACCAGCATCGATCCGTTCCTACCCAAAAACTCGTTCGTGAAACTAGCCACCTCCCTGCCCAAGAAACAAATGAGCCTCTACATGCACCTCCGCACAGGCCATGCACCACTCAACAAACACTTACACTGACCCAAACGAAGCGACACCCCCACCTGCCTCCAATGCAGGAGGACTAGTTTGGAAAGCGTGCATCATTTCCTATTCCAGTGTCCCAGATACGACAGGGAGCGGTACATCATGCAAAGAGCCCTAGGAAGAGATGCTACCTCCCTGTCATTCCTACTGTCCAACCCAAAAGCCTGTCCACACCTTCTCAAATACATAGATGCCACCAAATGCTTTCATCACATACTCAGAAACATTCAACAATAAACACAAAACCAGCTAAAACCACACATACACCATCAAATGCCCTCACACCGCGCCCATTCCCTGATCCCCCACCCTTCCTACTCTCCCCCCTGCACACACAAAACACATGCTACAAACCCACCAGTCACACCCTCCCACCTCACCTCAATAGCTCCCCAATCCCATGCTCCAACCATTCACATGTCAACTGACAACCCACTCCCTCACCACACTGCACAGTATAATGTCATGACAGCCCCATCCAACTGGACATGTAAGAATGCACTCGTAACCCAAAACCGACGCCCACACGGCAGTCGACTAAGTGTAGTTAGAGTTACTCAACTAGCCAAAGTACTAAACCACCCTTACTGAAAAAGCAGAGTGTCTAAAACGGCCAGCAGGAATGGAGGACTAATGGGGAACCGAAGGTTCTGCCATTAGGGCATTCACTCGCTGGTAAGGTGTGGTAGGCCACAGGGGGCCTCCGCTAGATCATTAACTAAGGTAGAATAGTGCAACATAGGGTAGACACACCCTCAAAGCACTTTAATTCAGAAAAAAAAAAAAAAATGTTGAGGTCATCAGAGATATACAAAATATTCAATGACATTTGACCCCAGCTGAACCACATGTGGCACACAGGCTGTGGGACAGCCTTCTGATAGAAGGAACACATATAAATGAGGAAGGCAAAGGCTGGGTATGCCATGAATGTGTGTGAGCAGACCACATGCCTAAATATGCACTCAACAATAACCTGTGGATAGGCAACATACCGTTGGCCCTGGGCATGCTGAACTTCGTCGAGTCCTTGCTAGTCACATGGCACTACCTGCGCTGTTATGTTTTCAAGTTATATCCCAGAGATGGTGGACATTCTCAAAATCCGCATCACTTGCAACGAGCCATGGCAGGGAATGTGACATTATATGAAATCAACATGGTGGCGGTAGTGGACACGCTCGAAGGTCGATTGATGCCGCAGACAGTGGAAATGTTGAGCAGTGTCCTGGCAATAACATTTGTTGGCACTAAATATCTCCCCACAGATTGGCTGTCACGCACATTTCAAGTATGACATGTAGTCATCTTTGATGTGCTGAAATGGCTGCAGGAGAACAATGAGAATTACCAGGACATCATGATATGTCCTGAATGCATGCAAAGCCTACCACTTGATGGTATACCAGTAGAGATAGAGGCAATGGTCTGTTATGAGGAAAACGAAGACTCGGCTGTGTGGGAAAGGGAAGGATACACAATGAATGAGGATGCGCAGGATGATGGTAAGACATTGAATGAGAATCGGAAACTTACAACTCATGATCACATGTGCAACCCAGCAGAAATTGAGGCTGCCAACAATATCCCAATGCTGCCAGAGCAGAGTGGTGAAGCTGGCCATCAAAACGAAGGCAATCCAGATGTTGCTAGTGACAGTACATCAGGAATGCAGTGAAGGCGTTGAACAATGGCTCACCAATGATCACAGATCATGGCGATGTGATCCCCTTACATGTCCTCAGTGTAGCTGACATCGAACAGACCAAGGTGTCGCCATCAGAGTTGATGGCCCTGGCTCTAGCAAATATCAGTGACAACACGCACGAAGGTGAATATGTTGTGTGGCATGGGCATATGCCCATCAATGACTTTGCACCGATGCCCAATTCAGGCATGACGTGCAACCCACTTGGCACAGCATTCCCAGTGCTCTTCCCTTATGGGAGGGGCACCATTGAGGCCGAACATCCTGTCAAAATTAGTCTGTGTGAACATTGTAAATGGGCTCTGCAGTATCATGATTGTCGGTTCGCCATGCACCACAGCTTTCCATTTGTCGTCTTCATGCTTATGCAAAAGTGGGAGATGATGCGATCTGCACATCTTCAAATGAGGCAAAAGGACTTTGAACACGACACTTTGGCATTGTCATCCATCACAGTGGCAGACCTCAAGAAGGCAGCAGTGGAGGAGGCACACCATGAGCCAATTAGTAATGCCCAAGTATGGGTGCTGCGCCATCATGTGATGGCAGCCAATAGTCGTGTGCTTGGATCTGATAACATGCATGCAAACTATCAAAGTATGATATGGGGGACATGTCTAGTACTTGGAGGCCCCTCACTTTGGTTGACAATCAATCCTGTCGATATTCATGATCCAATTGCACAGATCTTTGCAGGGCAAGAGATAGATTTGGACAACTTCAATGCTCAATTAGGACCTAATAGTAATCAATGAGCAGAGAATATTGCGCTCAATCCTTATGCTGCAGCGCACTACTTTCATTTCATTATTGAGGCCATTTTGGAAACTCTATTTGGCATTGTTAATACAGGGAATCGCACCAAGTCTAATGTGGGTGTACTTGGATGTGTGGCAGGGTACTTTGGAGTGGTTGAGGCTCAGGGTAGAGGGTCACTGCACATGCACATGTTACTGTGGCTCGAGAACACCCCAAACATGAACGAGATGCAGGCATTGTTGCAGCAAGAGACTTTTCGTGAGGCCATCTGAAAGTATATTCGAGTGAATATTCAAGCTCATTTGGATGACCTCACAGAACATGATCTAAAAAACATGGCAAGAGATTCACAACTCGCATATTCACGGCCAGTAGACCCACGCACCACAGGATGGCTACAGAAAAATCACAAACTTGAATGTCAATTGGTGAGGTCACAGCAACTGCATACATGTACAAGGGCAACATGTCTGCGGGTGCAGCACAAGGGTTTGGTTTGCAAGAGAAGGGCTCCATGGCTGTTGAGTGACGATGACTTTGTCGATGACTGAGGCAATTGGGGACCTCGATGGAGCCAGGGCTATATAAATGCATACTGCCCATCGTTGCTAACGACCCTGTGCTGCAATAACGACCTCAAGATCAACACGAACAGCGCAGATACTAAAGATGTCACCTTTTATATCACAGCATATGCCATGAAGAAGCAGAAGAAGAGTCATTGTTGAAGTGTTACCACCTTTACCTGGCTTTTGCTTACATCGTACAAGCTTACATAATAAATCTTCGCACTTAGGATGTTTGTTTTTCCTTCAGGTGTACCTCAGACTTCTTCTAACTGAAGCCTGAGGTAACTGTTCTTCTTGTTAATTAATAGCTACCTTACTGACTTACTACTGTAGTCTCCTTCCTAGGTTAGCTGTGAATACAGACTTCTTCTAACTGAAGCCTGAGTCTCCTTCCTAGGTCCCTCGTCTCGGCCTCCCTTCAACAGGTTATGAGCCCCGAGCAGCTCTAACCTTACAGTAGCAAACTCGAACCAAGTGGTACCACAGTATACAACAAGACATGTCATCTGGACCTTCGGCGTCAACGTCTCGGGCTCTAGGCCCATCCACAAGTGCAACTACATCAGCCTCTACTTCTACGAGAGTCTCGCAAGGCTCGAGTCGACTCTACGACATAGCTCCCCTTGCAGATGATGGTTCAAACTATCAAATGTGGAAATTCCGAATGCGAAAAGTCTTGACAGTTCGTGGCCTCTGGACCATTGTTGCTGGTACAGACACGGAGGTAAAACCTCCAGACCAGAAAACTCATCCTGACGAGTATGAGGAATGGCTCCTCAAGGACCAGGAAGCATGTGCGCAAATCACACTCACACTCAAGGACGAACCCCTTAGCGGAGTACTATATGCGAAAACTGCTGCTGAGACATGGAAGAAACTCGGTGAGAGATACGAAGGAAAAGGAAAGCAGACTATTGCTTGCCTTATCGGCGAGTTGTTCCGAGGAACACTTGCAGATGACCAACCAATGGAGACGCAGCTGAATGCAATGCATCAGAAGGCTCACATCCTTGCCTCGCTTGGACAACCACTTGAGGACTCACTTGTAGCCATTGCGATGGTCATCTCACTCCCATCGTCATACTCTACCCTCCGCACAATCCTAATGTCGTCGAATGACAAGATAACTCCTGAGATGGTTATTTCCCAAGTCCTTGTCGAAGAAAAGTCACAACAAACTTCGAAATCACATTCTGCTCTCGCTGCAAAGACAAACACAGGCAAGAAGTCAAAAGCGGCGGACAAGAAGAAAAAAGAGAAGAAGTGTGCCTATGCACCATGTGGCAAGACAGGACACACAGAGGACAAATGCTACAAGAAGAAAGCGGACGAAGCAGCCAAAGCTCCATCCCAAAGTACCTTGCATGGGGATAAGGACAAGTCTAAGGAGAAGTCAGAACTGACAGCAAAGATTGCGGCCATGGCAGAAGAAGAGGAAGGCCCTCTTCACTTATTTGTAGCCCGTGCACGCCCAGAAACCAGCTCATCAGAGTGGGTCGTAGACTCTGGGGCATCCGCACACATGTGCTGTCAGCGGTCATGGTTTACGACATTCAGAAAACTGGTACCCTCTCAACCAGTGATCATCGGCGACGGCAGAACAATCCAAGCCATAGGCAAGGGGAGAATTGAACTCTCCATGCACCTCGAGGATGGATGCACAAGCAAAACCATCCTGCGAGACGTATACTATGTTCCTGATCTCGACACGAATCTTGTGTCAGTCCCCTCTTTGGCCTCGAAAGGACTAAAGGTTACCTTTGGAGAACGGACATGCCAGGTTCATGCACAAGGCCAGGTTGTAGCTCTCGCCACCAAACGAAGATCCCTCTACATACTCAAAGCAAGTGTCGTATCAGGGAGCCATGCTGCCTATATCATCAATACCCCAGATGCACTCGATGCAAATGAGCCATACATGGCTCTCACCTCTCGGACGACAATGTCCAAAGCTACTCTAATTACGTGGCACCGCCGTCTTGGACATGCCAATGTCAAACATGTCCTAAATCTGTTGGACAAGGACATGGTGTCTGGAATGGATATCATAGGGACCAGGGAGATTAGCACACGCACGTGCAAGGCCTGCCTCGAAGGCAAACAACACCGGGAACCTATTTTGTCAAAGTCAGATGTGGAAAATCCGCGCATACTACATCGGACCTACACAGATGTGTGTGGACCCATGGAGACAACAGCACGGACAGGCCACAAGTACTTTGTAACCTTCATTGATGGCCATTCACATCATCTAGTGGTAAAATTGGCTAAATCGAAGGACGAAGTCTTTGCACTCACGAAGCAGTACTTCGAGAGAGCAGAAGCAGAGACAGGTTGTCGGCCAAACTACCTTCGCAGTGATGGTGGTGGCGAATATGGCTCGAAGGAATTCGAGGTCTACCTGAAGTCCAAAGGGATACACCATGAGAAGACAAATGCGTATACACCACAGGAAAACGGAGTAGCAGAGCGCATGAACCGCACCATTGTGGAGTCTGCACGTGCTATGTTAAGCGACGCTGGCCTACCCAACAAGTACTGGGGAGATGCAATCCTCCATGCAGCGCACGTAATAAATCGCCTGCCTACAAGGGCACTCAAGCAAGATCTTACACCCTACGAAGCATACACAGGAAATAAACCAGGAATTTCTCATCTACGGGTTTTTGGATGCACAGCACATACCCACATACCTGAGGAAAAGCGGCAGAAGCTGGGAGTTAAGTCCCTCGAATGTCAGTTTCTAGGCTACTCAGAGAACAAGAAGGCGTACACCTGTGTACAGAAGACTTCGGGTCAGATCGTGGAGTCGCGCGATGTCGTTTTTGATGAGGGAGATGGGACAGACAAATCCCGAGTTCAGATTGACATTGTCGTCAAGGAAACGAAGCCTGTAGCGCCTGCTATCAGTGGTCAGACCACTCGAGGGCACAAGTACCCACCTACAGAGGAAAATAGCAGCTCTGACAGCTCAGATGCGGCCTCAGAAAGAGGAAATAACCTAGTACATGACTGGGGGGACATAGACGACACTACGGCTACTAATGGCGATGAGGCGATTGCAAACGACCAGGTGGTTTCGACACCTGAGCCCGAAATTCAAGTCCAGAGTGAAAAAGGGGTTAGTGGGTCAAACCATGGGAACGACGAGGACACACGCACCTTGGAACGAAGGCGCCAGGCGACACCGATGCCTGGTCAACGCCCTGGGCCATCACGCACACCTCCAGGACCATATCCGGTCCCAATTCCACCTCCAGGTGTCAGAAGATCATCTAGAATTCGAAAAACGCCTGTAAAAGATGATGATCAAAGGTATTTCATCAATGCCTATGAACGACGGACACTACCTGTGGTGGGGGACGCTGTGGGAAGGGACGAAGGTGGTGGGAGTGGCGAGAGAGCGCCAGAGAGCGTGGAAACGGCGAGCGAAGGCGGTGATAGGCCTCATGGCGAACAGCAACACCACAACGCTTACCAAGCAAACACATCATGTGATCACGAACCCACAACCTTCGCAGAGGCAATGCGTCGTCCTGACGCTGATCGCTGGTATGCAGCCATGGCCGATGAACTCACGACGTTTAAAAATATAGGATTATACGAGGAGGTTCCTCGGCCGCCCGATCGAAAGATCATCGACTCGAAATGGGTCTACAAAATAAAACGAGGACCGACGGGCGAAATTGATAAATACAAGGCACGACTTGTCGCAAAAGGGTTTACGCAGGTGCATGGCATTGACTACACGGAGACGTTTGCGCCCGTAGCCAAGTTCTCTACGATAAGAATTCTGCTTGCCCTCGCTGCTAAGTACAACCTTGAAGTTCATCAGATGGACGTGAAATCTGCCTTTTTAAATGGCAAACTCGAGGAAGAAATTTATCTTCGTCCCCCTCCAGGTTTTCGTGACTCTAGCGACATTGTCTGGCGCCTTTATCGTGCACTTTATGGACTCAAACAAGCTCCAAAATCCTGGTATACAAGACTTCGAGAAGTCTTCGAGTCACTTGGATTCACACGCAGCGACGCAGACCATAGCCTATTTTTTAAAGTCGACGATGGTGTCTTAATCATCGTAGCTGTGTACGTCGATGATAAACTAATCCTGTCAAGGAGCCGCGAAGCCATCGAACGCTTAAAAACCCAACTGTCAGCCAAGTATGACCTCTCGGACTTAGGGGAAGCCCGTTGGATACTCGGGATGGAGATTATACGAGACCGTGACAAGGGAGTGATAGAACTCTCCCAACGTCGCTATATAGAGTTGATCCTCGAGCGCATAGGCATGCAGGATGGCCGGACCGTGTCCACACCCATCGAGCAAAACCTAAAACTCGAAAAACTTGATGCTCCCACATGTGATATTCAGTCATATCAGTCAGCACTCGGCGCACTGATGTATGCCATGTTGGCGACACGACCTGATCTCGCCTTCGCTGTAGGTGTACTCAGCAGGCATGCCGCTACCCCTGGAGACCAACATTGGTCGGCACTGAAGCGAGTCTACTGGTACCTGCGTAAAACTTCGAGTGCACGGCTGCGGTACACAAGTGACCCTAGTGGCTCCCTTGTGGGTTATGCCGATGCGGACTGGGCCGCAGATATTAATGACCGTCGCTCTGTCTCAGGCTATGTCTTCACCCTGTCTGGAGGAGCTGTAAGCTGGTCTTCGAAGAAACAAACCTCCGTAGCCCTGTCGAGCACAGAAGCCGAGTACATGGCAGTTTCAGCAGCTGGAAAGGAACTCCTTTGGGTTCGCACCTTGCTCCATGAACTGGATGCAGTCGAGATCGTGCGACCAACCCCCCTTCTAGTCGACAATCAATCTGCGATAGCGCTAACTGCAAATGCCATGTTCCATGATCGCACCAAGCACATATCAATCCGTCATCATTTTATTCGTGAGAAGGTGGAGAGTGGGGACCTGGCAGTACAGTATGTGTCTACGAATGAGCAGGTGGCTGATGTCCTCACCAAGGGGTTATCACGCGAGAAGCATGAGCGTTTCTCTTCTGGTATGGGTATTATTTTCTAAGCCTTGTTACGCTGAGGGGGTGTGTTGAAGTGTTACCACCTTTACCTGGCTTTTGCTTACATCGTACAAGCTTACATAATAAATCTTCGCACTTAGGATGTTTGTTTTTCCTTCAGGTGTACCTCAGACTTCTTCTAACTGAAGCCTGAGGTAACTGTTCTTCTTGTTAATTAATAGCTACCTTACTGACTTACTACTGTAGTCTCCTTCCTAGGTTAGCTGTGAATACAGACTTCTTCTAACTGAAGCCTGAGTCTCCTTCCTAGGTCCCTCGTCTCGGCCTCCCTTCAACAGTCATAACCTTTCAGCTTTGATGGCATCTGCACTGCCATATCATGTAGACAATCTGAAGTATGACAATGTACACGAAAGAAACCGGCTCTTGCTATACCACTGTATCAACATTATCAACTGTGAGGCAGAACTCTCAGGCCTGCAGGTGATGTCGTACCTGATGGGATATGGTGACACGTTCATGTCACATAATTATGCGGCACTGTACACAGGGCTGTTCTTCAGCACAATAAAGAGTATGTATCCCAAGTTCTCTGTAGGGTCAACAGACAGGTGAGGTATGACAACATTTGTGATCGGTTCCATGCTCACAGTCATGTGCCATCAGATATTCCACCCACACTAATGGACAGGAGGTGGAGCGCGCAGATGGAGATGACAACAACAACATGGTGACCTTACTGTGCAGCCACAAAGGGGGGCTATACACCTGCACTCAAATGCAGGATTATTTGCAACAAGGCACAGAATTGGAGGACCTCTCGCTTTTGGCATTTGTCTGTGACACGTGGGAGGAACAATACACAGTCAGCGACAAAGCGCCAAATCAGCCAACAACTCACATGAGGGGTCGTCCAGCACACATGCGCTCAGCATATCAAGGTGATCATCCAAAGACACAGACACACTGGTGTGTTTCTCATGCCAAAGGACACAATACCCTCCTGCAAATTGTGGGGCCATGGCTGCCATGACAGGATGACAGCAGCACGAACAATTTCTACTGCACATGTATGTTGGCACTGTTAAAACCATGGAGATCAGCTGGCGATCTGAAAAGCAGCAATGAAGAACAGTGCGACGCCTTTGAATGCATGGAGGCTTCAAGTGAACCCTGGGTGACACGTGTGCTAGCCAGATTGCAGTACTATTATGACTCTAAAACAGCCTGTGAATCGTCATCAGTGGTGGGAGAGGCAGCACAACCCCAAGGGCAGGAGCTGGATCATCAAATCACAGACCTTTGGGACGATACCGTCGACAATGAAACTGGCACCGACGACTGGACTGGAACACTTTCTGAGGCAGATCTCATGATTTTCAAACACAAGCAACTGTCAGCTCGAGAACAGGCACACACCAAAGAAGCCATTGCTATAGGACTACAGTGTGGTATCTTCTCTGCAAGTGAAAAGATGCCAGCATCAACAAATTATTCATACCAAGTGGCCATAGGAAAGGATGCACTTCAACTTGACCACTGGATGAATGCCATGCGGGCCATGGTTAATTGTGGTCCCAAAAGTCAGGGACTGGCGTCTCATCTGACAGAGGAGGATATGGACCATGGCAGCATTGTCAATAATGATGGCATGACACTGGGAGATGCAGGTGGAGCGTACATGTTTGCACAAGTGGCGGGCGTTGAAGACACACTCGAAGCCAGTAATGTCGAGGACTTGTTAGAGGATCAGTGGCAAGCATATGATATCATCAATTGGCACTTACAGCAATTGATGGCAGGCAGGTGTCCCAATCAGCTACGCATGATCATACCAGGCGAGGGTGGTGTGGGGAAGTCAAAGACTATTCAAACGATCACCAAGAATTTCATTCGGAGAGGTACTGAACGAATCCTTGTGAAGGCTGCATACACAGGGATTGCAGCATCGGTGATTGATGGCAAAACATTGCATAACATAGGTAATGTCACTCACAGTCCAATGTGCTTTTGCAGACGGGTTGATGGGACACTGATGATGCTGTGTCAGGCATGATCCCACTGAAAGGAGGGAAGCAATCAGCACAAACGATGAAAAGATTGGAAGAATACTGGCACGACAAACACTATCTTATCATTGATGAGATGTCCATGGTCTCTTGACCTTTTTTGGCCAAGTTATCTCACATCATTTGCCATGCACGCACCGGCACAGGTGACAAGTTGATGGACCTACCTTTTGGTGGGCTGAACATGATCCTTGTCAGAGACTTTCATCAATTTCCACCTGTGGCTACAAAGATGTCAGTGCCTTTATTCTGGCCATGCAATGTGGAAAAAGATATGGAGGAAGAAGTTCTGGGACGTCATATCTATGAAGAGTTCGACGTTGTCATGCACCTGAAGAGCCAGGTGAGAGTGACCAATGCCGAGTGGGTGGATCTCCTGCAACATGTCTGCAATGGAAGCTGCAATGAACATCACATAAATATGCTGCGTGTGCTTGTGCTGCAGAATCCTACATGTCCACCAACTGACTTCAGTTCATCGCCTTGGAAAGATGCGGTCTTGGTGACACTGCGCCACACTGTCCGTATGCATTGGAATTTGAAGATGGCGAAGGAACGTGCAGTGATGGGGAGTTTATCTCTGATTGTTTGTCCTGCTTCCGACACTATAGGGGGATGGGCTCTCATGTTACCAGAAAAATTTGCAGTGGCTGCGAACCCCAAAGGTGGCCACAGTCAGAATCAACTAGAACATGGTGGGTTGTCGGATGAAGTGGAGCTGATGATTGGCATGGAGGTGATGGTGACTTTCAACATCGCAACAGATCTTGACATGGCAAATGGTGCATGAGGTCAGGTGGTTGACATTGTCCTTGACTCGAGGGAGAGTGTCAAGGGGTCAACTGACAAGGTCATTCAGCTGCAATATCCACCACTGTATGTGCTCATGCAAATGAAATGTACCAAAGCTGGTACACTGCTGGGGCTAGGCAGTGGAGTGCTGCCAGTGACACCTATCTGTAGAATGTTCTCCATCACAACAGCTGGGGGGAAAAGATCCACGATCTCACAAGTACAGTTGCCCATAACACCTGCATATGCTTTCACAGATTATCACGCCCAAGTGCAAACTCTCAAACACTGCATCATGGACATTGGCATGCCACCCACAGGACAAATAACCCCATTCAATGTATATGTGGTGCTGTCTCGTAGCCGAGGTCGTGAGACAATCTGCCTGCTAAGAGACTTCGACGTACAACTTTTCACACAGCACCCAAGTGAATACTTGCGGAGAGAGGACGAATGTTTGGAGAAATTGGACGTCGACACGAAACGGTGGTGGCAACTGACAAAGTCCTCCGGGAGTGTATACAGATGATTACATGCTGGTTCATGAGCATCCGTAGAATACAGTTTATTTCCTTAAGTGTCCTGCACTGCCAAAGTGGCTGGTGGCATTTCCCGTGTGGAGTTGTTGGAGAGGCACGCGCACGGATGTCGAAAAAAGCGTCTCAATTTCGGGCTGGAGTGACCTTGTAAACAAGGTGACAATGCTATGATATTTGCAAGAGTCTAATAGCGAGTCTAGCTAGGTTTTGCCAGCGCCTCCCATCTCCTTGCTAGGACTAGCAACCCTCCGTCATTGCCTAACTAGGCCTTGCAAGATACTGTCGTCGCCTAGCTAGACCCCGCAATATCACACCTGCATCTAGTGGCATCCAGCAAGCTCCTGGCTGCTCTTGCTAGGCCTATCAGGAACGCGCCGTCCCCTAGCTAGCTGTTGTGAGCCTTGCTAGGCCTTGCAAGCCGCGCCGGACTCTGCCGGGCCCTACTAGATTTGTCCGCGTTTGCTGATGCTTATGATCCGACACAAGCTTGCGACTAGTCCGTACTTCGCGCTCTTCAACCTCGCACCTATCGATTGCGGCGGTTCGGCTATTAGCAACGCCAAATTATTTCCCGACCACAAAGGTGTGGGTGTGTGAATGCCGTGGCACGAATTTGGCATGTTGGGTGCTGGAGATGCAAAGGTTCACATGTAGCCACGCTCCACAGCTGGGCGCTTTGCGCAAACCTGAGGCTGCCACTCAGTCTGCTGGTCACCTCTAGCTTTCATATCGGTGATCCTGAACATTACGTTGCCTCAGAGTGCACCTTCAGCGCTCCGCGTATGTACAGTCCGTAACCTCGCGCATCCGATCCCCGGATAACAGGTCTTGTTCGTCGCCTCATGTGAGAGGCGTGGCGTCTTGCCCAGTGTATGAAGGGCAACACTGCCACAGGGTCTGACATTATTCAAGCCAGTGACCCAAGACGGTTTCTTCAACTACACACAAGAGTATGGTTTGCGCTCGCAGTGTTTCGCATGGATACATGGCTCCTTCGACCGCCGCTGACATGGACTTAGCTTGAGAACGAGTAAAGCGAATGCAAAAGGACACAAATTCGACACCAATTTTGGAAAGGACCTAGTCATGTCAGTCGCATCATTCGCACATCTTTTTGACGGTTGCCCAATGCCAACAGCCACTGCTCTTCCCCTAACGATCTTGGATTTTCAACTGCTGCCCACCGATATAGCAACGACGCCATTGTCACGCCTTAACATTAGATAGAATGGGATAACAGGCCTAAACACAAGTAGTACTCCGCGGTCCGCGCGACAGCAAGGGGGAATCTAGTAAGGTGATAGGTCGACGCAAAGCGCTAATATGAATGGGGGAAGTAGCGCGCACAAAAGTAATAAGTATGTAATTGAAACTAGGAAGAACACCGATGCCTTGCCCACGCCATGCGTTATCCATGCTCCCGTTGGGAGAATTGCTTATTAGTAGGCCACTAGACGAACATGGTGCGTAAGTGTCTGAACCATCAACTACCCTTGCAACGTACACTGCTTTCCTACTACCTAACGATGGTCAATTCGGTCAATTATAAGGCTTGCCATCTTTTACTGACTTGTAATTAGTGGTCCTCAATATGCGGACGGAGTGGTAATTCCTTCCATCTTTTCTTCAATGATGTCCCTTTTGATAGATCTGAGACCGCAGCATATCTGGAGGATGAGATGATCGTCGCGTGAGTTTCATCACATATTCTAAGCTGAAAATGAATCACACGTTTTTTCCTGCAGGTTGATTGGGCCCTCAGGTTCAGGGAAAACCTCAGTAAGGTTTAATCCGATAATGTGAAAAGCACTGCTGCAGCTATGTGATAGTTTATACGCCAGCTCACGGGACACTCCTTGCGCCGAACTGCCTCCCGCTTTAATAACCCAACGTCTCGGATAACGGCCACGGCTGTGGTCATACGGGGAGTCAACATTACCCTTCTTGATACTCCCGGTATCGGTTCCCTTGCGGATGGCAGACTTTTGTCTGAATATGATATCTTTCGCTTGGTGCGGAATTGGTTACGGAAAACGAGGTGAGGATGTCAACTAAGTGATGAGTCTGTGCCTTGAACTTCAGGCTGTCACAGACGCAGTGACCATCTCGCCGGTATACTGTATCTCCAAAACATGGACGATAGACGACCTGTGCGGCCCGATATCGACTACTTCAGCGGAATATGTGAGGCCAACAACTTCTACTCGTCCGTGGTCCTAGTTGCCACTGGGTGGGATAAGTTACGGGGAGGCGGGTGGGCCAAGCTCAGGGAGTATGAAACCGGTTTGTGGAGAGGGATGATCTCTCGTGGCGCAAAGGGGTTTCTCTACACAAACACTAAAGAATCGGCGGAAGAAGCAGTCACTCTAATCACGCACCCGCGCACAAGGGGCTGGTGATTTTATACTCGGGTCCAGACGATAGGTCAACGGCTTCCCGCTAATTCCAATTCGTTACGTTGACGTATCATGGATTTTTTACGTGTTAGGGATTATACATGCTGTTAATAGGAACTGCACAAGGGGACTTCCGACGGGCCCCTAACTGCAGAATTTGGTGCGAAATGTATGAATCGTTAAGTCCCTTATCTCTTTATGTGAACCTGTTGCCGATGCAGTCGCCATTCTTTGGGTGTTCTCGCTTCTATCGCGGGCATCAAACACGCCGTCGACGCGAGGCAAGGAAGACAATTGTGTTGGGCGCTTCAACAACACGAGGTCCTACAGTACAGCCTGCGGCCGGCCAAATTTGCTTTATCGCATTTCATTTACTATGTGCCTCTTGCCTGGTAAGCCCCAGGGCCTGCCAGCATTCTGCCGGGCCCTGAAAACCTACTCCATGATCAATTTGAATTTGAAGGATTGCTCCACACCGGCACTCAAGGTGGTCGACGCTTGCCATCGGCTTAATTTAATACTCATCGAACAGCCTTGACATCGCATCTTCCAAGCTGCCTCAGGAGGTAACGTCTTCATGGATCCTCTGACGATCCTTTCGGCTTTGGCGACCTTGCAAGCCAGTGCCGATGGGGCACATCGCATATTGCTTACTCTTAGCTCTTTTGCGCTGTCTATGATGAAAGCCGAGCAATCCCGTCACAAAGTACTAGAGGAGGTTCAGTCGTTTCGGATGGTGTTGACCGCTGTGCAGACTCAGCTGTCTGTTGTGACCCACAGGCAAGACTTAGGTACCGTCAAACACCACCTTCCTGCTATAGTGCCTGTAAGGGATTCACTCGAAAATTGCGACAAGATTTCGCGAGACCTAGTCCATCAATTGGAAACTACGCATAAATCCTGGCATTCCAGGTTTCTGTGGCCAGAGAAAGAGAAAGAACTGCAGAAGTGGTTGACTACCCTCCAACGCTCTAAAGGCGATATGTCTCTATTGCTTCAAGCTGCAACACTGTGCGTAACGTTGTCGGTGCTCAGCAATTGGTTGGCTGACCACTGTCAGTGATCGTGTCTTGTCCTTGCATGACCTGGTAACCCAGAGGGAAGATACTGAACGAGGTAATTATGACACCTTCATAGTTTTTGTACATATTGTCATATTTTAATTCGCAGATGTATGTCAGTCTAAGGTTCTAGAGTGGCTTCAATGCATCGATTGCTCAGAAAAACATGCATTGACTCGGAGGAAGCGCCAAGGGTCCACGTGCACGTGGTTATTTCGGGATGAGTGTTTTACCCGTTGGTATGAATCGAGGGGAGGCGGTTTGCTCTGGATGTACGGAAAACGTACGGTGTTTCCACATACCTCGTCCGATGGCTTTCCTATTTATGCACGTCGTTAGCTGGAGCGGGGAAGACAGTCATATCGTGAGCTGACTCTCCCTTCAGCCAAGGATCACAGTCACGTGATTGATCTGGAATTTCGGTAAATAGCTCCGCTGTCATAGATGGACTCGAGAAAAGAAACTGTACACTGGGATACTTCTATTGTGACTACCAAACGGCGGGGGATGTCCAAGTTACAGACATTCTTCGTTCGTTGGTCGCTCAATTCTTTCGTCAGTCTGACAAGAATTGGCTGCCCTTGTTCCCGGATGTTCAAGAGCGTCAGTCACGCGGGTTTCCTCTGCCTAGCGATCACGCCATTCTCCTTGACTGGCTGCTAAGGTCCTCTAGGCTTCACGAACGGCCAATTGTTGTACTTGATGCCCTTGACGAATGTGAGGGCGCATGCGGGAGGGAATTACTCACAATCATATCTCGGATGAATACTGGGCATCTTTCGTTTTTCTTGACGAGCAGAGATGAACCTCAGGTTCGAAAAGCATATGAAGAGATGTATAAAGATGCGTTCTTTTTCTCAGCTACGATTTCCCTTGAAGAGAAATGGCGAACTCGGCGCGACGACTTGCATGCTCTGGTCGTTGAAGAGCTTGGTTGTCGGCGCACTCTCAGATGTTTGCCGGACAGAGTTCGTACAAAAATACTGGAACGCTTAGTTGAGAAGTCGGATGGCATGTAAGTCATATACATGATGCTCGCAAACTCGACATTTGATGCATTGTACGTAGGTTTCGGTGGGCGCAATGCCAACTCGACAGGCTGGAAAAATGCATAGGGACAGGAGAAATCAATCACGTTCTTAATACACTTCCCGAAGACCTCAACGAAACGTATTACAGAATACTCTCTGCGATTAACGAGAAGCCTTTTTGGAAGCGTGTCGTTCTGCGGGTTCTTTACTGGCTTGTTGTTTCCCTGCGGCCTTTGCACATCCAAGCAGTCATGGAGGCCGTAAAGATTGAGATTGGGAAGCCTACCATAGACGACGAGGCGGGTGTGATAGATGAGGATTGCCTCCTCAAGGCTTGCAGTAGCCTTGTGAGCTTGGACGAAAAGACAAGGATACTGTCCTTGTCTCACTTTAGCGTGAAGGTAAGTAATTACATTGCTGAGGTGGAACATATTCAACTACATTTGTTTCAGGAATATCTGACCAACCAACCAACTGTCCGTCTTGACTTACAGGAATTCTACATTTTACCAGCAGTCGCACACCAACAGCTCGCCTTGTCGTCGATTACTTATATCCTTGTCAATGACGTTTGCAATCGTCTTCCGTCTCTCCCGGAGTGGCAAAGGTTAATCAGTTACTGCGTCACCAGTGGGCTGCAGCACATCCGATGTATCTCTAGCGACGACGACGACCGATTGCTGTGTTATCTGGACATGTTTCAGAAGAACGTCATGAATTACCCACAGAAGTTCGACAAGCTCAAAGCGTTGGCACGGACATTATCTGATAATTCCTTCAATGCGCTATTCGATAGCCCCGATTCCGTTTCGTCTATCATACTCCACTTCGGGTCGCCCTGGCTCGTCAACCACTATCTGGACCTCCGTCCCCACGTCATCAATGGTACTGGAGTTGGCAATCCACTGAAGTATGCAATTCAGGGCGAAAGACTTGACGTAGTGCAAGAATTAATGAGGAGGGGACAGGATCTGGTGTGGCCATCTGCATCGTTCAAGGATGGTTCTGTCACCTTCGAAGAATTTGATCCCGTGTCCTTCGCTCTCTCTGCAAATGGGCAGCTCACGCTGCCCTTCGTAGAAAGTCTATGTTCCCTGATGCCGATCGTACGAGAGGATATCATCCATCGCATATGTTGTCATGACCACTGGTCCTTCTCACTCATCCATATTCTCCTTGGGCGTGGCGCGGATGCTGCTTATCTGGATGAATGGGGACAATCCACGTTGCACAAATGCATACTTGCATGTGACAGAGAGGAAGTCTGCTTGGAAGTAATATTACTTCTTGTTGAAGCAGGTTGCCCTGTTGACGTACAAGATTGGGAAGGGCAGACACCTCTGCATATTGCAGCTTACTCTGGGTTTACTGCGGTGACCCGTTTTCTCTTGGATCGAGGCGCAGATATCTCTTACACTGACAACCACGGAGTTTCTGTGCTGCACAAGTGCCTTCAAACACATGGCTTCGGAAAATCTCGGAAGGAACTATTGCTACTTCTACTTGAAGCAGGGGCCTCGGCAGATATTCAGGACTCGGAAGGAGAGACACCTTTGCATCTCGCCGCTTCCCGCGGATTTAAGCTGGCCACACGCCTCCTTCTGGAATTTCAGGCGACTGTCATGCACCTTGATAAAAACGGCCGCTCAGTGTTGCACAAGTGCTTCCTATCTTCTGACGGTTGGCAAGAAGATCGCTTTGAAACCGCATGGCTATTGGTCCAAGCGGGCTTCCCTGTCGACTTGCGTAATTCAGCTGGCGAGACATTGCTCCATCTTGTCGCTCGCTCCGGGACTGCCTCACAGATTCGTCTGCTTCTGGGACTGGATGCAGATCCTGCTACTCTCGACAACTGGGGAGCATGTGCCTTACACAAATGCCTGGACCGTGACGATCAACTTGAAGTCCTAGGTATAGTGGAAGTTCTGGTGGAAGCAGGTTGTCCTATCGACACGCAGGATTCATATAATGAGACGCCACTACATCTTGCAGCTCGTCGTCGGTTTTTCTCAGTGGTCGAGTTCTTGCTAGGAAGGGGGGCAGATCCCATGAGCCTTGATGGGGACGGAGCATCTGCGTTGCACAAATGCCTTCACGCTCAGGGCCTCGGGGAAACCGTGGAAGTCGTACAAGTTCTGCTTGAAGCAGGCTGCCCCACTGATGTGCGAAATTCGAAGGGTGAGACACCAGTGCATCTCGCGGCCGGTCGGATGTTTCCCTCGGTCATACGTCTTCTCATGGCATGGGTAGCAGACGTGACATTAGTTGATATCGTTGGCAATTCTGCGTTGCACTGGTGTCTCACAACCGCTTCTCGGTACAATGAGGACGCCTGCTTGCAAACGGCACAGCTTCTTGTCGAGGCGGGCTGCCCTATAGACCTGGCGAATTCGCTCGGAGAGACTCCCCTACATCTTGCGGCTTCCTCAGGATTTGCTTCTGTAATACGTCATATTTTGGCACGAGGAGCAAACGTTACATCCGTGGACAACAGTGGACACTCAGTTTTGCACAGATGTCTCAGTGCGTCAGCGCTTCAAGAGGATACCTGCTTCAAGTTAACACAGCTTCTCGTTGAAGCTGGCTGTCCTACTTCTGTTCCTAACTTTCATGGGAAGACGCCTATGCACCTCGCTTGCTCTCGTGGACTTACATCGGTCGTGTTGTTCTTGCTGGAGCACGATTCCACGCAAATGCCACATGACATCATCCTTCATACCCAGGGACTGGCATGCTTTCATCTAGTCCTCGAGCGTCGTGCGAATGCGCTGGCAGCTTCGATCACCGGGGATACGGCTCTGCACACACTTTTCCACTCGACCTGGCCAGGACACGAAGACGCGATAGAGATGGCACGAATGCTAGTTGATGCAGGTTGTGACGTAAACGCAAGAAATTCAGAAGGCAAAACTCCCCTTCACTACGCTGTCCTTCGAAGTATCCATGCAGTCCAGTTTCTGCTGGATGCTGGGGCACGTCTCCCGAATGACATTATTTCTAGTGTTCTCAGTCATCCGGAAAAGTTAGTGGGACATCGGTCCTGCTTTGCTTCTCTTCTCATCCATTTCGATAACCCACTAGTCGACATGTTAAGCGCTCTTGCGCGACGTGCCAGAACGCTCGAACAACCTAACGTGTTCGCACGCGACGAGAACGGTCAAACTCCACTACACCACCTATTGCGACTGGGCAGACGGGACTTTCTTACCGTGCGACAGCTCCAAGACATTGTACGAATGTTTGTTGAATGTGGGTGCGATTACATGCTCCCAGACGACGCAGGTTTTACGCCAATTGAGCTTGCTAATCAGCGCGGATACGAGAAAGTTGTCAATTACCTGCTTGATCACGGTGCTGAGCTCACTGGCGCTGAGCACGTTCGTGCTTAGCGCAGGCTGCCATGGGTCCGTTTAGTCGATGTCCTAATGTACTTAGTAGTGATCGCCATGTATCGTAGTGTTCCCGACAATGTTCAAATGTTCCCTCTAAGCAAGCACCAGGTCACCGCAAACAAGCGCCGATGGCAACGTCGACCCCTCATGGCAACCCTCACTGGAACGTTCTGATGCGGGTCCAAGGGTTTAGTTCATGCCTGCGTGCCTCACGGACAGCAGCTGGTCCGAATTGGAAAATGGGGTAATCTGTACTGCATCGTGCGGTTCTTGGACGCAACGTGGCTTTCCAGACACGCAAGCCGTTAATAATTTTCACGAGCCTTCGGCTCGCGGCTGCTTCGCAGCCTCCCACTACCACCGGCAGGGGGGTGTTTGGCTACCTCTGGGGAAGAGGGTTGTCTGGCTACCCCCAGCAAGGAGGGTTGTCCAGGACTTCCCCATCACACCCCCTAGATGACCATACCCCATTGGTAACCTTTGACTTACATCACCTCCCCCAGATCAAGAGGAACTGGTCTTGACCCTGCTACATAGCACCCTGCTTGTAACCCCTAACTATCAGTACTATCTTCATCACAACCAATTACATTGATTACATTGATGCCACAAATTCCACTTGACAATAGAAATCCTCACCAAGATATTTATTTTCCACTCCAGTCCCTTGTTGGTCTATGAGATATCCTTTACATTACCCCCCTGTGTTATGCCTCAAGCTGCCCCCTTACCATTTCTGGTCACATGACACATACATATTCATGTGTTTGGTCTTCCAGGCCATTGCCATTGCTGTTACCACCATTTGGGCTGTGGTCTGGGTCATACAGCATCTGTGGAAGGGGAGGTTGGTCTAGAAGAGACTCCACAACATCATTGCTGTGCTTTGATTGCTTTCTTGTACAATTCCCTTGTCTCATTTCCCCTTTACCACTGTATAGTATATTTGATTTGTTTCACATCCATCATGACTCTGCCCCCTTGCTGCACATGTCTGATTATGCAGCTGGTTTGGGCCTTGACCCCCTTTCCACTAAGTCATACTGACTCATTTCTATTTCATCACTTACTGTCCACAGCAATTGACTATTTACAGAGTTATTGTGCACCCTCCTCAGGGGATATATAGTTAGAGGTACAATACTCTGTAGCCTTAGTTTTTTGCTACCTTGCAATTCCCCATGAAATATATCCACTCTTCTCATTTCCTTGCATTGGGTGTATACTCCTAATGGCAGGAATCTATCAAGGTCAGGATCAGTAGGGGAGCCATAGGGGTTACAATAAGTTTGGCCCATAGTGTGTCCCTCCATCCATTTGTGCCTAGTCCATTTGATGAAGCCAGTGCATCAGAGCATAACACCCTGTGTGAACCCAAATCCCACCACCTTCAGCCAGCCTCCTCTTGATCAGTTGAAAAACATCCAAAAATGTGTTCAAATGCAGTGGAACAGCTTGCATCTATGATTGGAGAGGAGAGATCACACCAAAACTGCCAAGGATCAGGGGACAATGTGGACAAATCACCTGTAGCAGCCCTTATCAGTTGGAAAATCCAGTTATCACACCCAAAAGTGCACTTAAATGGAGGGGAAAACCTGTATCCATGAAGGGAGAGATGAGATCTTGCCACAACATGCAAAGATCAGTCCAAAATGTGTGCAAAATGCTGTTATTATCTGAGTGATTAGATCAAAACATCACACAGTGCAGGCTTGGTGTGGCCCAATGTGACCTGTTCATTGATAGGCTGATGACAGGGCTGCAGGGGAAAGATGTACACTCAGATTGTGTAGTGTAACAGTAGGAAAATGGTTGCTTCAGTGGTACAATTTCTTGACTATTCCCTCAGTAGATTGATGGTAAGCACTTAGTATTCTATAGTACTGACAGCCTGTAGTTGCCTATAGGTAGTGTCAACAGAAAAGGCCATCATCGCGATTTCTGGCGGAGTTTGAATTTCTCTGCAGGAGTTTGAAATGATTGAGAACTCAGTATTTGACAACTGTGGGAAAAGCGGCACATGGTTTTTGTCATACAAAAAAGGAAAAACACGTGGCATTAGCGACGGTAGCGAGAATTGCGAACTACGCGAACTACGCATCGACTATCGGCGATCGGCCGTCGCGCACAGTCCCCCCCACCTCACACGTGACCATTCGCCGTTAAACTTATTGATTGCGAACTACGCGAACTACGCATCGACTATCGGCGATCGGCCGTCGCGCACAGTCCCCCCCACCTCACACGTGACCATTCGCCGTTAAACTTATTGATTGCGAACTACGCGAACTACGCATCGACTATCGGCGATCGGCCGTCGCGCACAGTCCCCCCCACCTCACACGTGACCATTCGCCGTTAAACTTATTGATTATTGATTGACATCCGCCACGTGGCACTAGGCGGAACAAACCACACGCAGCTCGAGTTTCGTTGAACCATGATCCACGTGAAAGCGGTTCCTAGCTGGCCCAGAAGAGAAAGCCAGAGACATTTGCAAGTTGCAGCTGGGGATCCGGAGTCCGGGACTAATCAATGCACGATCGGCGCCGCGAGCTGCGAGTTTCCCCAGTGGCGAGGGCTTAGCGCACAGATAAACACCCCACCTCGCAGAAACCAGTGCTCAAGGAATCTATGGAACCATGCCTTCAGGTCTCAGCAATGCGGCAAGCTTCCGTCACCTGCAAGGCGTAATGAAATGAAATGTGCTACCACCACTATGCTGCAGGGCCCTGCTCCAACGTAATTCGGATTGTTACCGAACACCAGGTAGTTTACATAGGCCCTTGATAAAGGGAACATATCGTAATACCAAAGCCCTCCGGGCGCCCCTGGACGCCTGTGGACCTACGTGCATTGGTAGCGTGTACTGTGTACATACTGCAGAGTGCTTCCAAGCATATGTACCTACAGCAGGTAGGTTTGCCGGATACTGGTCACCGGTTCATAAGACAGTAATGTGGATAGCGCCGCAAGTCTAGATGGTCGAGTTCACTACCCCTGAAGTAACAGGTACATGTATCATCCTAGACTACCGGCTCGACTGACCTTAGCACTTTCGATTATGCTTGCTTCCCATTTTCGTCAAGTCGTACCCAAGTCAAACTTTATCTGGACGCCACAGGAGGAAGCGCCTTATGTTCAAAGATCTGAACTTTCACCAGTGTACGTAGATATTGTATTTCTAAGGGGGCTGTTATCGAATGTCTATTTTCGTTGATAAATGTCTGGGCGAGAGTGGCAAACGTTCGTAGGCTATTGTCCGGCGGGGTGGATTATATAGGGTGGTAGATGACGTAACTGTTGCATGGTGAGTTATTGCAGGTATGGTCAGTGAGCAACACACAAGCAGTCTTCAATGATGTGGAGGATCGGCTGGACGCATAATGAAGTTGAGCCGCAGACCTGCCCTCCGAGTGTCGTCCATACGGCGTTGACGATAGCCAAGCGATAACAGGTGGCAGTGGGTGCTGTGCTACGATGAGGAACCATTTCGAAGTCGAGAGATAGCCAACCTGGATCATTCAGAGATCGGATTTTGGTCCTGCAAGCGAAGTGCGGGTGGTTTGTTTCTTCGCAGGAGATGAAGCGAAAGCCGCGCCATTAGGAGCGCCTGAACACTGGTAGGAGAGAATGTGCGTTGACGTAGCCTTGCGGTATTGATCACAGAACGGTGATGCAGGGTGAGGCTAGGGTACGCGCAAAACGCACACCACTGTCCATGACATGTTGGATAATATGCCTCAAATATGCCTGCAAGCAGTTTGCATGACGTTCCGAAACATGATGAATACTAAACGTTAAACCCCAACATTCCAATTCTCCCCAGCCCCCCCTGCACGTGACCGGAGTTAACGGTTCGGTATGATCGTGAACGACAAAGAGTTTACAGACCTGGGCCTAACGGCGTCCAGGAATAGTGTATTACTGATATCACTGACGAACATTTCAACGATAGTTGTTTGACCTGCAGTTCGATGGCTCCACGACACTACAACTAGGCAAAACAGTATACATAGACCCGCTATGGTCAGTAAGGAGAACGAAGCCAGGCAGATACAAGATAGTATTAATGTAGGCAATGCAAGTATACGAATACAGACTATTGTTGAGTGGAAGTGATAGTAAATACTTGGATATAACCTGAACAGTCGGGGTGATTAGTGCAGGTATGCACGCCATGAAGTGTGCCGGCTATATCCATTTAGCTGCAGTACGCAGTTCGTCCGCAGACTTTGCATACTATGGTGATCCGTCAGATTGTATCCCGCTTTCCCGTAATTGTTCGTACTCACCGCGTTACAGTACAGCCTTAGAGGTAGCAGGGTGCGTCTCAACAGGGCCCTGACATTGTTATCCAATTCCGTCCTTGTTCTCATGCGGTCAATTGCATCTTCCAACTCCCTATTGTCGTGGATGATTGGGGTCCACCAGTCTTCGACAACTTCCATGTCACGGGCAATTGCTCTCATAGTCTCAACAGCTCCGCACGCGAACTCTGTCTTCATGTCATGAACGCCCAGATTGACATGGATATAACTCACCATGAAGCTTTTTCGCATTTCCATTAAAGGCCCGAAACTTAGGCTTACGCAGATTGTGAACAACGTCGCCGATAGCCTGCAAAAAAAAAAAGGTCAATCGCTTCATGCGTAAATTGTAAGTGGCTTACAAACTCCATGCTTTCCCGTGCCTCTGCCCAGACATTTTGGGCCTGCACGGGAAGATCAGGAAAATCTTTCATACTTCGTTGCAGGTGCTGGATGTTGCCGGAGTCCAAAGTTAATTGCAATGCAGACCGCCGTTGCTGCACGAATTTAACACTGCTTTCTAATTCGTGGGCGAAGGTTAGGATCCGAGGGTTGAGGTACGTTGAAACATTAGAAGCTTTCTTATACTTGACCTGCTTTAGGAGGGTGGCACACTGAGCGATACTTCCACGTTGAGGCGGTGGGCAAAGAGAGTTGCCATTCTCCGGTTCGGGCGAAGGACGTCTATCATTCCTGGCATCCTCTGGCTGCACCGAATCATATTCTGGAGGGGCACTATCACCGAAGTGAGGTTAATAGCCTTACGAGCATACAAACATGTGAATACTTACTCCACCACACCCCGTTTCAGATCGTCAAGCTGCTTGCGCAACCGTGCGACCTCCATCTCTGCTTTACTCTTCTCCACCATCATCTCTCTCCTCATCTCCGCCATTTCACGCATCATCTTTTCTTGCAATTCACATATTTCCTTTTTGTGCTTCTCCAAAAGCGCATTGATAACGCCGCGAAGCTCAGCACCCGCTGCGGTCTCCTCCAGAGGCTTCTGCTCTTCTACAAGCTCGCGAACAATTTGAACGGTTGTGGATTCCTTGCGTAGAAGGTAATCGATGATATTCGATGCAGATTGTGGTGTTCCATCATAACGTTCCAATACAGCACCCTTGTCCAGTAGCGGCTTGAAAAGATTATGCCCCGATCGCAATTCTTGCTCGCGTTGTTGTCCCTCTTCCGGTGTGACTTTGTCCCACATCGTCGTGATGATGGAAACGTTCTTCAGTGAATCCTCGCCACAAAGTTTGTGGAACATTCTAAGATTATTTTGCGACTTGCCTCCCATGCGAGTGTCAACGATCCGGTGCACATAAATCAGACCAGTAACTCTTGACATAGTTCCCCGATACCTAAAACAAAAATTATAGGGTGTCCGTGAGTGGACGGCTCTGAAAGATATTAAACTTACTCTTTCTCCAGGAAAGTCGCAATCATTTTGAGGACATCAGTATCAGTCAGTCCTTCACGGGAATCATCGAAACCAGGAGTGTCCACCAGCTTGATTTTGACACCATCGTTGTTTACCCACTGGATGGGTTGAATTTTACTCGTTTCAGACTCGAGGCTATGTCCAACATGGATATTACTGGACAATTCTGGCGGGACCGCGTTGCGGACAAACTAAAAATATCAAGATTGCAGTCAGCCTCAACTGCATCGCTATTAGAATGTGGTAGGTCCTACTGAGGATTTCCCCGTTCCTGTGGGGCCCATAATGCTGTTTCAAAGTTCAGTCTCCATAGATGAAGCCTAAGATGCGGAGCTGGTACACTTACACGATCACTCGTTCATCAGACATGGTAAAGCAATGTGATGATATAGTGACGGGTTGGGAGTTGATGGCCAGAAAGCACAGTTGTATATATATTGCATCTCTTATCAAGGGGTAGTGTCTTCCTCCGCTGGTATCGTGGAAATGATGCTACCTGACGCTACCTGCCAACCTGCAGGTTTGTGCGTGGCGAACGTTGAAGATAGGGTTACAGACAAAACTTCCGATATCAGCGCTCATTCGAATGATTAGCGCTTGGATGACGCTAGCGTTCAAGCGCTCAAGCTTGGATGTCATCATGCTGTGGGTTTGTGTGTGCTTCGAAGAAGTCCTTGCTTGTGATCAGATTCCGATCATTGCAGGAGATCAGCGAGATGAAGTCGATGCATGGCACACGCCACGATGTGCCAGTATAAGGTGATCAATCTCCACGCAATGTGCAGCGCGGCAAAGTTCTCCTTGCTTGGGCAACGTGTGCGGTCGAATATGTTTCCGTGCTATATAACCAATGGTCGTCGGTGACGACCTTTATACCCCGACCTTCAGACCTCCGGTTTGTCATGTCAGTTAAAACAATTGCGTAAGTTGAAATGTGCGTTCGATTGCATTCGAGCTAACAGTCGGTACAGAGTTATGGGTCCCACTGGATCCGGAAAATCCACGGTAGGCATTCCAGCCTGAGGTGCTAAGGATATTCGTCAATAAACGCTGTTAAATTTTAAGTTCATTAACAATTTTGTCCCGCCGGGATCATCTGGTGCCATCCGGATCGGACATAGCCTCCAGTCAGAGACGAGCAAAGTTCAGCCAATCGAGTTGGACAACGGCAATGGTGTCAGGTTTAAACTCGTGGATACTCCTGGCTTTGACGACTCCCGAGAGGGGATTACTGATATCGACGTCCTATCCATGATCGCAACATTCCTAGTGTAAGAGTGTTACATAGTTTTGCTTTGTGTCCGCTTCTGACACGTTTGCATTAGGCAGGAGGAGAAGTGTTCCATGCTTGCTGGTCTGATCTACATGCATCGGATAAGTGATACCAGAATGGGAGGTACTGCGCGACAAAATCTCAGGATGTTTCACAAGATTTGCGGTCAAGATTCTCTGAAGAATGTTGTCATCGTTACGACGATGTGGGACAAGGTTTCGCCAGAAGATGGGAAGCGCCGCGAGGAAGAGTTGCGGTCCAGCGAGACCCTATTCAAGCCCTTAATAGACGAGGGCGCTGCTATGTACCGCCATGATGGTACACTAGCATCTGCGTCGGCTATCATCGATCGCCTTCTACGCACGCAGGAGCATACGACCACTCAAATCGTTCACGAGCTCTTATACCAGCAGAGGACTCTAGAAGAGACTACAGCGGGAGCCGAAATCCAGAGTGAGCTCCGTGCTATCTTGCGGAAGCACACTGCAGAAATAAGGGGTTTGGAAGAGGAATTAAAATCAGCGACAACCACCTTGACTAAAGATGAAATAGCTGTGCAGAAGAGGGACCTGGAGCTGTCAGCGAACAAACTGAACAAGCAGCTTGAAGATCTGAAGCGTCGCTCTGGCACTAGTGACCAGTAGTGAGTTCAAGATTTGTCCGTTCTTGATAAGAGCTGACAAAGTGATTTAGTTTTCTGCCGACCAGGAGCTCAAGTGCCAATCTTGGCCACCACCATTCAAGGGGAAACGAGTGCGCTTTTTTTTTGCCAAAGAACATTATAACCGGAATAACCGAATTGTCCCAGAGTTTACCCCACGCATGATTTTCATGGCTACCCTTACTACTGGAACGATCCAATGCGGGGAAGGCCTCTATCGCCTTCAGCAACCCCTCTTCTTCTTCCCCAAGCAGATTATATTACGAACTGTACCCAGCTCCTCCACTTGGCAGACCGCATCCCGAATATCCGCAAGATGACGCCTACCCGCGATGATATCGTGAAATACGCAAGCACCTGGACTTCAGGTTTTGCTGGCATCATAGGGAATAGTGTTGATAACGCACAGCATGGAATTCGTATCTTGGAGTCCATGGTGCAGTTGCGAAACCCGCAGAGACTCACGAGCAACTTCATAAATATCATGAAGGATACTGAACGCGATTGGAGGAATACATACACGACCATGGCAAAGGTGGGCTCAGCTGCAATATTTCGCGCATCTATATGCTGATACTTTGTTGGCAGAAGTGCGGCGAGTACCGGGCCGCTCTACACGCAGAGCAAAGAACTATACTAACTATACTGGTGCCTGGTGGTGGGAGGAGGTACTTCAGTACGGGACGTCTGTGTTTGGTTAAGTCGCATAGCTAACTAAATTTAAACAGGTGTTCTGCAGGCAATTTCCGGAGTCATGAAGTTGGTGCTCGCGGACATGAACTGTACAATTGAGTGGTGGACGAGCATTAGCGATCGAGTTAGAAAGTGGGGAGACGTTACCCGTCAGCCGATATCAGGGCATGGCTTCAATGACTTTGTCAGGGATGACTTGTCATCCGTCATTCGCGCACTAGAATCGTACTGTGGGGCGGTGAGTTCCAGCTCGAGGGTTGTCGACAAGCTTTGTAACTGACGTTGCTGAACACCTAGTATCAAAATCTTTCCCAAGAGCTACGTGAGTCAATCCAAAGTATCGAGAGAGACCAAAATTATTGTGAAGTAGATGAGATTCAAGCTACTTTTCTCCCGACAACAGATCAACTGGTCACGGCTACGCCTGGTAACTCAAAGCTGAAACGGAATCGTCCGCCTCGCTCCCAGACATCGCTGACAGTCGGAAGGAAGGAACTACCCACAACTCCAGATTCGAGTCTTACTCTTTGAGCTCTTCTTGTTGATTTGTTATTTATCGCCGGGCATGTGTAGTATACCATAAGCATGGTTGATATTGGTATTGACCTCATCAATCACCCTAACAGGAGTGACGTTACCTGACAGGTCGATCAGCCAATTACCGATATCAGGTAGGATAAAATGCGACACGCCTGCGAGTCTTGAGCACGAAGCCACTGAGCACATAGTGGCACACATGTCTGGGCCACACTGGTCGAACCGAAGTCCATACCACTGAGAACTTATCACGAAGTGAGAACGAGAGAGCGACGATTTAACACTAGCTTTGAAACGTACGTACTTTATCGTATTATACCACCCGAAGCAGACAGCTACTGAGCTGCCCCTAACGGTCTTGGATTGTCAACTGCTGTCCCATCCTTCACCACACTCCACTCCCCCTCGCTGTCGCGGGTACTACACACTTCCGTTTCGGCCTCTCATCGTCAACATTCCCATCCCATCTAATGCTCGAAGGCCATGAGCCACAACACCTTTCCCTGGAGTTAATAAAGATTTATGGTGATGACAAAAGTGCACAGTTCCCGACATACATAATGCTTAAACAACAAGTCCAAAAGAGCAGGCAAGTCGCCAAAAAAATGCGTTCATGAGTATCCAGAATTATTGCCCATTTACAGCCAAAAGGGCACGGTTGCAGCAGCGGTATAAGCAGAGGCAAAAGATGTGCAGGATACCAGTGAAGCAAGGTTACGAGATGCCGAGGTGGTGGCACAGTGATAACAGATGCGACCCAGTAGCGGCAACAGGTGCCCCGTGGCTAGGTGGAGACACAGTACCGGCAAGAGACACCAGAGGTGACGACGCAGGGGCAACAGATGTTCGATCTCGAGAAGGCAGAGCAAGAGATACTTAAGGCAGACGAGGCATTGCACAAGTTCGATGAAATGTGGACAAGGACAACTGAGCCTCGAAGCAATTTGTGAATTGACGACGAGGACCTCCCGCGAAACCGTTGCTGAACTCGACAAGGTAAGTGCTGATTTCAGACACCTGCTACCCTATCTTACCAATCTACGTCGCGGTTTCTGGGGTGGACCTCTTGCAATACAGAGACAGGTGATACGCGAAATGAGGTGAGTTAGTTGAATACCTTATCATTTGTGACCTGTACTCAACCCTTGGTTAGGACTGGTGTATTACGCGTTTCGTCGTCATCCTCATCATGCTACGACTCTAGATTCCAGTGTTGGTATACCATCATCGACAGCCCGATGCTGAGTTTGGTCCCGAACTCGGGTCCCGTGACCACATGTAACGCGACTCGGACACGCGTTTCAAACTCGATACGATGCCATCCAAAATATCAGTCAGGGGCATCCGCGCTATTCCTTCAGCCAAGAATGGAGACGATCACAGCGCTCAATCATTCAAACCAACCAGATTGCAGGACACTGAGGACCAGGAATTAGAGTACGTATCATGATTAACCCGAGACAGATGTTCTGCGACAGATCAGGTTGTACGCCAAGGCTGTCGCCGAGTTCAAAGGTGCATGCCAAGTTTTTCTCGTCAGAGTCTGATCTATGTAACTCAGGTTGCGTAGTTTCCTGGCAGAAACATAAACAAGAAAGGGAGAATAAGGTTTTGCAAGCTGTGCGAACTGAGCTCAATGGATATGTTGGTGGTCTCACGAATGAATCTCCATCTCGCCAATCTGACCCTGCACAGTTAAGTGGCAGACGTGCTGCGATGGAGGAAGTCACCGTTAAAATGTAAGTGCATATATGCGCATGAATTGTCATCGGGAGTCTAACTCGATGGGACCACACGTCAGCGAACAAACCTATCAAAATTACCTTGCTCAAACCACAGTCATGGAAGACAAGATACGTGCTGTGATGGTAGCCATCGTTGAGAAACAACAGGGATTACTTGTGAGCGGTTACAGTCGCGTTTCATGTTGACTCACAGTCACTTGCGATCGTAGTCGTTGGCAGTCCAGAAACACCAGAAGGTTATAGAAGTCGGTCAAGATGTTGAAGCAGCCCAGACAGAAGCGTTGAGACATATCAAGACTGCGTGTAAAGGTGAGTGTCTCAGAACTACCGATCAGAATTCGCCATAATACTTCATCATGCCAGATTACATCGCATTGAAAGATGTGCTGAGTGCAGAGCATGACTGACCGGTTCTTTGGCATGCAATTGAGGTCAATCATGTCCGACTACGTCATGCACTCGTCCCTGTACAAGCGAGCAGAATTTTTAACGCACCTGCCTTGTAATAAAACGGTGCACTTTGGAGCTCCTCCGAGTGTCATTATTAGTGGCATGAATGTCAGTCCTGAACCATAATCGCCACACCGTACATGGATGCTATAAGGATGACAACTGAATGAGGAGAACATGGTGTGGTAGCCATAGTGCGATCCCTAGTAGGTCTGTCTTTTTACTTCTGAGCAACCTTCTGTTGCTGTTGGCTCTTGATGACCTTCTTCACTATCTTGGCTTCCTCGACCAAAAATGCCCGCAGAATGCTTGAAGGCAAGAATTGAGACCACAAAGAAGAACAGACGGATCAAGTTACTCACCGAGACTTGACGCAGTCGCCACACCGCGAGCCACCGTATGCCCGTCGGACGGTCTTTATGCGTTTCGAGACGGTAGCGTATTGGCGCGGCCGGAGAGCAGGTACCTGTTACATCCGTACCGGAAGAAACCCAATCGTTCATAATTCAGCACATATAGGCGTGATTTTGACATACACCTGGAAGACCGATCCCGCAATCACCGCATTTGGGTTGTGTGGGGATCTTCTTGAGGTGGTGGTAAACGAGACGGCCACCGGGAGTCTTGACCACACGCCGGCGGTTGGAGGTGGTGTTGTAGGGCTGGCGTTTACGGAGGGTCACACGTTGGGCCATTTGATGATCTGAGTAACATCGAATTTAGTGTCCAAATTCCGGCCGTGAACGCTGGGGCCTACAGTTTTTGTGTCTGCACAGTGCATTTCAGTCCAATCTGACGTGGTTGCAAGCATGCTCGGACGTACCTTGTGTCTTGAGGATCGTGAACGACGGCGCCGAGGGTGGAACGGGGCAGGGCTGTGGCTGAGAGATATTGTACAGTACTTCGGCAGTTGCCGCTGCCATCCGTTACATAAGCAACTGGAGTGCCGAGATGGTCACGTGCGCCCGTAAGCTGTGGTGGGCATCGCGACACAGCCTCTCCATTATGGTGTCAGTGTATCAGCAGCCTCACTCCAGGGCGTTCTGACTAGGTGCATTAGCAAAGTCTCGTTTGACTTTCTAAACGAGACCCTCCTCGCTAAAATGAAGTTGCAAAAGTTCTTTGGTCGCGAAAAGTTAAAGCCAGCCAAGGTCACCCCGCTCGGTCGGGATCTTGAAGCGCCTGCCCAACCCATCATCGACGAGGCAAGTCATATCACAACATGTTCACCACGACAGCCCGCGTCATCTCCCATATCTGATGAACAGGATGCTGTTGCCGCACATCACGGCAGCTTCCAGTCCGCAGTAGTACCACCATCAGCCCAGTTTCAATCTCGAGAACATCCACGTCTTGTTCCCCACCCGCCCGGCGAAGATCACTGGGAAGTCGTCCCACCAGGCGAAGAAGCTCCTCACGGAATGAATATACGTTCACATCAGCAGCATTTTCCCCCTCCAGTTATCCCATCGCGTTCGTCATCCCTCGGATCGCTGCCTCCCGGCGCTTCGCCTCCCATGCCGAACGCCGCGTCGTCAATACCTCGTTCTTCTTCTCCTTTTAGCGTCTCGTCTCACACGACGTCCATTCAACATCCGAATGTCCAACATCCTACTCGCAACCCACGTAACGACCAAAACATCGCACGCAAGAAATCCCCGGCTCCCGCCGCGTTGGGGATCCTCAGGGCGTTAGAGCCTAGTCACCTGGACTCGCAGTCCAATTTCCATCAAGACTCTTCTGACGATCATCACCCGCCAAGCGAGCCCGTACGTGCAAAGGAGAAGAGAGGTTTCTGGGAGGGAATGTTGAAGGATCGGGAGAGCAAGGCAAAGGAAAGAGAAAGGGAAAAGGAGAGGGAGCGGGAGCGGACGAGAGACCGAGATCGGCGGGACGATGACGTCGGCAGTGCTGAGCTGACAAGAATGATTGGTACGTAACTATCGTTTAACCCAGCGTCGACTATTAAACAAAATTAACTTGGACCATTAAGGCTATCTCACTGCAACAGCATCTGAGGATTGGTCGATTGTGCTCGACGTCTGCGAGAGGGCGTCCGCTAGCGAAGCTAACGCCAAAGAGGCCGCAAAGGCCCTGAGACGGGAGTTTAAGCAAGTTAATTTCTTGATCGTATTTTTCGACGTTTTTATTAACCTTCGTGTCTTTCTTCTTTAGGTATGCGGAGCCAAAATCACAGCTGGCTGCAGCAAGAGTATGTACCATGTGGCCCATCGGACCCGTTAAAAGTTTTAATATCGCTTTATCTCATAGTTGTGGGCAATTATGCTTCGGAACGCTTCAGACGTTTTCCTTGCACAGATTTCTCAGAGGAAGTTCATAGAAAACTTGGAAGATGTCCTAACGTCCTCTCGGACCTCGCCAGTCGTTCGGGAACGATTGATGGAGGTATTGGCGGCGGCGGCCTACATATCATCGCGTACGTTACATGTCTGAGCTCGTGTCTATTGGCGTTGGAGACTCATTGTCTTCTTAGGATCTCAGCCGGCAGGTAAAGACAAGGAGAAAGAGAGAGATGGATTTCGTGGCTTATGGTGTCGTCTCAAGCCTGCGGATAAACCGGAATGTGGAGTGCCGTTTGATACGGATGATGCGATGTTCAGTCCTCCCGTCACCTCTCTGCGGAGGCCTAGTTCGCAGTACTCCCTCGAGACGCCTACTTTTGCACAGCAAACATTCGCCAGAGGAGTATCGCCCACCCCTCCGCCAGTGGACCGAACTCCCGTATGTCACTCTACTTCTCTCAATATATAACTAATCGTAAATGTCCTAGCAGCCACAGGGTCGCCGGCGTCATCGCGGCATAATTCCTTTGGAGGAGGATATGCAACGACTATTCCAGGAATGTAAAATAGCCCGCGGCAACGCTAACGTGTTGTCCGATGCCTTGGCATTTGCGAAACCTGAAGATCTTGAAGGAGAGCTCGTTCGTGTGAGTATGTTCGTTTCTCCGGCCAGCATACTTCTGAAAAATCCCTTCCAGGAATTCATGGCGAAATGCCATTCGTCGCAAGAGTTGATCCATACGCAGATACCATGGGCAAGTTCGGGTGCAGAAAGGTCTCGAGCGGAAAGAGCCCTACAATCCGAGCATGGTCGATCAACACATGGTTCCCATCAAGACCTTCATGCGGGTCTAGACGAGCCTCCCAATGAACTTACCATAGAAGAAGAGTTGCTTGCAGCCCTTCTCGATGCTAACGAGGCACTTCTCGGGGCGTTACGTATGTATGACGACCTCTCAAGGGTTGCTGTCGAAAGGGCAACGGAGGAGAGGAGCAAGCGGGAAGTAAGGATGAGCAGAAGGGTTAGTCGACTTGTTTTCTTTTGTACTAATTCAGGATTGGCTAACGGCTGCGAAGCAATTTGACGAGCAGCTCGGTGAACCTCCCGGAGGGCACAGCGGGTCGCCGAGAACTGCATCGCCGCCGCTTCCTTCCCCTCCAACGTCACCTCGTCAGCAATTTGAAGTGCCCATAGTCGTACCTTCCCCCAATCACCCATTACCACGGATACCACCAAGTTTGATGAACTTAATGCCCAGCACCCCTTCACTAGCTCAGATTACTTCTCAGCATTACCATTCGCAGTCCACGACACCAACGCTACTAGCGCCCCCTCACCCCCTTGGACCCCGTTCGCCCTCGCAACCTCAAACTTACTCTCGCACGCCTTCTCCAGATCGGATGCAACGATTCTCGAGGAATAATTCCCCCGAGAGTAGGAAAGATTCATTACCTGAAGGAGTGGAACGGATGCATATCGAGGACGACGAATCTACTAGTGAAGAAGTTCATACTCCCATACGTCCCAGCGAGAAGGCACTCGGAAAACGGCGGGTTATTTATGAGTCCGATGGTAAGCTCAGTTCAAACCTTTTTTTTGCGTGCTGATAACATGCGCCACAAGCGTACGATACGTGCGACCAATACAATGACAAGAACCCTACATCGTCCTTTCGAGATTCGGTATTGGATTCTGACTCGGATGAGGTGGCATATATGCCAAGGCGTCCTCCGGTACGGTATGTTTATGACGCGGCAGCGGAGCGTACGGCACAGCAACTCAAAGAAGGTCGCGTCCTTGTCAATGGAGTTCATTAGCTGGCTCTTGATGCAAACTCCTTCGATCGTAGAAGTTCATGTTCAGGTTTCGGACGTCTTGTAATTTGCTGTACAGTAGCGTGTAACTTTGCATAGCTTGTCACTTAGTTTTCTTTTCTTTCTTTTTTGGGTGTTTCAAGCAGGCACGTTTGTTTGGACATGTGTGTGTCGGTGCTGTACCACATATTAACGGCCTGCCTGCTCACTCTGGGTGTACACCTGTGCACACACTACCACTCTGCACACTGCTAAGATGGCGACAGAGAAGAGAGACAACGCTGATTCGGATTTGTATGGAGGTGAGGATGCCCCTGGTTTGCTTGAACACTCTCCGGAACCTTTTCCGTAGACCTATATGATGACGGGTTCACCATCCCGTTGGACGACGACGACGAAGCATCGAATGAACCTTTCGAACTCATGCTACCGGAGGATGACCATACGCTTTCCGAGTCCTCGACAAAGCCACAGTCAACAGACAGCACATCCCTTCCCGCGAAGCCTTCATCCACGTCAGATTCAGCCAGTCTGTCGTACTCAGCGCAGGTCGCGAAGCAATTCTCCGCGTACCACCAGACGCCGAGTCAGGAGCGACAACAACGACCTGCCCTTCCTGTGCCTGTGCCTGTATCTGCACCCGGACCATCTGCTATTGCTACGCATGAAACTGACCGTTCTCGAACTGACCGGCCAATACGGCCGTCGGAGATGAAGGACGAAGGGTGAGCAAGTTTACCTCGCTTCTTTTTATATGATAACGGCTAGTACGGAGCATTGGCTCATATTGGTATTGTTGGGCAAACCAACTACACACGTCCGGTGGATTTGTCCGGAAGAATACCTGTTGTATTTTGCCCATGCTAGTATCTCGACCTTGGTGAACGTATGACACTATACCGTACACATGCTCCCCCTTTCAATTGCGGTTCTATTGACTTGTTATACCTGTCGAACTGATCCACCGCTTTTTTTCTCTTGCTATGACTCTTTATACACACTCTTACTGGAACCCTCTCCTGCTCCTTAATTGGCTACTCTCTGGTCGCTAATCACTTATGTGTCGCTTTGACGATATCACTCTGGACACCACACCGACACAACCTACTTCACCTCACTGCACTCCTACTCTTACTACGTCGTTCTTGCCTACGCAATTTCCCCTCGGTTAGCAAAATGTTCATCGGAGGACTTAGCTGGGACACTACAGATGGTATACGTTTTACCCGCATAGATTCTTTTCCCACTGGACTAACAACCTTTTTGCCTCTGATGACATCCCCTGTCCGAGTAGAAGGTCTGAAAAAGTATTTTTCACAGTTTGGCAAGGTGATTATACAATGCGTTTTTTGTCAAGCGCTTGTTTTTCCGTATGAAGAGCAAAAGACTAACACTTGTTCCTTGCTGAGGTGGATGCTTGCACAATTATGCGTGACCCCGATGGAAGGTCACGGGGATTTGCGTTCCTAACGTTTGAGGAGCCTGAATCTGTAAATGCCGTCCTTGCGCGGGAGCACACATTGGACGGAAAGACAGTCAGTTGAATCGTGTTCCATGTCTGTATCAACGGTTGACAGTCATCTTTTTGCAGATCGACCCTAAGCGGGCGATACCACGGGAAGAGCATTTAAGAAATACGCGGTATTTTGTGGGCGGTCTCTCCCACGCTACGACCGCCGATTCTATGCGTGACTTTTTCTCTGCTTACGGAAAAGTCGTCGATGCCACTGTTATGGTCGACCGCGAGACCGGTCGATCCAAAGGCTTTGGATTCGTGACGTTTGAAGATTCGAGTAATCAAGAGCGATTTGTTGGTAAACTAGGACTTGTCCTGGATGATAAAGAGGTTGGAAATATCCTATATTTTCCGTGGTGTATGTGGGAACCTGACCGTCTGGACTGTTTCTGCTAGATTGAAGTGAAGATGGCTCAACCCCGGAGCCAGCGCGATCAAGCGCGAAACGCGACAGGCCGCGATGGTTACGGTGACCAAGAAGCGCGTAATTCAGCTGTGACGCCCATGACGTTCAACCCGCAGCAGGCTGCGAACCCAGCGGCGTCGATGATGTATCAACGCATGATGAACCAGATACCCATGGCCAATGGCGGGGCTGGATCCGTGGGGATGATTAACCCGATGATGATGGGTATGGGTATGGGAGGCATGAACATGGGCGCAACGGGTATGGGGATGGGGATGAACAGCTTTGGTGCCATGGGTTTGGGCGGAATGGGGATGATGGGAGGTGGGGTGAACCCGATGATGGCGATGAATCCGATGGGCATGCGTATGGGAATGGGCGC
Source organism: Pisolithus tinctorius (assembly GCA_024663395.1). Taxonomy (NCBI): domain Eukaryota; kingdom Fungi; phylum Basidiomycota; class Agaricomycetes; order Boletales; family Pisolithaceae; genus Pisolithus; species Pisolithus tinctorius. The sequence continues at coordinate 332,592 of JANFAH010000048.1, read as the reverse complement.
GCCGATGGCTATGGGTATGATGCAGCCTGGTGCAGCTGGGGGAATGGGCATGGCCAATGTCGGTATGAGAATGAGGCAGGGCATGGGCATGGGTATGGGAGACATGATGGGTATGAACGGGAATGCAGGAGCAATGTCGATGAGTTCTGGGCCAGGTCCCTCCAGAATGCCGAATCGCGTGCGGCACACTTTTCACCCATATGCTCGGTAGGGCGGCGAAAGGAAGCGCCTTTTATGGGCTGCTTGCTTCGTTATTCTGTACTATATCCTGGCTTAGTTCTGTGATATCTGGCTGCTGTATATCATGGCTAATTATTTGTTCCACTGGAGAAATTACTTGGGAATAGACCGTTGGGATTCACGTAAACGCGATACACATAAATACAGAATGTATGTCCGACGTGCAAGTGCCCCCCCACCTGGTCCTCTTAGTAACCTTGGAGCTCTTTCACATCGTACCGACGGCTCTGGTCAGTGAACTGATTGCGCAGTTATTCTTGTGAGGACTACAGCATCTTGTAGTGGTCGATCCTCGGACCAGTACTGAAATTAATGCCGCAGGTATGCGATTACTTAACGTGCAAGCTGTCCTTGACAGGGACCGCGACATTCGGACTGGGAGAAAAGTCAACCTCCGAACCAATATCTTGGAAGACCTTGACGATACGTGCACAGATTATGCCATACTGTCCCATCGCTGGCTCGGAAGAGAAGTTAACTACAAGGAACTCACCGGGCTGCCTACCATGGCAAGTGAAGAGCAGGAGCAAGTCAGGTTGTGTAATGGCTACCTGAAGATTCTCAAAAGTTGCGAGCAAGCTTTGAAGGACGGCTATTCATGGTTGTGGGTTGACACGTGCTGTATCGACAAGAGCAGCAGTTCAGAGTTATCCGAAGCGATAAATTCGATGTACCGATGGTACAAAAACTCGAAGAAGTGCTACGTGTACCTCTATGACGTCGACGGCCCACGCTTCCCCACTACGCCAGACACTACCAACTACCCCAGCTCAAACGGTTGGCCAGAGTGGTTCTCACGCGGTTGGACACTCCAGGAGCTGATAGCTCCGAAAGAGGTTCAGTTCCTCAATCAGCATTGGATGTTTGTGGGCGACAAAATAACCTTAGCGTCTGTTCTGCATGACATTACTCGAGTCCCAGAGGATATATTGAAGGGCGGTCTATCCCCGAGTCAGGTTTGCGTAGCCCAACTCATGTCGTGGGCCGCCGATCGGAAGACGACCCGAGTCGAGGATCGGGCATATTCTTTGTTGGGGCTTTTTGGCGTGAACATGCCAATGTTGTACGGAGAGGGAAAGAAAGCCTTTCAGCGGCTACAATTGGAAATCCTCCGGATATCCAACGACCACAGTATCTTCGCATGGGATTATAGAGGGACAATTCGGCGGCCTGGAGTCGTCTTGGCAGATGATCCGAGCTACTTTCGGGATTGTCATGACATCGACGTGGTGGAACCGGAGGAGTTTATCAAGCTTTTCAAGCGGCATATTCAAAGCAAGCTAGGGGTCCAGTGGGTCAATCCTGTGCAATGGGGCAGACTTTCTCGGTTATTGTTGCGTGACCATGCTCGTGCACGACAACTTCGCACATTCTCTGTTACCAACGGGGGCATTGATATATGCCTGCCACTCACACCTTACCGTGACTCTCCGTCTGTGTACAGGGCCACCTTGGCGTGTACGCGTAACGGATGTCCGGTGACCATTGATTTGGCATCCTACGGGTCAGATTATTACAGATCTTTTGGCGCATCAGAAGTCCTCGAAGCAGTTCCAGAATTCAGGCAACTTCATCTCGCCTATTATTGGGATCGGACGTATCGCCATCTCACACTCGATGATTGGTCTATGTCTTGCTATGGCTTTGCTCGCTGTGGTGCTTTTCCCTATAATATCGTCAACAATTCCGTTGGCGTGTTCTCACACACAAATGATCTCGTTATCCTTGTCTATGCCAACGACAATGCGCGAGCTCGATTCGCAGTTGGGTTTGGGTACTACTTTGATCAACAATGGGTGCACGTCGTTTGTGATGATACAGGCGATTGTCAATCACTTTGGGAGGATTATGCGAAGGAAGTCTATGAACAGTTGTGGAGCGCGCGCAAAGAACACGCTGGCAATATGCCGGAGGTCTCTAAACGATTCTGGTCCACCCCTAAACGTGAACCCAAGTATTACATCAAGCATGCACACTTACCACGGTCTATCTGGGCTGCAACGGTTGTTTGGGACGGATGTACAGTAGGCAATACCACGCTCACCGTTGACGTCGACCAATGCACTGGTTGCTGTTATGGGCCCCTCGAATGGAAGAATACTGCAGTCAGTTCTTCTGTTGTTTTAATGCTTCTTTCTCATTATGTGGTTTCGGGGACTGACTAGTTCTATCTCCACAGAACGATAGAAACTACCTGCCCATGCCTGGACTCATGAAAGTATATACTTGTGATTATGAGCACCGGCTATCCCTTGGTGGAGTTAATGTAGGATTTCTGGAATGTGGCACGAAGCAGATCAAAGTGAGCATCAATATGTCTGCTGCAGTTCTATTTTATATGATGGAAACAGCTCGGTGACTATGGTGACTGGAATCACCGGAGCAAAAGTTTTGAGCCTTGCGGTAACATCTTTGACAACCTCGGCGCCTATTCCATGGATTCCGCCAATTCCCAGATGGTCTCGGCTACGAATAAGGATGATGACCATCTTGACACCGTGATAACTTCCGTTGTCGAGGGCTGCCCCCTACTTTTGTTCAAACCGACCAGCCTCTCCATTCCAGGCAGTCGAGAATTTGTTTCGCTGCTGAAACGTTTATCGATGTCCCTCACAGAGAAGTACCTAGTAACAGCTGTTGTATCATGCTCAGCTTACCGCAAGCTCTCTCACTGGAGCGCATTGGGGCAGATAAAAGAGTTTGAGATGGAGGTGAGGACGAGAGGGAATGGACGGGCGGAGATGTGTCAGTCACATGACCAGCAAAGCTTTAAGAGTGGTGAATATTCTGTGCCCTGTGGCTGCCCATTATTCGACCTTCGTTTCAGGCCTTTTGTATAGTATTGCCCAGCCTCAGGTATGGCGTCGAGACAGCCTGGATAAAGAGAAAAGGAAGCAGCTGAAGGAAATTCGGTAAAGTAGCATGCGATAGCCACGGCATTATGGAGCGGCTCATGATTTCTCCATGATTTAGAGAACAATTCTACGTCCTAGTGAAGTTGGTACGCCCCGTCTTTAGCTCTTGGTGACCTTTGTTGATTACGCTATCTGCAGCGCTCACCTACCATGATCATCAATGGAGGCCGCCTAGCAGTAAGTAAAAATTTCTTGCAGGTTTCTCATAAACGCATGTTGGGTAGGCTAGGGAGCAGGATAGCAATGCTACGAAAGATGCAGTAAGGTTCTTTTCGAATTTGTTCGGTGTTGAGTACCTGGAAAGATATGTGCGTCTTTACCTCTTCTCAGATGCTCCACTGCTTACTAGCATTGAACGCTAGATTGGTGATATCACCTTCTTCAAAAGGCTTGCGTCGTTCCCCAAATCTAAGCGAGGGGTTGGGCCCCCTTCAGCAACAGCGAGTGGTGAGATCTACGTGCTAAACGCTGCTGGTGTCCGCAGGTAGTTCATACTACTTCGCCAGGTTCCGACAACTCACGAGGATGCCAAGACTTGTTTTCGGACCAGCTTTTCACGGAACCCAACTGCCTACCAGATGCCTGGAAAGAACGCACGACAGCACAGGATCCGCGCATTTTCTTGGCTGTGGTGGAGAATCTGCTGAAGATTATCCAAAACTGCGGCAGGTGGGAGCTCAAATCATCCGATGCGCGAGAAATAGAGTCGGAGGTGAAATCGATTTCAGAGACCCTCGGCTTCGAGGTTAGGGGCCTGTAGTGTCAAGCCGTTTGTGTCAGTGCTAACGCTCGCGGCAAACAGGTGCTCGAGATCTTACGGGCTTTCTACGTCGATGCGTTAAACCGCCGTGTTTTGTTGTGTGTGCTTTCGTTCGAATCCCTTAATCACTTTAGACTTTGTGGCATCATTTTTTAGAGGGAAAACGAGGCAAGATGACAAAGAAAACAAGGCAAGACGCGAAGTTGATTGTGACAGGTAAGCACCACATGTCAAACCTGACAGTCTCCCGTTCTATTTCGAGCCACACAAGCGTTCATTCAAAGTTAAAACAAATTATGGCCTTGCAAGAAATGCTTGATGCGGCAGGCGATGAGGATGAACAACGGGCGCTGGAAGAAGATATAACAGGAGTGGTGAGGCCAATATCACTTCTTCTGAGCAGATAGCGCGAATGTTTTAGATGCTATGGGTGTTTTGGGCGGGAATTTATCGGGAAGTGAAATACGTACCAGAAAAGGTACGCCCCCTACGGCTGACCTCACGAACATTACTTGACAGCAGTCAGATCGTCTACCATGTTGTAGAAAACGACGGTGTGACCGATGGTGAAGCAAGCAGGCGACACGGGGTACGCGGCCCTGTACGTACCACAAATGAGGACTAACTAAACTTGCGCACTATCACTAGAGTCTGTGCGACATTGCAGAGATATTCCGGAAAGCACTCTCCAAACCTGTAAATGATGATCAAGCTCACTTGCGGCGGTAGGTGCTACGACTTATCGTATGGTATCAGTTTCAACGCTGACTGTGCCCCTGCCGCTGAATCAGGATCATGGCCGATGCTGAAGCGGGTGTGTTGAAATACGAATTACTCCGTTCCGCGCGCGCTGCATTGCCCTCAGGGGGGCGAAGCGATGTACTGCTTCTCCAAGAAGTCAAGGCTGCAAATACAGCAGGAGAACATGACCAGCAGTCGGACAACACAAATGCCTCTATAACTGAGGTCCCCGTGGACCGTGCTTGATGACCTGGGTTTCGTTAAGGGTCCTTGTAAGTATATGCTTACTACTTCCTGCTCTGACATACAGATATCTAGTTCTGGTTGATTGTTCTTGTCCTGTCTCTGTGCCGGATGTGCAATCATATATATACTTAATATGTTGACATCCCCTATTCGTGCCTCATCTTTCTTTCTCTTCTTACTTGTCCTACATTTTGTGTTTACGCTTAATCCATGCCCTTGCGTCTATCTATGTTCTGTCTCAGTTCATTCTTAAGTGTTCTGACCCCAGTATGTGGTGAGTTCCAGTTCTACGTGTTCTAACCGTTAGCTGTATGGGAAGAATGCGATGAAATGTGTTCGACTTGGGACTTGTATGGCTGAGGAGACTGGATTCTCCGTATGCTTCGTGCCCCCGAAACTGAGAAAAGTCACCTCAACCCTCTATTTTCATTACCTACAGTCGAGACATGTTTACGCCGCTTGTGGTTACAGGATACCGAGAATGAATTAATGGACTGAGAATGCACAGGAAGGTGGGTCTACTAATACGTAGTGAGCTTCAAGACAGCCATCTTCGCATTTTTGCAATTGATCGCAAAATGTCGTCCGCATTCTCAGCAGCTAAGTAGTCTGCTCGCCCCTCCTCGTCTCCCATCGAAGCATACGTTCTCCAACGTTCTAAATCTCCCTCTTCCACACCGAGGGCACGAATGATAGTAGACAGGTAGCCTAAGTCCGCCGCGAGTTGGGCAGAGCCAGCGGAAGTCAAAACCCTGATTTGTGGCAGGATATTCCGCGTCAAGTGTGCCAGCATGGTCCTTCCAAGAGACGAGAGCCATGCAGATGTGACAGCCTCCGGGGAGTGGAGCTGCTCCGCTTGAAGTGCGCTCGAGTCGCCCCCCTCAGGACCGGGGCTGAGGCCGTCCCCCTTAGCCAAGGCTCCTATCTCAAATCCGAGCGCATCGTCCTCTGCGTAGACCTCAAATAATCTCGGAAGGTTGAGTAACCCGTCACCAACACGTTGGATAGTTTCGCTAGGGCTCAAAGAGAATGCCGGAACATTAACACCTGCGAATCCTGGCACAGGTTCTTGGCGCGAGGCAGACCAGAGTGATAGTGAAGAGTAGGCATTGAGATGTACGAAAAGGGGGGAGAGGAGAACACGCTGTAAGGTACGCTGGTTTGCACGAGCAAAGGATGTGAGAGCGGAATGACTTGAAGGTAGCAAAATGGAAGCCGCAGCTAAGGTCCCTGAGGACTGCGGTTGCAGGACCCGAGAGAAGAGGTCTCTCAATTCCACGGAGTTTAAGGTAGACTGGGCGAGTAATATGCCTTCTCCTTTCGTTACCCCCGGAGTGTACAGCCCGTTCACTGCAGTACGGAACGCCATAGCCACTTGATTCAGGGCCCCTCGGAGGCGTGTCTCGAATGCTCCAAGACGTTCTTTGACGGCCCGTGCTGCAGCAAGAAGATGTAATGCACGCTGGATATGCGCCCAGTCTTGAGACGTATAATCCAAATCAGCAAACTCTTCGTCCTCAGCCCCATTATACGAGAGAGCGCTGGTGTTTGTTTCAGAGCTCGCGTTCGCCCAGTCGATGACACAATTTGTCCACGCGTCCACAAACGCGCATACATAGCCATCAAGTGCGCGTACGAGCCCGACAGACGCGTACCCGTGGGTGAAGGCCATGCATCTCTCGATACTCTCTTCCGCAGCGCTGAACACGTCCACAGCACGTTCACGCATGGCTCGAGCAGCGCGATCACCGTCCGCCGCACCCTGTAACTTGACTACGGGTGGGCCAAGTGCTTCGTCGAGAAGTCGTCTCTCAAGGGTACCGAAGTCAACCTGAAAATCGAGGAAAGGCTGGAAGAGGCATTGGTCCCACTCCATGGCGTCGACTACACTGATTCCGCTGGAGCCACCTTGTTGTTTCACTGAGCCAGAGACACTGCTTGTTGACCGCCACGACATGGACATGCGCATGGAGCGCCGCCGGGAGAGTTTACCCTCACCTGAAGATGATGGGGATGTAACGGACACGCGTAGTTTCTCCAAGATCCTTTCCGTCCCCTTGGCGAATTCCTCCGTGACCTGAAACAATTTCACCATGTCCTTCAAGGCAGAGGCGCTACCATTACCGTGGAAAAGCGCAGCGAAACGTTGACCTGGTGAAGGTGTGAGGGCCGTGAGCGTGTTGTGGATAAGGAACGCTAGAGTAGACTCTGGATCAGGAAAGATGGCTGGAATAGTGTGGCGTTCTCCATTAAGCATGGACAAGAACAAAGAAAGAAACGTTGGATAGAAAGAAGATAGCTTTTCTGGGATTTGCTGCTGCTGTGGAGTTCCGGTGGGCGCAGATTCACCGTCCAAGATTATCTGGTTCCACGCTTCCATTATAGGGGTGCGTCGTGTTCCGTAGTAGTAGTTCCGGAACTCACTTTCGCGCTCAATGTCAACGAATATGGCGTAAAGAGATTTGCACAACTCCACATCGTTGGTTGTGATGGCTCGCACTAGATCAGGTGAAATGGCAGCCTCGAGCTGGTTGGCAAGAGACGTCAGTAGAGCGCGGCGAGGTTCCTGCGTCGTTCCTGGGGTACCTGCGGCTGGGCGAGACACTGGCATTAATTTGGCTGATGCCGAGAGTCTGGAGGCGGCGCGAGCATATGATTTTTCTGCCAGGAGAGCCGTAACCTCCGCTTCGAGTGCGCCCCACGACTCAGCTTCGCGAAGGACATCTCGGGCGGCTTCCATGCGAGTTCTTATAGTATCTAGATACTGCAATCTCTCTAGGACCTGGGACGTCGCGTCAAAGTGACCCTGTGTGGTTGCAGAGGCGCTGGATGATGGAATCGATTGCGCCAGGACGCTCTTGAGTGCAAGTGCACCATCACGGGTGAAATGAAGGTCATATACTAGGCGGGGGGTTGCGCGAGAAATCTCGTCTATGGTGTTCTCGAGAGCAGAGGATGTGGACTGGGCTGCGATAGATGTTGCAGTCAAGAGCTCATCGAGGGAGGGTCCATTGGTAGCTGCTCCCTGTCCAGAGGAATCTAAGACGGTGTTCAGCCATGTCAAGACGTCTGGTGAGCTGTCAAGCTGTTCGATGACCGACGCTGGTGAAATCCCCGTCGAAGACTCCATACTATGACCACTGCAAGCCATCGCGGGCACACTTGGGGTTGCCTGGCTTGTCCTCCGTCATGTGCTACTCGGACTACCACTTCAGTTCGGATATGGTGTAACGGCTAACATTGCCGCCTCTCATGTTCAACGCGGCAGCTCGGGGTTCGATTCCCCGTATCCGAGTAATCTTTTTTTTTTACTTGAACATGTGGGCAGTCAACGTGTTCACCGTTGCAAACTTACCATCACCACCTACACAGTTTGTCCACCCCACGCCTTAGGGCTGCGGTCACCACTGGGTGCACTACCGTAACTTATTTTCTCTACAGAAAGTTGCACGAGGCTTGGAAGGCAATCATCGCCACAGCACCAAGTTCCAGTCCTGCCATCGGCATTCTGGCGGTATCCATTCTATATGGTTGCCATCAGAGAAATTTATCATTGACGGCGTTCATGTTGGTTGAGTCCATCCAACCGTGAATTTCAAGGTGAGCGGCGTCGGTAATTATTTATGAGCCCCATAAGTCGTACCGGAACTGTCAGAGGCTAACCGTTCCGCCGCCCCAACCAAGTGGTAACCGTGTCCCTTTTCAGGTTAATCGCTCGTTTCGCATTCCAATGTTCCGCCCACAAGCGCTTGTACAGCTTGGCTGGCAGGGCGGTCGCCACGTGTTTGACTAAGTTCGCACCTGCCTCTTGTATACAGCATGGCCAGGGGACTTAAAGCCGGAATTCAGCTTGGCCTCCGTTAGTGGCAGCCACAGAAATTCTACACCTGCCATCACTGTTCAGACTGAGACCTTCTATGTAGGAACCTAAAACGCGGTGGCGATCCCCTCGCTCACTCTGCATGCGTTGTTGCGTTTCGAATTCAATCGTCCCTTCCAGTGCAGTGGGAAGAAAAGGCAAACGGGCTCCGATTGTCGCAACAGGTAATGTGTGTCCGTGAAACAGCATGCAATCAACACAACGAACTAAAACACGTGAACAGCGAGAACAGTATAGCACAGATCCAAGAAGAACATTTTCTACTCTCCACGATAAATGCCTGCACCCTCCAAATCACCGAGAATATTTATGAAAGCGGAAGAGAAAAACGAAAGGCATCCGCGCCCAAATATCAGTTCCCAGTGTTCCTGCACTGATTAAAGTGGGTGTTGCGCAAATTAGCGCGGGGGAATTCCATCCCACAGTTGTAGCACGCGTACTTCCACGCAATGTGCTTCTGCTGGATGTGCACAAACACATTTGTGACTTGGACAAACTCCCTGCAGCCGTCCCAGCGACACTTCATTAATCGGTTATCCACAGCCGTGATGCCGTGACGCTCGCGCAAATGGGCAGGAAACTGTTGTCCTAGGATATCAGTTCTGCAGCTCGTGGTATTATCCACCCATTGACATGTGTGGAGCCGGTGCTCTGGGGAACTGGCAATCCTGATGAGCATAAAAGCGTCCTAGAAATGGTGAAGTGCACAGTCAGATCAACTGGCGCATCGTGAGTTCGTGACACTTACTTCGTCCGTGAAGTCTTGGTTGAATTTGTCGCTATTGGAGTATGCAGCATTGTTAGACATGGTGGTTGCGTAGAAAGGGGTGAGTGGCTCAATGGAGGACTCCTACCCTCCCCTCCCCCTTTATACGAGTCTCCATGACCTCCTAGCGAGACAGACTTCCCTAGTAGCGCGTGGTATCCTTGTTTTGTGACCCGTGCACAGGATGGCCAGCCAAAACAGCGAGGCCGTTGGCCAGACATCAGGATGGTGGTCCGTGTATAACATTGCGGCGTAATATCAATATCCCCTCATGCGGACGATCTCTTGTACACTGAGCGTCTGTACGGGCCCAGTGTTTACATCGAAGACGGCATCTCGTGAACGTGGAACCCCTGAGTTGGCTGAGTAGCACCGCAGTTGGCCAACGAATTGACCCGCTGAGTGAGGCATTACCAAAATTTCTCAACCACGGTCCGTGGTATGGCATCTTGCCAGTTATTCGGTTCGACGTTAATCGACGTATTTTCCAGACCAGTAACCTTTTTCCGCTGTCATTATCATGTACGCATACACATTCAAAGCTCTGCTACCCCACTTCATGTCCTATACAACAACACACAACAATTCAAATAACAAGGTTGATGATGGGACATGCACGACTCAAATAAATGACTCGAATGTAATGTGACAACATGACGGATGCTTCTAGTGTGCGTCAGCGATAAGCCAGGCAAAACGATCTTAAGTGATTACCGACATACATACCTTCAAGAAGACCCTTTAGGTGCTTCCTTGTAGGAGATCACCTGTTCCTCGCCCATAGCAGAAACGACCGTAACAAGCAAGTCTTTGCCCTCTTCGAAAGCAGCTTGGATCTCCTCTCCCAATTCACCATTGGGGACCTGAACGTCGTCCTTGGAATTGTTGTCTTGGCCCATAAGGTTCAAAAATGAATCATCAATGTTCACCTGCAAGAACTTAACAAGGACGGCAGACGTGGAACGAAATTATCCTTACAACTTGGTACTCCTTGCGCACTACGTTAGGGACGTCCATATTATGGGTGGAGGGACAGATATCTTCCTATTTGGCGTAGAAATCAGTTTAACTAGCATTGGTCACCAAAGAGGCCACGTGCCAATTTTTTGCCAGTGAAGATCTGACAAGATGCGTTAGAGAACAAAGTGTAAGTACATCAAGATAGTGGCAATGCATCGACAAAAATACACATACATCAATGGCGACAAGGTGAACCTTGGCGTGTCCGTGTTTTCCTGTCTTGGAGGTGGACATCTCGACGATTTTGCACGGGCGGCCTAGTTCACGCTCATGAGAAAAGTGTTTCGACCAAGTCTGGCCTGATAAGTGAAAAGCGCACCCTTTATGACGACGTGGCCGTTTTTACGCAGCGCGGAGCATTGCATGGGGTAAGTGGCCGAGGCGCCAGCGCTTGCCTACGGAATGGCATCGAGATAATGATCAGATGGTGATCGCAAGGAATAGCTAGTGTATCTGACCGCCTCAAAAGTCTGGTTGTGCTGCTCATCGTCAGACATCGTCAAGGGCAGAGACAGATAGGGTGGGTAGTCTAAGTTGGTCTACACGGGTAGGAAAATAGAGGAGACGAAAGAAGATGGAAAATAGAAAGAGAAGGGCGTTTGACGGGAGCGATTTGTTTGATCACACAACACACCATCTACGAAAAAAATCTCATCGCGATTGTCATTTCAAGCTCCGCTCCGACTTGCGGAGCTGTCCAATTCGATGCTACGCAATTCACAAGGGATTTATAGGCTTCGTGTCGTCAGAGAATTCTTCCTCGAATCTAGGGGACCTCTTTAACTTCGGGGTGGTGACTTGAGTTATTTCATAGATTCACAGACGTCGACGCTATCAGTAATAGGCACGGCAGCGAGACAACCCGTCCTTAGAAGTTAGGGACAGCAAAATGCCGTTGGCCAGCTGCACAGTAGAATCGTCCCATAACGTCTGGTTCGAGATTAGTGCTCCGTGGAGACTCCTCAGGGGAAGCCTTAGGCTTGCTGGACAATGCAGCACTAATACGCCGGCAGACCATCCAATCATGGATCATCCATTTCCAAAAATCACTAGTGCACTTGGCCAATGGCTCCCGCCGCAGTGCAAAGCCAAACTTGAAGTTTGCGGCGCGCAGCTGTCAGCCAAGTACTGCAGCCCAAGGGACGCGGTAATTCGCGGTCGGAAATCACCGAACAAAAGCTCTGCAAGTGGATATCTTAGCAACACTACGCTCACGGGGCTGTCCACTCACCGTAGTATTCGAGAATCAATTCCGGCTGCTCGTCGCTTTTCAGTACTTTGTACCTCCAACTTTTCAGTAAGTAGCTGTCACCGGGGCTGACTGTTGCATACATAACCCACAGGTTACGCGACATCATTACGTCTGAGATGCACCCCTTCGGAGGAACACCAATTTGTCCCCGATGCGATAAGGCCGTCTACGCTGCCGAGCAGGTATGGGGTCGTATGGGTTCTCCGCTTCATGTTACACTCATTGCAATCATTGACTTCATCCATTCAGATAATGGGCCCTGGTCGCAAGGTAAGAAGCCCAGCCAACGACCAACTATTTCATACTCATTTGCGGCTGGCCGACCTTGTTCTGATCAGTTGTATCACAAGGCAAGGATCCATCGTTCCACTTGGCCATGACATTTCATTTAAAACTTTGCTGTACGTAGCCATGTCTGGCGTGTACCTCTTGCAATAAACGTTTAGATTCACTGACGTTACTGGAACATGATCAAATGGTGTGTGACTTTCTCGAATCCAACCCTTCTCACTCATTTCTGCGTGATGTGTAGCCATACTGGTGAGCTTTCTTCTTTCTGCTAGGCTAGTCGTGTTGAGTTGACATTCCCTTGTAAGCAAAACTTGCCACGTCCGATCGTTTGGGATACGCGACCTGCGACAAGCAAACCTCCCGGACAAAGATGACCTCTCCTCTTTGTCCTTTGCCTCATCTTCCGTCCGCTCAGCTCATGGACCTCTCGTGAATACGCTGACTGGTTCAGCCTCTCCCGTGAGGAGTACATTCCCTACGCCCTTGACACATAGCAGGGCACATGGATCTGCCGATCTGTCCGCAACCTTAACCAGTGGGTCTCGTTCACCTATTCGGGCTCACTTCACTGGTACGAGTGGTGCAACGCCACTATTGCGTGCCAATTCCGCTCTTCCCACACGCTTTAATCGTGCATCGCCATCTAGTGCACCCCTCGAACTTACAGGTTCAGAGGCAGATGAAGAGATGGGTGCAGAGGCAACAGAGACAGATGAGATGCAAGACACCAACGCTACGAATGAAGAAAGCACCCCTGGAATCCGACGTACAGCGTATCTCAAAACGTTGCCTTCCAACCTGCTCAGTCCGTCCAAATCTTCCCCGGGCTCTTCTGAGCCCCCTGATGGGCTCTATGATGCATCTATAGAACGACCGGAATCGTCACTCAAACCAAGTTCAACGGGGTTCATCAGTCCGGTTAACATTACTCCTTTGAAGCAAACATCCACGGGAACTCGATATGGAATGGCACTCGGAGGCATTGGTACTAGTCCCGTGAAGTCGTGGGGACTAGGGGGTGCAACCCCTGTATGCCCTCGGTGTGGGAAGAATGTGTATTTTGCCGAACAGGTTGGCCAACTTCCTGTGAATCCTCGCTCTGAGACTTGGCTGATTCCTGGCATCAGATGAAGGCGATTGGGAAAACGTGGCATAAGGGGTGTCTGAGGTGCTCATCTTGCAATACCCTGTTGGATTCCAAACGCTTGAATGAGAAAGATGGCGAGCCGCTGTGCGGGCGCTGCTACAGCAAGGTATGTTGATGGCCCGAGAACGTTTCTACGGGTACGTGGTTCTGAGCCACCATACTATTAATTACAGCTGCACGGGCCACAAGGAAGTGGTTACGCGCTCCTTGGGAAAGCAGGTGGTTGATCGGCTGCGCGTAGGTAGTCATGACCTGAAGACGCCGTGAAGCGTCAAGCTCCGATAATAGCTTCTTGACTGCAGTATCCGAGCAAGTTGTGCGCTATCATTAATGACTGTTGTTTGAATTACCTGTCCTCTGTTTTACTCAAATCTCTGCCATCCTGCGTTTACGACAATAGTATTTTGTAGCACTCGGGCTTCGGCTGACACACCCTCCCATCCCATCCCATAGATCTCACCAGGGATGATGCGTGGGACACCACGTTGGACAGTGGTCGATGGAGCGCAGCCAAACACTCGACGCTCAGCCCTAACGTTGTCAGGTGTCTTGGTAGGGTAGCATTGCGGTTTCTTCCGAACTAGGGTCCAAGACCATGCCTTGCCATTCAACGTTGTCAACGTTCAGTGTAAGGGTCGTCATGCACCCTCAAAAACGCAGCTCTACTGCTTTGATTTGAACAATCCTTTGTATAGCACCTATATCGTAGGGCCATCTGAACTTGTACGGCTAGAATCTTTACGACACATAAAGCCGTAGTGCGAGAGTAAACAGTTACCAATGATTGCGAAGTAATCGTCGCCTGGTGAACCTGAACTAAAGGACCACCACCTTGAAGGTCAAACATAGGACACACGTGAAATTAATTCAATGGTCATCGAACGCGGCAACATGTTACCTGAGGAATGAGGCCTTCCTTTATGTCTTTTCTGTGTCATTAGGGGAAAAAAAATTGGACGAGACAGCAATGACGTGCAGAGGTTGTAGTCTGCAGCATGCAAGTACAATTTGATCCTACCGTTATAAATTGCTGAAAGGGGATACGGCCAGAAGCAGGAACTGAAATAATCTCGGTTTTTGTCTTGTTGCCGTGGGGCCTGTTTTACACTTCCGACTCGGACACGGTCGTAATGCACACGGAACTAGACATTCAATTGTGATAAATGAAACTTGCAGTGGACACCACTACAGGGTGGCCTTTATTAGTAAGTTTGACTGCTTCCTGATCCCAGCCCGTATATTTCCTGGGAATTACGACCAACAAGACAGACCTTTGCGAGCCGTGGCGCTGTAATTTGAGCCTTTCATTGCTGGTAGGATCACTTGACGCTAAAATTTCCATTGGATTTGTCCTTGTATGGTTGTAGTGGCGCTTTACGACCTGACCGACGTCTGATAAAACCATACCCACCATACCCAATGGTAGGAGGGTCTAGAGCAAGGAAAACCGTGGGCATGCGGCGGGTACTACATCATGAGTGTTTAGTGACTGAATTCGCAATGATAGATGTTGTCAGTCTTCTCCTCGCTTCTCTAACGGAAGACAAGCTTACGTGCGGTTGGCCGGCTCGTCGTGGTGATGTTGAAGTGAGAGGGTTTTTTTCACCAGGCAGTTTGATGTGGATGTGGCTCAATATTGAGGGCCAAGCAGGGTTGCATTGATTGAGTTTATGATGTGTATATAAAACATCCCAGACACGCTGGTAGCACTAGGCCAAAAGAAAGGACTTCACGTACCACACATGTTGGACATCATTGCACAGGTCGGAAATGTACTCAAATTTAGTCTGGCTCGCCACTGACAATGACTCATTCAGCATGAGTTTCTACCAGCCAACGCGAATTGGGCAAGGGGAGGGGGATATGTGGGTGTAGCAGTGTCCCGTGACCCTGAAAGTAGAAAGAAGAGGAAGAAACACATGGATGCCTGGTGTTGTTGTGGTTGTGGGGTATGTATTAGGCGGTGAATGAAGTGGTCGACCACACTTACATAAAGCAAAGCTCGGAACTGTGAAGACACAAACAAACGCTCAGGAAAGAAGTGCCTATTTCTTTCCTGAGCAGTTCTTTCTGCGTCCTCACAGTTCATCAGCAGAGAGAAGCAAGGAGCTCGCAGCGAGCACGAGCGGTAACAAAATATTGAAGTCGCTCGATGATGGAAATGAACACGACTTCGAGTTTCGTAACTAGTGGCCCTTACGTAAGAAGGTTTACGTTCTACAACTTCACGATCACCGGCATTATAAGGAGGGGACGAAGAACGTAACAGAATAGGGTAGGGAAAATGAGGTTTAAGCGAATGGGAAAGGTGATTAGGCAGAACCACATCAAACGCGGATGAGGAATGGGTAGACTTAAAATTACGGGCCCGGCTGAGTTTGGAGTTTGACCATATTTGGTCACTGATCAGGACCTGAACTTCTAATAAGCCACTTGGGGATCGAACTAAGGGGCCTATCGATAGGCTGCGTAGTTGCAACAACCCCCATCGAAGGGCAGTGGGGCATGCTAGCAATGTTTGTAAGTATGAAGTATTAGAATCTTCGAATTCTTCGTGCCGCTCAGTGACGGATGCGGAATGCCAGGGACGTCCGGCCTGGAGGATCATGGGTTTGCCAGTAGTTTGCCACCTTGTTGATCAACATAACCCAATGCGTGAAGGCGGGATGTACACTTCAAGGAGTAGTCGACACCTGCACCATCTTCCGTCTCGGACAGTCTACTAATGAACATTCTTAGCCAATGGCGAAGTCAAGTCTAGGAAGAGTTCTCTTTCAAGACCGGTTACGCTAGGGGAAAGATACCGCTGGCGAGGCGAGCATCTTGGTGCTATATGTGAGGATGGCACACATCACCACCGACGGTATCTTTTTGAGCACGCCGAGGTAGGGTGCGAGGGGCGGACCAGATGGCTTCGCTGATGTCAATGACGGAGCCTCAGATTACATCCGCTGGCGGCTTCCGCAGCTGTGCAACGAAATGCAGAGCTCGGTCCGTGCTGGTCAGCCCTAACTTACGGTAAGTTCGGGCGACCTCCGTACAGTCCACTCAAGATGTTTTCGGATACAATACGGGAAAGTGTGTATATTGGGCAAAATAGGCTATGGAGCAATTCCAGTTAATAAAATTAGATCAAGACATCCAGTGCTTTGTGGTATCATGGTATATACGTGGTCTAGTGTATATGTGTAGCAGTTGACTTACTTATAGATCGTCCATCAACGGCGAAAGCTAAGGATAGTCTAGTATATCACGGCAAATAATGGCCCCGCCGTTGTCCATTTGCATCAATGAATCAACAGCCCTCGTACCGGGTCACGCGCAATGGCATCGCCGCGCCTTCTTCACCGACCACTCGGGGCCTGGGTAGTATTCCTCTGCACAGCTCAATTTGTGTGTTCGGACCGTCCCTCATCTCGAACACGAAACTCTTCACCAGCACAGACAGCACCGCCTATGCAAAGGTGTATCAGTATACCCTGATGGATTATGAGGCAATCTCAAACTCACCTTCATCTCGGATACCGCAAAGCCCTTTCCGAGACAATTCCTTGGCCCATCAGCGAAGGTCAAGAGGTGACGGTATCCTTGGACATCCTGTGCCTTCTTTGGGATACCATCTTTCTCAAGCCAACGCTCTGGGCGGAAGACTTTCGCGTCTGGTCCCCAGATGGCAGTGGATCGGTTGATACATGCCATCGGTAGCCCGATTTTCGTGCCACGTGCTACAGAGATGCTATTGATGGCTTGGCCAGACTTAGTAATGACAGGCGCCGAGAGAGGGATAACGTCGTCCTCCGTCGCCTGGGAAGGTGATATGAAGGTCAAAGGGAGGGATTATGACTTGTTTGTAAGTCGACTTACCACGCGGACAAAATCTGTCAGGGGGGGATGGATGCGGAGGGACTCGTGTACCACAGCGTCGAGGTAAGGAAGTGTCAGGCTACTCTGCAACTGGTCGTACGTTGGCTCAGAACCGAAGGCCAAAAGCTCGTCCCGCAGTTTGCCTTGAATATCCGGGTTACGGGCAAGTTCAACCAATGCCCAAGTCATGCTATCTGGAAAGACCGTTAGGCTGGTTAACAAGCCATGCCAAAACAAGGGGCTCACTCGATGTAGTGATGTAACCAGCAAGAAGTAATTCTTTCATCTGGTGATCAACCGTAAGCGACAACTTGCCAAGGGTAGGATCACCATTACTCACCGATGACAGCACTTCTTCTGAGGTCACATGTCGTCCGCCCTCTGCCTCAGTAGCTTTGACTAAAGGGGGTCCTCGATAAGTCTAACATCCAATCGTAGTGAGACGACATACTAAGCACTCCGATGATCGACTTGTCCTCTTTGCCGTCAATAACTCCCTCCTTCTTTTCTTTCTCCACCCTGTCTAGGAGCTTCTTTGCGATACCCGACAACGTATTTTGCATGTCAGTGAGTGATTTAACACAAGATACCGGTACGTAAGAAAACACGGGGAACACATCTGCGAAGAGGACAACTGCAACATCGACGAACGATTGCTTAGCCGACGCGTCGAAGGCACTGAACACTTGTTGGATCGTGGCCGGTTTACCATCGAGAGAATCGAATTCATGGGAGAACCCTGCCATGCCAATGGTGTCCAGGCTGGAGCAAGTACTCAGACTAAGCTTCAACACATGCAAGCGTGAACCGCTCACGAGATATGGTTCATCCAATCCTGAATTTCGATGAAAGTACTTTCACCGCCACTCATCTCGATCAGAGCGTCCCAACCGGCTTTCGTCTAGGCCATCAACGCTTAGTTTCCGAAAACATATCAAGCAGCATTGGTACGGCTTACTTTGTGAGCACAGTTGTAGAATACATGGGCGAGCTTCCGCAAAGCGGCGTGGCTGAATGCAGGCGACAAGGATTTGCGTTGTCTGAGGAACAAGGGTAAGCACGTTATTTCCGGTTTTGCTATATTGAAGCTACCTCTTGTGATCGTCTCCGTGCGACCACAGTATTCCTCTCCCGAACTAAATGTCGAGTTGTATGTAAGCGGAACACTCAAGACACTGCTGAGAGGAACATACCCCGCGTTCGAGGAATACTCTGGCCGAGTCGGTTAGCACATATGTCAAGGTTTCCCGGGCATAGTAATGTGCGAGGGCTCTTGGATCGCACAGCATGATCTTCGTCCCGCCGAAACTCGTTGGGACCTCGTATGCTACACCATATTCTTCGGCCCATGTTTCAAAGATCTCCCCTGTGTCTGGTGCCTCGAAGAGATCTTTCGACGCCCCGAATACGGGGTGCGTTCCAGGTGGCCCGCGAAGACTGGTAGTCTTGAGTTTCCTTCGAACTGCGCGCAAGGTACTGCGTAGAACCAAGATACCGGCGATGCCTGCGAGGACACTGAGGATAGAAGTTGAACGATAAACCGCTAGCAGGTTGTCATAGGCCGCCGTACGCATGGTAGAAGTGGTGGAAGACATATTGTGTCTGAGTTCGTTGCTGCTTCATTGGTGAAATCAAAAGAGATTATATACGGGCCCGTAGGACGCTGTGAATGTGAATTGCAGTGAAACGGCTACGGAGCCAACAGGACTGTGCACCCAGTGGTGGAACCATGACGATCTACCACCGAGGGTTAGACTCTGCTGATAGCTTAACAGCTTCGTATCACCTGTTACCCTTTCCCTTGGTCAATTCCGTCCCGTAATGGTGTAGGAGGAATATCTGAGACGGGATACCGACCAGGACGGTGGCCTAACAGCTACGAAGCGATGGCTATCTTGGTTTGAAAGCTATCAGTTTCGGAATATAGCAACGAGACTCGGAACTGCCTTCTGTTCAGCGCCATGCATATGTTGAACGAGTATGCAATGGTCATTCCAGGGGATGATGATCTGGCATCTTTAGCACCGAAGTTCTAATGGACATGACTCCATGCTGTCTCTCTTCTCGAGCACCTGCATTGTAACATTGGGCTCTTGAAGTTCGAGGTTTTTGACATGTTTTCCGGGAATGAGAGATGAAAGTCGACGTGTGCGCTTGTCTCCCCCTGACGCAGCGGAGGCTGCAGCCGGAATCACTGGCACGTGCCTCGTGTGATGCGGCCAAGATCAGTCGGGACCTCCGGAACTATCGGCATCAACGACATCAGCACTCGACCGGCTTACCGGGACCAGAACGGGGGCCGGGCTTTAGAACCGTATCCACCGTACTCTTCGGGTTACAACTTCTGGAGGCCCTGCAGCACTTGTCTGGTCGATAGGATATTTGGTGGCTGTTGGTGTCAACTTAGTGAGTTTGCTGTGTTTTCATTCCTTTGCGTTTCCATCTGTTCCAGTAGAGCTCGAGATGCCAATCAATACTTTTTTGGTGCTTCCGCATCGCCATCGGCCTCGCCCAAATACCGCTGGCAGGTTCAAGGTTCCGGAGTTATCGAAGGTATGTGCTGTACAGGGCAGTATTATACATGACGACGGCCGAGGAGCTAGAGGTTGAACAATGCATGTTTGGTATGGAACTCAGGAGGACTGGAATTCAGCCTGCCAAGTATTTCACTAGGAGGTCTGTCGATAGGCTGTGTGGTATGCGGCCATTGCAAGGGCGGTTGAGACTGTACTGAACAACCCCATCTGTGAGACATTCATCCGTTTGTTGATTTACTTCGAAGATCAGAAAATAGCTTCTAGTTATTGTGCGTACTAATCTGAAAGTTGCAGAGGCAGAAATGGGGAGTCATGCTCACTACTTATGAGTTTGGTAGTACATACTGGCACTCGTCCAGTCAACGTTAAACGAGCAGGTACTGTATAATCACTACGCAAGATCATGACAGTTGGGTTACAGTACGAATACAAAAATTACTTATATGTATATTCTCACCCACATGTAGAACTATTAATCGACGACCGCATCCTCAGGTGTTCTCAACCACCTGCGTGGACGGTAATTCAACAACCAAGAAAACCCATCCGACCATGTGTTGCAGATATGTCCCTGAGATTTGTAGTATTGCTGGCTGCCTACAGTTTGATATGATATTTGTAGTCAACTCGGGAGTGTGTTTCGTTTACGATCCAGCACGGTTGCATACGGATCGCAACAGACAAGGCCAGCCAGATTGCACCTCAAGGCGAAACAAGTCGCTGAATGATCTCCCTTGCGGATTGGTACGTGTTCAAATATTGAGGTACTGGTTTGCCCGGGGGAAGCACAAGCCGCCATACCCTCTCGCATTCTGCCAACTTCATCTCACCATCTGTTTGCGACACGGCGTCCCACATGGTTGTGACAAGAGATAATTTCGATATAATGCTTTCTCCACATTTCTCACCGAGGGGGGAGAACTCCATGGGAGAGACGGCTTTGATAAACGGATGCGCGACAGAATGAAGGTAGAGGATACCGGCAAGAGGGACATTCCCTTTGTACCTAACAAAGAGATTACCACGTCATGTGCCACAAGTAAAGAAGCTACTCACTCATTCTGCAGCCATCTTGCAATCATCTTCAAAATCTTCTTGTTGCTCAGCGACGGATGTACGAACCCAGGGACGTCCAGGAGAGAGACCCGTTTGCCACTATGCTGATCAACATAACGGAATTCACGAACGCAGGATGTGCACGGCGCCAAGGAGTGGCCGACACCTACATCATCTTCCGGAATCCCGGTTAGTCTACTAATGAACTTGATAGCTTATTCTCAGTCGAGGACAAAGTCAAGCCTAAGAAGAGTTCTTACAGAGCTCTTCCCAGAGCCTACCGGACCAGTTACGCTAGTGAAGAGATATCAGTGAAGGGGATATCTTGGCGCTAAACGTTAGGATAGCGCACATTATCACGACGCTTTGGGTATACTGGCGCAAGGAGGCTGTCCTGACGACGATAATGGAGTCTCGCACTACATTTTCTGCTAAGCCCTTCGCTAGGTTATGTAACAGAACTGGGCTCAGGAGGAAGGAACTTACCGGACAAAAATCACCGTGGCCCGGGGATTCAGTTGGGATAACGAGTCTCCGAAGTATATTCTGCGAGATCTTCTTCTTGCCACTCCATTCGTCGCCCACAGTAGTCACACATGCATGCGCGTAGAATTTGAGTTTTTGGCGCTCCAGCTTCCCGCCATTATCCTCCCACCACTTATGCATGTTTGGTTCAAACCGCTCGAGCTGAGTTATGACAAGAGCAACAGGAGTTTTATGCCAAGCCCGCTTTGAGTAGAAGCCATTGTAGTTTTCGAGTAGGTTATTTGTCGCTCGCCCCGCCCGCATGCAAAAAAGGAGGAGGTGTATGCCTTCAGTAGCGTGTAGGGTCTTTAAGAGGTGTTCAATCTCCTTCGTGGATTGCCTCTGTTTCTTATTCTCTTCCTTGGCCGGGTTCCACCCTGGTGTATCCCAAAGGTTGATCCGGACGCCGCTTGAGCTAAAGTTCAGGGTGTAGCACAAGGCGTTAAGAGTCCCGCCGTCTACGTTGTTGGATATTTCGATTTCTTCCTTTCCGGCGATTAAATTGATGATGGACGACTTCCCGGACCCTACTTCTCCAAGGAGGACGACATTGCGCGTACCCATCTGGGCGAGAAAATGCGACTTGAAGTAATGGTACGTGTCGAACAAGGGTTTGACGCTGGCGGGGCAAGGGGACAACGAGGATATTGTCACGACTCATGGTCCAACCCAAATCGAGGAGTGCTGATAGTAAACGAGGCCAGGTCCCTAGTAATCGAGTTCGTCATCCACGCAGGTGTGTAAGGAAGTAATAGCTGTTAATGAAGTGAGCCGTAGCCAAATCACGTGCTAGTGACTACCCACGCGTTTTGAATCCCTGAGTGGCAGTGGCATCGGACAAGGATGGGTGTCGCAGGACTGTGGGAGGCAAGTGTGCGACGATTGCAGACATGACGCCAGAAACTAAATTCCCGTTCAGGTTCTTCGACCAGCTGCTGAGGTTCGCTCTCTGACAGACCTGGCAGTCTCAGATGGATTTGTCGCGAATCCGGGGGGCCGACGAGGATTTCGAATCGGGATTGACGCGTCTATTTGGTTCTTCCATGCAGCCTATGGAAGAGAAGGCGAAAACCCGGAGCTGCGCACGCTTTTCTTTCGATGTTGTCGACTTCTTCAATCTCCCCTACTCCCCCTCTTTGTGTTTGATGGACCCAAACGTCCCGCCGTCAAACGCGGGAAACGCGTAGGTGGAAACGCGCACTGGCTCACAACGGGTATGAAGAACATCATCCAGGCGTTTGGATTTGAATGGAGAATGGCACCCGGTGAAGCAGAAGCTGAACTTGCATACCTGAACAGAATTGGCGTCATCGACGCTGTTTTGTCAGACGATGTAGACAACTTTCTCTTCGGCGCCACTATGGTCATCCGCAAGTGTGTCTCAATCCTTTCTTCGATCATTTGTGAGGGCTAATGCAACGTAGTCCAAGCAGCACACTTTCTGGTAATCGCTCGCACCCCGTCAAAAATTCAGAGGGCAAAGATGACGGTAATCACGTGCTAACTTATCGTGCTTCCTCTCTTTCAACTCACCCGGACGTACAAATCACTCGTGGGGGTACTATTCTTATTGCCCTTCTCTCTGGAGGCGATTACATACCGGCAGGGCTTCCAGGCTGTGGAAAGGCCTTCGCTGTAGGGCTTGCTCGTGCAGGTTTTGGAGAATCTTTGATGCATGCTGCCACTACACTCAAGGCAGACAAACTCGACAACTTTCTGAGCGAATGGCGGCATCAGATAAGAGCAGAACTCAAGTCAAACAAGAGCGGTTTTTTGCCGTCCAAAAAGCCTTCTCTTGCAGCTTCTCTGCCGGACTCGTTCCCTTCCATTCCCGTCCTCTTGTCATACGTTTCTCCGATCACGTCCGAAACGGAACGACCACGGCATCCCCCACCTCCTGTTTTGTGGCCAAGCGATCCGGATCCAGCACAGATAGCTTCCCTCTGTGAACTGTATTTCGAGTGGGGCGTCAAGGATATCATAATTAAACGTTTCAGAACTGTGTTATGGCCAGGTATCGTGTGTAGGGCTCTTAGACGCAGAGTCATCGACGCCGAGGCGGTGTCAGATTGTGATCAGGACGGCTCTACCAGTCTTCCAATGGTGATTGCTTCTGAGTCTTCTGTGGCAGGCGCTCTCCCCCAGGTGCGTCCATCAACTTCGGAAGGTGACGCGGCGGAGGATGTCCCCCCTCCTCCATCCATGCCCTTTTCACTTGCCTTATTTCGTCTCGACTCGTCCCCCTCCCCGCCTTCCTCTCGCCCTGCAGACGGTTCTGAAAAGTCCGATGATGATATAGAGCGCGAGTCCTCACTGGTGATGGATGTGCTTTCCATCCGTGAGCACTCTTCAACAGACGGCACGCCGGAGTACCGAGTGCTCATCGATCCATCGGCACTCGCAGATCGTGCGGCATCCGGTGTACGAGGTATCCGCCCACCAATTGATGTCCCGTCAGCCTCTGAGGACGGAGGCAACGAAGAAGTTGAAGACGACGAAGCCGCTGCCGACGACAACGACACCGCTTTAGAGCGACTCGAGACAGCTGCACAATCCAAGGCTAAGAAGCGAACTAAGCGTACGCAATCTGCACCTGTTTCACCCACGGCGTCGCTTCGTTTGTGGCTGCCGGCTGTGATGGTACGAGCTGTGGTTCCTGGTCTAGTTGATGCATATGAAACGAAAGCGCAACGACGGGCCGAGAAGAAGGCGCGGAAACGTACAAAAGAGTCGGGTACTGAGAAGGCGGGCGCCCAGTCCAAAGTGACTACAGTCAATACCGCCAACGCCTCTTCGACGGTGCACCATGCCACGACAGCGAGCAAATCAACACGATTTGCGAGCAAGGGTCGTCGGAGACCAAAGGGAGCGGCAGAAGCGCAAGATGAGGGTTACGAATACATTAACCTCAGTGATGCAAGTACGTGCTCTGAGGACGAACCGGTGCAGGCGAAGGGCAGGAGCAGGACTACTGCTCGCGCAAAAACGATAAAGAGGTATCCCGAACCACGACCAACCGCGGAAGACTCCTTCCCCCCAACGAGTCCTGTAGTCGCCGAGCGAGTAACCTGCAGGCCCAATCTACGTCCGCCTTCCCACGACAAATCCGAGGAGGACTGTCCGCTAGCTAAACCTTCGCTGCCCGCGAAATCGGCATGTATTCGTCCTCTTGAGGTCTTACGCCGTAGGACCAATGCGAAATCGAAGGATTCAACGAAGCCCCCCGCAGTTCAGGCGGAGGGAGTGGAATCAGCCTCTGCGCAATGTACTTCTTCGCCGTCGTGTGTTCCACGACCTGCAGCTCCTGCCCAAAAACCGATCGTTGTTCGCAAACCACGGCCATATATTGACGTAAGCTCAGATGAACTTGAGATTGCTGAGGTCAGAACAACTGTCGCGGTGAACGCACCTGTTGTTAAGGAGAGTAGAACGCAGGTTGCGGTAACGGATTTCTTTGCTGTGTCGAAGGGCAGGACAGGTCCTAAGGCGTCCTCTAAACTCAGCACTCCGATTAAACTCGCACATATTAGCCTTCTTTCTGACACGTTAGAACATGAAGATCCATCTGGGACATCCAGGTCTACCTGTACTTCTCCCGCTACATCAAAGGGTCGGCCGTTGACCCCACGCCCTTTTCCGATGCCCCCTCCGGTAATAACTCCTTCGGATTTGCAAGATAGACAGAAGACACCACCAAACACTGACATTTTTGGCGCTCCAAGGTCAGTACTTTCCTCTGCGTATCGCGCTCTTGTCGACTATCAAGGATGTACTCACTCAGCAGATCATCCGATAGTCTGACTGGAGTGTGCCACGAGTCTCTGTTACCAAAAGGTTCCGATACTGTTGAGGTACTGTCGGATTCTGAAACCCCACCCAAAGCCAAGTCCCTGCGAACGTCACCAGCCCATAGATCACCGCATGCACGTGAATCTCGCTCTGCCCGCGATCTGAACAATCCGTCGTCGCCAACGTTGCTGGTAACACGTCTGCCGCCCGAAGATAGCCTGCCCAGTCGACACGCCGAAGAGCCTGCTAATAGGCGACTGCCGAATCCGGCGCCCAGTTCTTCAACTACGCAGATTCCGACGAAGAATGTACTGGATGACGTGATCTGGATATCAAGCGGGTCTGAAGACGAAGACAACACTGACGAGATCGGAGGAGGCGACGCCGACGTGGCAATGATCTTGTCCGCACCGCCTGTTCTCTCCGAACCAGAATCCGAACCACCACCGTGTGTCCGTACTTCAAAGTTCAGACCTGGTGGCGCCCCCGGGACAGTGGTAGCTGGCAGTAAAAAAGGGAAGGTGGACCTCGGTTTAGATAGGATGTCCAAAGACGTCGCGGTGAATGGGTTAGAGACGAAGGAGACGGAACAGGTAAGACGAGTTAGGGAACCTCCGCTTCTTTTGGCTCGAGCAAAGAGAAGTGTGAGTAAAGCCACCTCCGTTGCTACAACTTCAACGAGAATTACTTCCGGAATGCGACCAAGTTCATCGGCGTTAGATGATATTATCGATCTTACTTAGTGTTATGTAGTGGTTCGTGTCTGGGTATTGTAAAGACGATATGCATAAAATAAGCATTATCGTTACTTTATTATTACTTTCGGTTGGTACTATGTAGTTTTATGCCGGATAGCATGCACGGGCTCACATGTCAACCTGGTTAGCCCCGATGCGATGTATACTACCTGTTCGTAGGGTGGATGGACCTGACTTGCATGCGATCGAGTGGGGGTGGTAAGAAAAAGTAGCAATCGTGGCCATTACATAATGTACTGGGACTCAAAGGCCGCAGCTCAAAGTACTACGTGTTATATACGTGATGCATTGTAGTACCTCGACCGTAAAAAGATGAGAAGAGGCAGGTATGTCGAGCAGAAAGGCAGTGGACGAACATAAAAATCGTGATTATACATGCCATCGTACAAGCAGACAGAACAAAGACAGACCTCGCTAGGTCTTTTTGCCTCCGAATTCTTCCCCCCTCCCTTTACATAAAGTAACGCACACCAAAGGCGCAGCTCCAGACGGGCTCAGTATACAGCGGTGAAATTCCGATACTGTTCCTGAGCCATAACGCCCTCCGCTCCCGCATGCTCCGCCCCTGCGCCTTCTTCGCCGGGCAATGACTCGTCCATTTTTTCCACGAACCTCTTGACGACTTGCAGCCGCTGTCGCCAATTCGTGATGACTTCCACTTCCACTTCGTCCCTTTCGGTGCGCTCGAACATGCTCGCGAACCGGTCCGAAAGCAAACTCAGCTGCCTGACTAGTAGAGGGAGCTTCTCTGCGGATATCAGCTTGAAATTCCCGATTGGGGTAAAGTCCTTCATCCCAGGTGCACGCTGCACCGTCACCTTGAAGTATTCATTCTCGAGCTCGTGGAGCTGAGACGGAGGAGAAAGAGACGGATTAGCAAGCGCTGATTGCGTGGAGGGGACGATGGAATGTCTGAAGTTCGAAAACGCAGCAATAGCTCCCTGAGAATGTGGTTCGATGACGATGTTCACGAACTGAAACTGAGTTGCAAGCGTATCGAAGCGATATGGTCTTCCCGAGTCGTTCCAAACGATCCTCACATAATCATTCCCGATATGCCGCTTTTTATTTACGCAATACTCGTCGTCGGGCACGTTGGGCATCATCGTGGCTGTGTGATACAGGACCTGCGCAATGTCATCCCACCACGCATATGCGTATTCCCCGTCTTCGTCCGGCGTCAGACCACCGGCATAAACATCGACCTGACCACGTAAATTAATCAAACGGCCGATACCCTCCAGAAAGCGCGTGTATGCCGGAGAACCATGCGTATTGCGAAGAATTTCTAGTTCGTGAGTTTGGCCAGGCGCTACGTACAAGATTCCCACTTTGTGGGTGTCGATGACAGGTGTGCGCTCCAGCGACCGAAATAGGCTGGGTAGTGCTGACGGGTCGATAACGCGTTTGCACATCGGGGAAGGATCGGGGTAAGGTGAAAGTTGGAGCGCAAAGAACGAGGGATCAACTGTGACGTGCTTCCGTCGCTGTGATGGAGCTGTTTTGCTCCACACATACCCCGTAATCGGGTCCGGGACTGGAAGTATAGGACCCTCAGTGCCAGGACGCTCTTCAACGACACCACGAATGTCCTGTATATAATAAGATCCGCCTCAGAACAAAATCACGGAAATAGAAATGTCGCCTACCTCATTTTCACTTGTCACCCGGCTCTCTTCATCTTCGAGAATAGGTGGGTGAGGTCTCGTCTCCTCCCTTTCCGCCAGTATTCCGGCTGGCAGCGAGATCATGTCCGGATCCACATCCCCGGGGCCAACGAGAGGAACATTTTCCAGTCTACACAAGAACTTGGTGTACCCAGACGGCCGTCGAGATATCACCTCAATCCAACCCAACCGAGCAAGGGTTCGAATGGTGACAATTGCGTTACCCATTATCCACGATTTCTCACTAACGGCGGGTTCTGATGCAGTGTCTGAGGGGTTATTGGTCGGATTCATAATGATCTCGCTGAGGACCGAGTTGGTCGGCCGGGGGTCCGCACTAGCGTATGTGTACCTCGCCAACCAGTCAAAGCATACTTCGGTCGGCTCGTCCACTTCTGCCCTCCCTTCGTTCGCCAACAGTAACTGTCGAGTGATGTATGGGATATGCCTTGGCCGATCCGACAGCTTGACTGACAGAAACCATACGTATACGACGTTGAAAGAGATCATCCGGACGAATTGAGACATAGCCCAAGAAATAATCGGGGCGGCACCGGGGCGATTGTGGTGCTGGAGATACTGCAAAGCGACGCCAAAGATCATCTTAAAATCGTCCTCTCGTAGGTTAGCATGCAACTCGGTAATCGAACCAGTGATGGCAAGGAAGTTGAGGATATGGACAGCCATGGCCGGGTTGGACATGATCTGGGAAAGCTTTTCGAGGAGAGGGGGGAATGTACGTTTGAGCGAAGACGTGAGTTCGAAGGCGCACAACGTGAGGCCGCGAAGGCAGATTAAGATTGTAGAGGGTTGGCCATTGAGACCCTCCCTCAGTACATCGACAAGGGCATGACGAAGTGGAATATCAAGGCAGCGTCGGTAGCTAATAAGGACGGAAAGCGTTTGGTACGCGAGCCCATGTGCGTCGCGCACCTTCAGACCAGGAGGCCAACGGTCGATGTAAGATCCCAGTTCTCCGCTGGTGACACCTGAACAGAGAACATTGAGTAATTTCGGGATGAGCGCGCGGCATTTAGGACCGCAAAAGAAGTGCTTGTTAGCTAATTGAACGGGGAGATGGCACAGAACGTAAGACAGAACGTCCCAGTTCCTCTCTTTTTCTATCACACTCAACAAAGCGCTGAGGTATATGTCGACTTCCAACACGCAAGGAGAATCGCCGTCGGGATCGTACGTCACGGCACCTTCACTGAGCGCATCCGCCTCTACCCCGATAAAAGGTAAGTTCTCTGGAACGGACCAGAGAACATCCCTCGTTGGTCTTTGTGGAAGGGTAGCCGACGCTGGAGGCGAAACAGGCAAGCGGGCACGGGACGTACTCCTACTCGATCCGCTCTGCGAAGGTCCCACGCCCCGTCCTCGAGAGAATCTCCTCTCGTCCCTCTCCCTCGGTCTTCTGGAGGGCAACTCGTCTACAGGTGTTTCATGCAATGGACCACGCTCTTCCTCTCGCTGATGATGTCCGTGAGTAGAGAGTTGGCCGGCAGAGTCTGGTCCCCGCCCAATCACGGAGGCCAATTTAGTAATTTGCCCGTTTATATCATAGTGTGCTTCTGCAAAGTACAGACGATGGTCTCTGTCCGCACGTAAGCGCATCAAGAACTGGAGGGCGGTCAGTCTTGCACGCGGGCACTTGCCGTTCGTAACAACTTCTACGAGGGCGGTAAACACGGAGAAAGCTACGTCGATGTTGGCCTGTGAGAGCGAGTATGGTGTAAATACAAGCTGACTGAAGACGGTCACAAGCGCAATCACGGCGAAGGAGGCATGAGAGAGAATAGGTTCAGTGGGTGACAGAGGTAACGGCGAAAGGACTTGTTGCTGTTGTGACAGTATTGGCTGCGAGAGAGGTGGTACGGCGTCACCCTGAGATTGTTGGTCTTGTTGCAAATGAACCTGCGACTGAGTACGGGACGTTCCGGCTAATGTGGAGAGCAGCGACATCACGGAAGGAAGTGCAGAGTCCCTTGAAGATAGGTTCCGATACTCGGATTGCCTCCTTGACAGAATAGGAGAGGCGACGCTGGATGATGATGCACCCGAGAATGCACTAAAGGCAGCAGGAGATTGTGGCTCGGTTGATGTATTTACTGCAACTGTATCGTCGTCATCTTCTCGGGGTCCCTCTCCCGCGATACACTTCAACAGCTCCAGCATCTCCCACGTTGATGTAGAAGGCGAAGAAGAGCTGTCAGGCACCCGCGTAGAGGACGCAGATGAAAGCGAAGCCCCCATCTGAGATTCTGAAGGTTTCTGCCGCACAGTAACCGTCCGCAAGACGACCTCGTCTGCCAAAATCCTCGGCATGACCGAACATCCATGCCCGGTGGCAAAATCCTCGACACACCCCTCCACGCTCGCCTCGCGCTCACAAAACTTGAATACGAGCTCCGCAAGAGCCATCCGGTAAATATGCAAGTCTCTCAAGGAGTCGTACACAGCCTGTAGAGTTTTCATCACCTCCAGCCTCGTCAGAGGTCGAGTAGGAGAGAAGATAGTTTCGTTAGAGAGGATGCTGTCCCAGTTGGCCAACCAGGCTGGCGAGGCGGGTGATAAGTCATGCTGTTCGAGCATGATGCCGGGTAACTTCGCCGTGTCTGCATCGGTAAGATGTTCAGCTATCGATAAAAGCGTCATGGACAGGGAAGGGTTCATGTATGTCGAATGATCCTGAGCAAGAAGGGAAGCAAGTGTCCGGAGAAACGGACGAGGGGAATCATTTGGTTGGGAGAGTGGGATTGTGAACGGTGTGCCATCAGCGTTTCTAAGGAACATGAGAAAACCGTCAACACGTATGTCGACAGGGCACGCACTTCAGAGGGCGGACGACGCTTGCCAGATGTTTGAGTGATTCGCCAGTAACTGTTGCTTCCTCTTCATCCCACTCAACGCGATCGTCGCGCTCGCCCAGCTCCTGAAAAATATCCTTCAGCGTTCCTGCAGCTTCGTCCAGTATCCTATCTCTCTCGTCAGCGAGTACGGCCAACTGCTCACTGGCAGCACGTTTGGCCCATGCTTCAATCGATTTAGATAGCATTCGTTCAAGCTTGAGTAGATCCCATCCCGAAAGTTCATCTTTGGACCACGCACGCTCCATAAGGTCCCTTTCAAGATCCATCTGACTGGGTGCTCCAGAAGGCGAATACGTCACTGAGCTAAGCCTCGCGATATAAGCCCTCGCCATTTTACTCGAGAGGCCCTGTCGAATGTCGTTCCTGAGAGTCCTGTGTGCGCCGAGCGACGTCGCATACCACGTTGGATTCGCGGCGTCCTGGTCCGAAGGGGGCGGAGACAGATGTCGCTTAAGAATCATCATGCAAGTGGTTCCGTATGGTCCTGCGAAGAGCGAATGGAGAGTCTTTTGGATCCTGTCCTCCAGCCCCGTGAGACCGAGCGGACGTCCGCTCATGACTGAAAGGCGGGGAAGTGGCGAGGCAAAGTATGCTTGTACAGAGAAGAGGAGGGGAAGGATGGACGAAAGGACACGGGGTGCAAGCGACTTGAGCTGGGAATCGAGGTGATTGAGGTAGATGGTGACCATGAGCTCCGCCGGATGTTTGCCTGTTGGCGTATTGACTTGCGAGTGGGACCGCAAAGAGAGTGAGGACGGATGGCGGCGATGCCCACTTGCACCCACGGGTCTAGCACTTGGAGGCTGTTGCTCGGTGGGCGTAAGGACGGGAGCACCCTCATAACCCAGAGAGACGGGTGGAGGGAGACCAAGTGCCGTTGACACTAAACTCGCATAGAATTGGAGGATAGTGGCTAAGTCACCCTCGGAAACGCGTGCAGCGGTCTCAGGGTTGTCGAGCATAGAAGAGACATAAGAGGCGAGAAGCTCGACACTTCGTTCGCGTTCCGCGCGGTCATAAGGATCGCACGATATGTAGACATCGAAAGCACCTTGTAGCCAACTCTTGAGGACGTTGAGAACGGGGATCTCCATGCCAAATACGTCCTTTCCGTCCTTGGTGAGAGCGCCAAGAGCTTTGAGACGCGACTCGCCTACTTCGGTGGACCAGGATGAGTGCAAGATGAGGGTGAAGTACGAAAGCTTGTCAGCTGTGCTGACTCTGTCTTCGTACCTCTCCCAGAACGCGGTCATGATGTCGTATGCGGCACACTGGAGTGATGCTGGTGAATCTGTGGTACATAAAGACCCCAATACGGGGTTCAGGACAGCTGGACGTGGAAGAGGAGACAGGGATTGGATGGCGGTCGCGAGGGCACGCGCATGGGTGAGACTGGGTACTGCTGGGGGTGAGAGCGACTCGACGAGGGCATCGAACGAGAGGGTGTGAAGCTGGGGCGGGTTTGACGATGCAACGGTCTCTTGCCTTGGTCTTCGCCAGGGGCCAAAGGATGGGAAGGTGGTCGTGTTCGACCTCGGGCGTACTCTGATGTTGTCGGCATCTAGTTGACGGGCCATATGCAGGATAACAGATGAACCTGTCGAGATGAGATTATTAGTACTCGATCGAAATGCGCCAACGTTGTCGATTACGATTACTTACCGATCACACCAGCGTTGGTTATCAGCGGTGGTCACCGACGACGACGACGACGACGAGGCGTTGCCAGATCCAAAACGATCTCGACTGCACCAGCCTGGCGGGTGCCCTTGACAAGCCACATGACCCAAGTCGTTCCTAGATAGGCCAAACACGCCCAGCTGGTCACCAGTTCCACTCGTCTGAACGTGACAGCAACACTCTGGGCACACAGTATCTACACCGAATATCTCCTTGACGTTCAGGGCGAAATCGCGGCGGCGAGTGAGGGCCAAAGTTGCGCCAGCAAATTCACAACTCCCCGCCTTTTATTGGCATATCCGAATCTTAGACAAACGAGAACGAACGAGGAATCGCTAACAATATTTTACCAGCGAAGTAAATTTCTCGATCGTGGATGACTCGACGAGGTAACCTAAGACGACGAACGCATTCCCGAAAGATAGGGGTCGTTTATCCCAAACCTGGCCGCAGCGAGTAGCGAGGATCCTGCTTTTCTTTTCTCTCGATACCCCTTGTCTCTATGGAACTACGTGATCAAGTCACCAAGGAAGCAGATCTTGTAAAGACGTGGCCATGTGCGTCCCGTATCTGCTATTGATAAGTGAATCAATGTCCCTCAGTGCGGACTGCTCTTGCTGGTGATGCCCGCAACAGGTGAGCAGATACTCCGTGATCCCATAGCCCATTCCCGTTTGACTGGGCCGAGAGAGAACGACGGTAGATTAGCTGAGCCATGTCAGTGTGTTCTGCTCAACTCTTAACTGAATTCGCCGGAAGATCACTAGGAGATGATATCTTCAATCCGCGACTCCGTTGGTGGCAAGCGTGGATGCTTTTGATATAGTGATGGTGACCAGGACCACATGCCCCATCTGGATCAGTTCTTTCTTTCAGTGGCGGATCTATTCTCCTGACCGACCAGCAACGAAGGCAAGCAGGTAGTACTAGCTACTATGGAATCCACCACTGACACTCGTACTGATGTTGGTGTATGGTACTTGTGCAATGGTGTCGAGTGCGACGCCAATTACGGTAAACTAGCCCGCCTGCGGTATAATCTGGGACTCGCCAACACCTCCCAAGCAATACTTATTAGACGAAGTGACTCGTGATCCTCGAATGAGTCTCGATCTCAATTGACCATGTACTTTCTCTCCATCGACCTCCCTACATGATAGGTAATTACAAAGACGGTGGGTAATTTCGGTACAAACTCGATAACAAGTACCGTATGGATGACGGTGATGTGACAATAATGCGGATATTGCGGTGGCGCATCAACGCGTTGTGTCGTTCGCGTCATCATGAAGAGCCCGCTGCGCAGCTCTGCTTGGACTTATATGTACTTGCTGGGCCTCGCACTATGACATGGTCTGGTCGCCGGTGTCGTTTTTCATTGCCTCAAAGGCGGGAGCGCGCGCCACTCGTGAGTGATGCACCCGGCCGGAATATCCTCGGGAGAATTCAATCTCTGAGACTGGGTGCATTCATTTATTTCAGCTCAGCGAAGGTAGACTGTTGGGGGAATCGTTATTATTTTAGAAATGGCTAGCCTGGACTCCTTACCTACCACGCGTGGGTCGCGTAATCTGGGGGTAGTTATAACCGGCCCCTCATAGCGGCCATGTTGTTTTGTCCTACACCCATCGGTAGAGTCGAGCGTCGTGATGGGCCCAACGTTGAGGGCTTGGCTGCTCGCCGTGGTGCATGTCGTCGCCGTCCAGTCACTCACCAACTCGACGTCTTCGTTTTCGTTTTCTGGGGTGCCGAGTAGTGCGGTGAGCCCAACTAACACCTCAACGGGCACCACTGCAACCACCGCAAGTTCGAGCTCTTCATTCCCAACGGTGACCCCGGTCACTACCACCTCTACAACACCAACTTCTGTCGCTACCGAGACTGGCCCTCTCACTTGGCCCATTTCAGAGTATCCCTTCACTCCTTTCCCAACTCCAACCTTTGCTCCCATTCCACCTATATTCCCCGAAACAGATCCTCTAAACCCTCCCCCAGTCAGTTCAGACTTTAATGTCGTGCCGGACTTCGCTCCTGCATGGGCAACTGCATATGAGAAAGCAAAATCAATGGTTTGTACCACGTTCACTCGATTAGGAAACACCTGTCAAGCAACGTGCTCACACTTTTGTCCACGCAGATCGCCAACTTCACCATCGAACAAAAGGTCAATATAACCACCGGCGTTGGATGGATGAATGGCCTTTGCGTTGGGAACATCCCTTCTGTCGCCGAGTTCCCCGGATTATGTCTTCAGGTCCGTTTCACCTTGTCTTTTCTACCAGTCTGTTGAAAAGCATGCTCTAGGATTCGCCTTTGGGCGTGCGGTTTACTGATCTTGTAACCGCATTCCCGGCTGGCGTCACTACTGCGTCTACGTACGCGACCCCGTCTCTCCATTTGTGGATTCCCACTGATTATTTGCTCTAGGTGGAATCGCGCCTTGATTCGTGCGCGTGGCCTAGCATTAGGTCAAGAATTCCACGCGAAAGGTGTCAATATTGCCCTTGGCCCGATGATGAACATGGGTCGTGTAGCACAAGGCGGGCGCAACTGGGAAGGCTTTGGTGCAGACCCCTTCCTCACCGGTGAGGCGGCGTATGAGACAATTCTTGGCTTGCAACAAGCCGGTGTTCAAGCCACGGCGAAGCACTACATCAATAAGTGAGTTTATCATTGTATGATTCCCGAGTGAAATAGGGCGTGACATTCTTGTGCAGCGAGCAAGAGTGGAAGCGTACCCAGGAGTCGTCCAACGTCGACGATCGTACTGAACACGAAGTCTACGCGCACCCGTTCTTGCGTTCTGTCATGGCCGGCGTTTCATCCGTGATGTGTTCTTACAGTAAGCTCCTGCATTAGATTTGTCTAATGTCCCAGCTTGACGGCAGCTCCACAGACCTCGTCAATGATACCTATGCTTGCAACAACTATAAAATCCTCAGCGATATTTTGAAGCGCGAGTTTGGTTTCCAGGGCTGTAAGTTTCTAATGTATTGATTGATATCATGAAGCGATTAACTTATATCCTCGGCTAGACGTCATGTCTGATTGGGCTGCCACTATGAACACACTCTCAGCGGTGGCAGGTCTTGATGTATGTACAGCCAACTGTAATTTTTTCGCCCTTAAACATTCTAATAAAAACATATCAAAAGATGACCATGGCCGGTGACATCACCTTGGGATCTGGCACGACATACTTTGGCGCCAACCTCACTGCCTACGTTATGAACAACACTATTTCCGAAGCGCGACTCGATGATATGGCAACGCGGATCATCGCAGCCTGGTACTACATGCACCAAGATCAGGGCTACCCCAATGTCACCATTGATTCCTTCCATCCGTATAACCCTTTGAACTATGAGGTTAATGCACAATCGGACCACTACCAGCTCGTGAGACAGATCGGGGCTGCGGGAACCGTACTGCTCAAGAACGAGATGAACGCATTGCCGTTAAATAAGCCAAGGAGTGTCGTGTTGGTCGGCAGCGACGCGGCCCCACCTGTTTCGGGACCGAACGAATACGCTGATCAGGGTGGTGACCCGACAGGTATTCTAGCAATGGGATGGGGATCTGGGTGAGTTCCCCGTCCATCGTGACGAGACACTAGGGGTTTGGAACTCATTATTATATAGGACTACAAATTTCACCTACTTGGTATCTGTAAGTGCAGGCTTTCAGTTTTCAAATCTGTTTGGTTGACGGTCCACAGCCATACGAAGCCATTCAAGCACGTGCGAGACAAGATCAGACCAGCGTCTTTTGGGACTTCGACAACTGGAACCTTGACCAGGCTGGCAATTCTGTCATAACTGCGGAAGTTGCGATTGTGTTCATCAACTCCGACTCTGGTGAGGTGTGTATGCACCCCATTGTTTGGACAAATGCTTGCGCGGAATTGCTTACCGATGTGAATAGGGCTACATCACCGTCGACGGAAATGTAGGAGACAGGAAAAACCTGACAGCATGGCATGAGGGCGACGAGCTTGTTCTAGCTGTTGCTGCACAGAACAACAACACTATTGTCGTCGTGAACAGTGTCGGACCGCTCATTATAGAACCCTGGGTTGATCATCCCAATGTCACTGCTGTGAGCGATCCCTCTTTCGACGGTCATGGAATACGTTACTCACACAGCCTGACTCCGATATGTTTAACGGGAACGTAGATTGTGTGGGCAAGTCTTGGAGGTAACGAGGCCGGAAACGCGATTGTGGATATTCTCTATGGCGCCTGGAACCCATCCGGACGTCTTCCGTATACCATCGCAAAAAATGCAAGCGATTACCCGGCACAGCTTGTCCTCGGGGGTACTGCAACGGACATTCTATCCATAGACTATACCGAAGGGTGCGTTCGATTTACTTCAAGTTTGGTTCTCCTGATGATAAAATGAATTGCAGCCTGTACATTGACTATCGCTGGTTCGACGCTGTGAGTGAACTTACCCAGCTGCTTTTGATTGCACCTAGAGAGAGCACAGTGCTAATTCGTAACATCTTTAGCAAAACATTACCCCACGCTATGAATTCGGGTATGGTCTGAGCTACACGACGTTCGAATACTCCCAACTCGTTGTTACACCTGTTGACGCTTCTGTGGACTCTGCTCAAGCAGAATTGATCCAGAACTGGGAGAACGGGGGCGCCTCGCCCATTGAGGAGGGATCCTCGACTGCATTATGGTATGTCGGTCGTCACTGTTCTATCCCCCGGTATTCATTGACTATCATAAACAACGCAGGCTTCACATGCCTTTGTTCCAGGTGACGTTCGACGTGGAGAACACTGGATCGGTATACGGAGGCGAGGTATGATCCAACCTTTGCGGCCTTCATATCATATCCTCACCCGATAATTTCAGATTCCTCAACTGTACGTGCACCACCCTCCGTCCGCAGGGGAGCCTCCTTCTGTCCTGAAAGGTTTTACCGATATTGAACTGGTGCCTGGCCAAACTGGGCAGGCTTCCATTACGATCTCGCGGTACGATCTGTCGGTGTGGGACGTTGTCAGGCAGGGATGGGCGAAGCCGAATGGAACCATTGGGTTTTCGATCGGCGCAAGCAGTAGAGACTTCAGGTTGAATGGGACGTTCCCGCTCTGAGTTGGGAATTGTTGAACAGGACTGATTCTGAATGCGAATTTTGGACACGTATCGGTTGCTCGTTGTCCAGCAGTACCCTCGTCGATACGCTGTAAGTAAACTACGTAGTAAATACCCACAGAGCGCAGGTAATAGGCTTAGTAGTTCTCAAGAAGTAAAAACGCTCGTTTGGGCTTATCTTCATTTGTATATCCTCATGCATGCACGCGCAGACTCAGCGTTTCTGGAACTCTGTCATGACTTCTCTGACATCTGCAGACAAACGCGAAATCGGACAGGTGAAGCCATCGTGCAGTGGGGGGGGGGGGGTGTTGTCTATGGCTGACAGTTATGAAAGCACTTCGTGTTTGGCTTCCATGGCCATGAGATCAGCGAGGATGTCAAAGTCCTCATTCGCGACTATCACGTAGGGCGAGTGTCTTTCGTGTGCAGTGACCCTAGGCGTGCATGATAAGACTTGGGACTTCAGGAACATCATCCTTATGAAGAGGAATGTGCAAGGTAAGTCAGAGCTTCAGACAGGTCCGACAGTTACACCAACTTGCCTCTCGTCTGGAAACCCTCCGGACGATAATGATACATCTGTAGATGTGAAGCAAGTCCATCAATTGGTGCAGAGTTTGCAGCAACTCGCGAAGGAGTCTGGGCACCCTTGCCCGCTCATGATCGGGATCGATCAAGAGAACGGTGCGTCACTCATTTGTCCTTATGATGTTCATCCCTCTAAGCCTCCGAACCCTATCAATACCTCAACCTTAACGGGATATACTAGGTCTCATCTCTGCGTTTACTAGTTCCACTGCAGGAACCCAGTTGTGAGTTTCGTGTCAGCCTTGGCAGTCCTGGGTATCACCTCACCAGGCTTCTAATCCAAACATTAACATTTTACTGTAACAGTCCTGGTGCGATGGCACTCGCTGCAACGGGCTCGCCAGAGATCGCAGAGGAGTGTTCTGCAGCTACCGCCCGGGAGATGAGACTCGCCGGAATTAACTGGGCATACAGCCCAGTCGCAGATGTCAACTCAAACCCCAAAAACCCAGTCATAGGTAGGCTAATATGTAGTTTCTGCGTGAACAAATGCCAACGTTTTCTTCCGTTGTTTTGACCGCTTACTTAGGGGTCAGATCCTTCGGCGACGGTAAGCTGTATATAAATACATCGTACCAGACGCTCATAAGGGTGGATTACTTTCGCAAAGATCCGGATGAGGTGGCAAAATATGCTTCTGCAGTTAGTCGTGGCCTGATCCAAGGGGGAGTCGCCCCTTGCGCGAAACACTTTCCCGGACATGGGGATACCCACGTGGATTCGCATCTTGCTCTCCCGGTGATTGAGAAGACCGAGGATGAGCTCATGGAAACGGAGCTCGTACCGTTTCATATACTTGTCAAGTCTGGTATTCCAACGATCATGACTGGTCATATGGCGCTTCCTCTCATCACCGGAGACAATACACCATGCTCCCTCTCCACAACGATCACGACGGATTTGCTTAGGGAGAAGATGGGCTATGGTGGGGTAATTGTGACCGACTGTCTGGAGATGAATGCAGTAGCTGCCTCATATACCCCGCAAAAGGGTGCCGTGATGGCCCTGCAGGCCGGCGCAGATATTGCCATGATCTGCCATACGATGAAGATGCAAAGGGGTGCCATCGAGGAGACTTACGCGGCTGTCGAAAATGGCTCATTATCGCTTGAAACCCTCCGGAAAAGTGGAGAGCGGATCGCCGCTCTGAAACTTGCATATGCAGGTACTTCTTGGGCGGACGTTTTCGGACCGTTCCGTGAACAAGCCCTCGCAGACCTCCTTACCCGGAACGCACGTCTCAGCGCTGAGTCCTATGCTGTGTCGACAGCGTTGATTCGAGGGCCCCTCCCAGTTGTAAGGAAAGACGATGGTCCAGTGTTGGTTATGGCCCCAGTGATGGAGTATCTTGCACTGGAACAATCTGTGGCTCGACGCACGAACTCGCGACATCTTCTGTATAGACCTCTGCCAGCACATGGACGAGGGCAGCTTCCTGATGAAATTTCTGGTGCCCTCCAGGCAACCTCTGCAATTATATTTGTTACACGCAACGCGGATCGTAGCAGTTGGCAGGTTGATTACTTACGAAGGCTATTGCAGGAAAAACGGGGTGCCACCCCCATCATCATTTTGGCTAGCTGTGCACCTTATGACGTGGTGGGGGCACCGGACATTCAGGAACCGTGTCTGGCTAGTTTCGAGTACACTCCAGCTGCGTTGGAGGCGGCTGTCGCAGTGATCTTTGGGGAACGCGAAGCGAAGGGACAGGTACCTGTGTCGTTGTGACCTCAGATGGATGCAAAAGATGGCTGCGGCTTCACCGTAGCTTTCCTGCATATATATTTTTTGACTGCAGCAATATTGTTGCAGGGAGTTGGATTCAGCTGTCATACATCATAGTGATTCATCGTGCCATCATGCGCTACGTGCATGCGCCTTTTCCAGAAACAAGGATTACCATAGAGGTTGGTGGGTGATATTCAAAAACAGTTGCTGTCACCGATTCATGTTAGCTTGTATGAAATGAACTTACCCTTAAATGGTATGCCAGCAGTGTATCAGGTTTGCCTGCAAAGGACCACGCCGATGCTAGCAGCACCCGGATAGATGAATTTGGACGACAACTTACACCCTCTTGCGACGTGTGCGTACGATATTGATAAACAACCCCACTTGGCTTAAGGTGGAAGCTGGCATAGGAGATGGAAGTATGAACTGATATGCGATAGTACACACACATCGGGGGCGTGCGACTATCTTAGCGGATAATGATCCTTCTGTTCGGGAAGTATAATGAAACTTTCTACTGCAAAGTACCTGTTCGGCGTC
The DNA here is from genome assembly GCA_024663395.1 of Pisolithus tinctorius. NCBI lineage: Eukaryota > Fungi > Basidiomycota > Agaricomycetes > Boletales > Pisolithaceae > Pisolithus > Pisolithus tinctorius. The sequence goes on along the minus strand of JANFAH010000048.1, from coordinate 292,609 downwards.
CATTCGCTTCCGGCTTTCTCAGGCCGGTGAGGATAACTCACGGCATCCATAAGGAAATGTGCGATGTTGTAAATAGTTCATCAGATTTTGACAGCGTTCAAGGTGACCGCTGGCGAACAGCCCGGAGGCCTGTAGTACATAGGTTGCCGATTGGGGCGGGCGCATGTCCGGATAATTTGTACAACAATGCAGGATTCAGGGAGAATGGCTTTGCCTGAGTAGGTAGCTGGATCCAAACGCAGGCACGCGACCGCGTTTGGAGAAGAAATGTGGCTGGCTCGGCTGGTAGGCCATCGTCGATTCCATACTTCGGCTGATCATAAGCGCTATACGCTACGACGACGACCGCCGCCGGAAGCGATTACAATCTTAAATGAGAAAGAAGTCGTTATGAAAGTCGGAAAATTGCCAAATCCATTACCATGAGGTGTGATATTACGGGGTTATAAGAAGCGCAGGTAGGGGCTGTTCCCCACGTGCGGCGCCAACGTGCGTCCGAGAGAATACGGCGAGGTACTGCTGGTTTGATATCAATGCAACGTTGTTGCTGATTTGAATAGAGGCATTTAGGGCAGTGTTAAAAATCCGGCGTGTTTAAACGGTGTAAACGCTATGACAAATCAGGCGTGGAGTACGATCGTTTTATCTGCGACACGCCACTCAGCCTTTGCATTATCAACATCGAGATCTCGTTTGCGTTTCAAAGTCAGCGCCTGCATCGATGAGTCTGGCTCGGCGAAAGTGGCAGTGAGATCGGCATCTGAAACATTGAGGTCGATGTCAAGGTTATACAACGATGGGACAGATAGCAGTACGCGTCTAGGCTCGACATCGAGAGTGGAAAGCGGGATAGCTGCATGCGTCTGTGTGTTTGAAATATCGCGTGTTCGGTCACACAATATGCTAAACCTATGGTGGCAGCGATACACACCAATGCAGGAACATTGATTACGATACATAACTTTGAGTTTTCTTCACTCCAAGACCACGACGGAATTTTAGGGGCCATGCTAGCCGATGACTGTTGGTTCTTCAGAGTACCTCTAGGTGTAGACTCGGCCGTAGGGCGGGGTGGGATTTCTTGAATGAGTTTGGCAGGCGCACGGTGGTTCGGATATAGTGTTGCAGGTACCAAGACCTGTCGCGCTTGGGGCTTTCCCTTGGAGGCTATGTTGGGTGTACCAATCTGCCGAGAAAGGATAATAGTTGTCTGTGCTTCGATGCGTTGGAAGGCAAGTTCTGAACCGAAGAATGAGGCAACTGATTGGGTATTGTGTTTAGTTTAGTATACACACCAATGATGAAAAACTTGAAATCAACATCTTTTAATGCGCGGGACTTGATGGAAGGGCTGAATATCGCGTCGAAGACGATGGAGGGCTGGCCGGCTGTCCGAATGCGGTGAGCGTAAGCACAGAGTCGGTAGTTGGCATGGAAAGTGGAGATAGAGTTGGCAGGTCGTCAGTATTAAGAAAATTGGGGAGCAGTAGTAACACCGACCTTTGTCGGAGTCACGGCGGGCATCAGATACGACAAGTGGGACGAACCAGCTGTCTGGATTAGATTCATCGATATGGAGGCCTCGCATGGCATGTTGTATCGCCTCCTCGCTTCCCTGTGGAGGGGGAGGCACGTTTGAATCCCATGCTATGTTTACAAAGATTTTGAGGCCTTTTGTGACCGGAATCAAGGGCGAGGCTCGGTTAATCTGAGCGTCCCGTGAAACGCCTGCTCTGTCAGCAATCGACGGATGCACTACTGTGTCGTTCGTGGCTTTAGATTTGACACAGAAGCCGGGCACAGGGCTGAGCGTAACAGCGACTTGTTGTGTGCTAGTGGCGGTGGCCATCAGGACGCCGACAGGCTGCAGAGCGATTCGGTTCGGCGGATGACACGCACTCACGCTAAATAAGCGACGCCAGGAAAGGCAATGAAAAATATTGCCATAGGTTGGGCTTTTAAGAGGCCTCTTGATCAAGTATAAAAGGATCGTCGTCCAGCAAGACTATCCTCCCAAACAGCAGCGCTTTCTCTTCTCTGTGCTACGATCTTCATCTGCCATGTACAACATCACTCCCGTCCCCGAAGACGTAAAGCAAATCCAACAGTTCATTCAGGACAGACGTGTCATCGGTGTAAGTCATGTAACACGGACGTCCCCGTCTTCCAATGTTGAACGAGACAACGTACTCAGTATGACCCCCTCGTCCAACCCGCCTTGCTTTTGCACGAGATCACTCCCTCGGAGACATCCGAGATGACTATTGCCTCTGCTCGGTACCAAGCTGCCCGCATTGTTGCCGGCCAGGATGACAGGGTACTCGTCATTGTCGGTCCCTGTTCAATCCATTCCACCGAGCAGGCTATCGAGTATGCTCGTCTCCTCAGAGACAAAATCCCTACCTGGGACAACCTCTTGATTATCATGCGCGCTTACTTGTGAGTCATTCCATCAGTCACGTGACACTTACTTTTGCTAACGCCTTTTCCAGCGAAGTACGTCGTATTTTTATTGCCTCGGTTTCCAGATTTTCTGAAGATGCCCTGGACAGAAACCTCGGACGACCGTTGGTTGGAAGGGCTTGATTAACGATCCAGTGCGTAATGGTCGTTCGTCGGGTATCTGTGGGTCTAAATATTTGCTGTAGGACCTCGACGGCTCTTTCAAAATAAACAAGGGGCTGCGAATTGCTAGGAAGTTGCTTTGTGACTTGACAGATCTTGGCGTTCCTGTCGGTGTCGAGTTACTTGACACCATTTCTCCTCAGTTTATTTCCGATCGTAAGTAATGGGACTTACCTCTCTCAGATCTTCTCATCGAATTGGATACGTAGTCATCTCCTGGGGTGCTATCGGAGCGCGCACCACTGAGTCTCAACTTCACCGTGAACTTGCTTCCGGTATCTCCTTCCCCATTGGTTTCAAGAACGGCACTGATGGAAGGTAAGATGCTTACCAACTTTAGCTCCCCTCCTCACTGTTCCTCTAGTGTCTCTGTTGCAATCGATGCTATGCGTTCGAGTTCCAACCCTCATGCTTTCATGGGTGTTACCGAGCAGGGTCTGGCGGCCATCGTCAAGACCAGGGGTAACCAAGATGTCCATGTCATCCTTCGTGGTGGTTCCAAGGGCCCGAACTATGCATCTGAATATGTCCGGGCAGCTGTCAAGTCCATCGAGAAGGCCCGCCCTGCAAACCACCCTTCCATCATGATTGATTGTAGCCGTGGGTGTCACCGTTCACTCCGTCTGTACACTCAGCACTAATGCCATGGAACAGACGGCAATTCTCAAAAGAATCACAACAACCAACCCAAGGTTCTTGACGACGTTTGCCAACAACTTGCTGCAGGCGACAGGAATATAACGGGCGTTATGGTCGAATCTCACATCAATGCTGGCCGTCAAGATGTCCCTGCTGAGGGTCCAAGCGGCCTCAAGTATGGTGTCAGTATTACTGATGCGTGCGTTGACTGGGAGACGACAGTTGGCATGCTTGACCGCCTCAATGAGGTTTGTTCATTGGTTTTTCAATGAACGCATCAGCCGATTTCTGACACCGCTGTACAGGCTGTCGGTCAACGCCGCACCTTCCTCATAGAACAGGGTTTGCAAAGGCCTGCGGGCTTCCAGCGCTCCACTCCTCCCTCTCCCTGAAAAACAGCTTTTGACTCTTGCCTTCTGTAACTTTTAATGTACTGGATTTCGGATAGGGAGTTAGTTCGTTGTATACAAAATCAAGTGCTGTGGCGTACCCGAACTGTTATTACACTTTGTTCTCTATTCCTCTGTAAATACCTGCATAGACATAGGATACTGATGCGGCCAACCAGAAGACATGCGGAAAGTCGCTTGGTGTGCAATATTTCATGAAACACCCTGCCATGCGTCAATAATACGGTCAAGAGAGGAACCCGACCAGCCGGATCCGAATGCATTTATCATCTTGGTCCCAGTCCCACGCAACACCTCCTTAATGCCTACATCGAGCCCCTTCACGTCCGCAGTACCCTCCGGAGGGGATCGTGAAACAGATTGGGCGTAAGCATCCCTGGCGAGTTGGCGCAGAATTACCAGTAGAGAAGCAGAAGGAACGCCGTTCCTCAAAAGATACCAAGCGAGGCACCGGGAGAGCTCTCCGGGAGAACCGAAATCTTCTGCATCCCCAATAGTCTCACCTCGGGCATAACGAGCGAATATTTCATTGAATTTCGGCTGAGCTGTGAGGTCTCCAAGGCGCTTGTCTAGCGCTTGTAGAGAGCCGGAAGCGGTATTCTCGCGGATGAGGGGAGGTCTGGCATTATGCTCCGCTCGACCACAAAAACGACGTTCGAAAACTTTGCTGTAGAAGTCAGCCGCGAACCTGAGGTCCTGCAGACGGAGGTGGAAATACGCTGCTGACTCCGGCTGGGTACGATACTGGTAGAGAGCTAGGTGTGATTGTAACGTCTCCATCTTATCCTGCAAGATACTATCCAGCAAGACGGCATGGCAGTACGCGTGGAATATCCTCTCTGCATGCGTCTCACCGTCGTCCCGTGAGAAATAATCAGCGAAGGCGAGAAACAGTGTGTCATTCGAAAAGGATGAGATGAAGTGAGTCAAATCGCTCGCAGGATGGGTTTTTGCATCAGTAAGTTGAGGGAAGTCAAGGGTGGCCGCATCTCCAGCCGAGGATCCAGACCGTACGAATAGACTTCGGCTGCCTCGGGGATCTTCTGTATAGCTGAGAAATGCTGTCCGACGTTTGACGTACAGCGTTTGGTTCTTGAGAAGGTTCTTCTTTTGCTCCGGGGAGTGTTCCAAATCCACGAAGAAAGGCCAGTAACGCGGGGTGTCTACCCGCACGGAAAGTAGCTTACCAAAGTCTGGGATGAGTGTGGGGGAAATCAGTTGCGAACTGCCTTTATCGCTGCCTTCTCGAGTAGTGATCTTGACTGGAAGATAAACTGCTTCACATGTATTGACATCACGCGCAATAAGACACCGCGGCTCAACTGCAAGGACCCAGAGGTGCCTGAGAGCTTGGGGATAACTCTTGTTATCCGACGAGACGTGGTGGAAACGAGGGAAGAACGCGGTAACCAGGCACGCTATGGCGGCGTTAGATGTACCCAGTGTGAATCGACCGGCCCCCAGAAAAAGTAGCCCGAGAGAGAGGTGGGTTGCGACATGTACCCCATACCTAAAGGCTTGGTGGTACATTCCGTAGGCATACCTCAGTCTCCGCAAGCAAGAGATTTCACCAGTGCCAGCCATAACCATGCACAACGCTATAGAGATCAAGTTCAGACCTTCGCGAACGGCAGAGCGCTTGATTTTATGGTCGAAGGCGATGCCTACACACTCGTCAGACAAGAGCGTAAACGAAATAATGATGAACCTACCGTTGGACGCAACAAACCTGCTAAAGCTATCGAAAAAGTGTGACAGCATCGTGTATGCTTCGTGGCGCGCCGTGCCAGCATACTTGAGCCCCACGACGAAACAACAACCAGCCAAAATGTTGTAGTAAGCCAGTTGAATAGCATCATCGGCTACCTTCTTGGCAAGCATATGCTCTTGCATTGCCTCCATGATCGGTGCCGGAACTTGCTTCAATACCCATTCCTCCGTTGATCCGATAGCGTCCCACATAATTAGAGACCTCGCAATCGTACGCATCAACAGGAAACTTGGTTGGATGCGGTTCAACTCTATAATCGTACTCGGGATTTCGAGTATGTCTGCCACGTCTCTTCGCCCGGTCTTTAAGTACATGAGGCCTAACGCCATTGTCGCTGCGGGCGAGGTGATATTGGTGTCGAAAGTGGGACGCGAGCTTGTGCCCGCTAGAGATTTGACTTCACCGTGCACCAACACACGCAATCGATGAAGGCAAGCTGTGTCGGCAGGCGTGGATGAACCCTGACCAAGCATGATCATCCCGAGCGCAAGAGCAGCTGCATACGTGTATGCTTCCCGGTGTTCGTTACTGAGGTCGGGCTGGACAAGATCCTTGCGGCTTATCTGATGCAAACAAACTTCTGCCATACGCCTGTTCTTCGTGCCGAGATAAAGAATACCGACTCCGGCCAAGCCAGCGGCTTGAGTCATGAGGGAGACGTTGAGGTCAATGGTAGGCGTCGGGAGGAGCGCTGGTGTATGGACAGCGAGCAACTTTGTAACATGCTTGTTTCCGCTCCCGACATTAGCAGCGGAGAGTCCAAGGAGAACTCCAATGGATGTGAAGTCATGCTTTGGCGTCAAATACCCGAACGTATGCCATGTTAACATCTCCTTTAAGTGGCCCGTGAGTCCAAGGCCGAACAAAAACCCTGCGTGTTGAGGTGTCAATTCGGATGGTTTGTTGAAAGCGATCCACGAGCTCTCTACACCACGAGCGCCAGGGCTAATTCGTAGACCAGCAGCAACACCATTGTGGAACTCTCCCCAATTAACGCACTCCACCGGTATCTTGCCAGGTTCCGGTGTTGCAATCACATTAGACGGCTGAATTCGAACCGAAAACTCCATCTTAGGGATCACATAGGCTTCCCTAGTGACTGTCTGTACCGTGCCAAATGTGAACATAGCTCTTCCATAAGGCAAAGCTAGTGTCCGCTCTGTGAGTCGCACCACCTGGTGCTGCTGTTCCTTCGCTTGGTCATGCTCACTGCAAAAGAGCGGATTAGCAGGATAACCATTGTATGCATGGGACCAACGCACTTGAGGTCCGGTCGCTCCACGAGCCGCGCAGATGCTATCGATGAAGAGCAGAGCATGCGAGCAACTTCTTCCAACCTCCGATCTTGGCCAAATCGAATTTTCGAAAAGCCATTCAGATCCAGCTCCACGCCCGAAACAGCGTCAATTTCACCAATACTTGCGGATTTGGCCTGGTCGACGAGGCTACTTATCGTGACTCGGCAGTGCGAGTTCTGAAAGCGAATGAGACCACAAGTGACACATTACACGAACCAAGATTTACCATGTAATTTTCGGGAGACTGGTACAATCCTTGTTGGAAGTGTACCGGCTGCACCTTGGCAACGCTAAAAGCCAAGTCCCGACGACCCACCAACTCATAATGTTCCGATCGCCAGTTACCAGGTGGTGAGAGCTGGCAAGTTCGAATAGCTTCGCGAAGGGGTGCCGCAATACCTAGAGGTAAGCGATCCAAGAAAAGAAAGCCCTTTTTTGCTGTTCCCCACGTCTGGATCAGCGTCTCTACTGTCAACTCCGCTCGTCTTTGCGTGGATGCTACCGAATCACCTGCAAGACACAAGTATGCGGTAGTGACACGTTGCAGAGTCAGTAAAGGTTCAGCATTCCCAAAGGCAAACGATGGTTGGATATCGAAAAGTGATGCCAATCGCGGGCTCTCGTAGGGTAAGAACTTCCAATCCGGGTTGCTGAGCCTCCCATACAATACGGCCGTCATATCAGGAGGCCAAACTGGTATACGATCGTCCAGCGTGTCAGCACCTGCGAGGAATATCAGCCGCGTTGAATGCCTGCTGAGTCACATCACTCACGAATAGCAGATGGTGAGGGCCAAGCTGGCATGATGTCGGGACATAGGCGTTTCCAGTAGTCAACCCATTCAGGCCGTATGATGTGTGCGATCTGACAAACCAGTGGTACGAGGAGTAGAAGTGAATCGTAACGATGGACCGTCAGGCGAAGGTCTTCTGCAAGCATGTGCAACGCATACAGTACAGGGGCCAACAGTGGGTTTGGCTTTAAGGTGAACAAAAAGTACTGGCGAGAAACAGGAGAAACAGGCAACTTTAGTCGTTGAAGAGCGGGGTCATCTACAAAAGACCGGGTGTTAGCAGCAAGGTGGCAAAACTTGTCCCAGGGAGTGGAAGGCGGTTTGTCGTCCTTGAATGGGTACACTGGTGAGAGCTCCAGCACGGAAGAAATCGCAAGTGAAAGTGCATGAAATTCCATATTCGAGCAAGTCCAAAAGTAATGTGGACTCCATGCTTCCAGGAACTTGCGATGCACGTCGAACGCTTCTTGTTTGGGAAGAGCTAGGGCAAGGACCTGCAAAGCCTGAGATACCAAAGGATCTTGAGCAATCATATCGAATCTGCCACGGTAGTTTTCTCCGCCGGAGCATATCAGGGTGACCGAAGATATGGATCCCCACTTCACTGCTACTATATTTTTGACCTCGGAGTCAGATGGTCGATCTGCACCTTGCGTTTGCACGTCGCAAAATCCGGATAGACGCAGTTGAATGGGTAAATCATAGAGACCATGCGTAAGAATAGAGACAGTCCCCTCTGGTTTGACGGCCAATAAGTCCCACATTTCCGCTCGAGTAGAACGTATAGGTATGACAGATGTGGCATCGATGGTCGTCAAAAAGTTTGCATGAGGACATTGCCCAGTTTGGTTGACTGGTAAGGTATACACGAGCGCTTGTGTACCAGAAATGCAGATAGCCAGGAGGGTGCGGAACTCCGAACCATCATGCCTTTGGTCAAACAGAGCAGCAGAAAAGCCTTCCATCCACCCATCCCTGATGCCATTGGATGATTAGGTTCCCAAGAAATGTACATAAAGATAGCTTACGGGAGGTTCGTAAGGGGGCGTGTAGCCAGCCTTTGTACCCAGAAGGAGACCTTCGTCCTGCCATGCTCGATAGGATCGAATGCGCCCTTCGGTTTCAGATGAATGTATCTCCAGATTACGAGTTGTCTTATCTCCTCGTTGAACGTTATCAAAACGGCGATGTCAGAATTGTATGTAGACACCCAGACAACCTCTTCTGCAGCGGAAACAGCCGCGAGGGGCTTGGAACACTGTTCATCCTCATCAGAAAGCGAGACTGGGGTGTCACCGTGCCCTCCCACAATGCCTGCTGTGATTCCAATAGCAGTAGGTTCCGCGAATGGATTCGTAATTGAGAAGATTGTTGGAAGGAGTGTGTCTCCTGTAAAACGAGCTTCTTCGACCTCTATCGGCTCAAGAACCCGTTGTATCAGGACGCCGTGAGGATGCAGTGGCCATGCCTTCTTCACGAGAAATGGAAGAGAGAACGTGTAGTCCACCCCGTTGGACAGGAAGACTTTGCCTATGCTCCGTAAGAACACGAAAACCGCTGGAACGACTTCTTGGGCGAGTTCATTCTTGGGCTTTTCCCCGTGGATGGCGTAGAATGGCCCGAACAGTGCTTCTCTTGTTGGTCCGGTGTACGTGTACTCCTCTTTGGAGGACGTGTAATGCGCGCTTCCGTGCACAGGTCCAGTGGCCTCGGTACTGTGTGCGAAGCATCCCAGACACGCGTATTGGATGCTCTGACCTTCTTCCAAGAAATCCCACTTGCGGCGTATCACGCCTCCTTGGGTCAAGACTGCGCAACGGTAGTTCCAAGAGAGTTCCTGCTCCACCCATGAATCAGACCCATCCGTGAAGCAAGGTGCGCATGTCGAGGCAACACCGTTGGGTGCAGAGCCTTTGAGTGCCGCACGAATGGATCTAAGAAGATCTGAGTCTCGAGGTTCACCTTGCGGGATCTGTTGAGACAGGAGATTGACAGCGGCTGATCGTGGCTGCGGGCATACTTGGATGACGATCTCTGACTTCATGAGAGACGAAGACCAAAAAGGGGGGAAACAATAGTCTCCTGTCCTACGCAAACCAAATACTCGATAGAAGACAGTCGTTCCCGGATCTCAACTGGGAGACATGTAATCCACCAGCACACACAAGACCGCTGGATTCTAAGTAACAAAGGTGTACATGGATACCCGCCGTGTTGCGACCGTTATGATGAAGCACCTAACAGAAATAATTTACCCGAGCTATGGACATATGCTAGTCTGGCGAACAAAGAAACAGCAGAAGGAGTCGTCGAGACAAAGCCCTACATATAAGACAAACCGTACACCGAGAACACACAAAGTAGGGAAGAAGAAAAAATACCAGTCCCTTATCCCTTATCCAGTTATTGCTTCCTTGAGGACGTTAAAACTCCCGACTGCTGTTCCTGCTTCCAACCAGGTCTTCATGAGTTGGCAAGGCGACAGAGGCCCCGCCTTTCGTTTCTTCATCGTTAAGCTTCCATATATTGCCGAGAGGCGAATGGGAGATAGAGTCGTCGGTCAACACTAAGCGATCCCGCGTAAGGGAAGACCGCTGCGAAGAAGGGGAATTGGCCTCGTATTCTTCAATGGACAATTCTGCAGAGGATGTCGAGGTAGGTGACAAAGTAGGCGACTGCACGATATCTTGCAAAAAAGAGGGTAAGAGATTGGGCGCGTCAGATGGGGATGGGAGATCGTCTTCAAGACCTTTCATGCTAGGAAACGATGTTGAAGAGGAAGAGTGGGGGCCGGAAGTCTCGTATATGAACTGGGAATCAGGATATCGTGCAGCAAGATCAAGCTGGGAACGGGGGCGCGGAGAAACTTGCAGCGACCGGGACCTATCCATGGGAGAACGCTGAGGCTGGATGGACGCCACCGGCTGTGAGGGTACTTCTGGTGGACACTGTTGATGGACCGAAAGTTGATTTCGAGCGAGGAGGGAGGTCAGAAGATGAATTCGTTCCGCTTGCACCGCGGCTGAGATGGAATCTCCGTTGCCTTCCGCATCTGTCTCGCGCACGTGAGATACGAAATTACTATGCGCTGGACCATGAACTCACAGGGGAAGCAGGTCTGGCAGACTTTGCGCCTGCGCCAATTCAGATAGTTGCACTTCAAACAGATCCAATCGCCCGGTTGGTGCTCGATAGGTCCCCGGTTACCAGTGTTGAGGATGGGTGGCTGCTGGTGGTAAACGTAAGCATCAGCGCCTGACAATGGAAAAAAAGTGGCATACTTGTACCCCCGTAAGATGACTAGGTCGTATCTGTCCCTGCTCAGGGAAAGGCTCATTATCCGGCCAAAAAATGACACAAGGGATGAGGGGATCGCCAGACACATTCTGCACTCTCCCCCCCACCGCAAAAGCACGCCCGGAAGGAGTGAGTAAAGGGTTAGAGGGCGAGGGTGACTTGACGTTCATCAAAGCGGGAAGTGAAGGAGATAAATGTCTCGCGCCTTGCGAACCGCTGGGGTAATGTGGTCCAGAAGTGGTATTGGGTATCGACGGTTGAACATAAGGAGATGTCGCATTAGCGGAACCGATGAACCGAGGAGAGGAAGGGAAACGTGTGGAGGGCAATGCTGCAGATCCTTGGCGATTCATCGAGGTAACCTGACTTTCCGAGCGTGGGCATCCGCATCCTCTGCAGGCCAGATTGCGCCTGTGCAAAATCATGCAAGGAAACGAGTCAGTCAGAACCATGTCCTGAATATAAGATGAAACGCAGAGAAGAAACGATGGAAGAACGAAAACAACACGCTGTAGCAGCGACGATCCTGAAGATAAGTGGACATAGGAGGGGTGGAGTAATTTGAAAATTGAACCTAATGCATGACGGTGATGACGCCGACGGTGAACCCATATCAATCCATGCCATAATCGGCACCAGAACCAATCAAAAAAATGGCAAAGTGTTCGCAAGTCGAGGTGGGGGGTAGAAAAGTACACAGGCACTCACCCAAAGTTGTGGGCGGCACAGCTGGGTGAGCTGCATCTGTTGGGAGAATGGCCTGGGTCAGGAACTGCTAAACACTTCTAGAATTTCAAATAATGCCCCCGTGGGTGACCATACTCCCCACTGAGATATGATCGGTTATCAATTGAAATCGGACCATAGAACGGCCACCCCCGGGGTAAATGAAAGTGGGAGATCTCACTGACATCCAATCTCCCGACCTGAACGATGTCCTTGGGTTTGGTGGGTTGCTGGACAAGGTAAAATCCTCCGCATGGGTTACAGGAAGGTTGAACACAGAAGAGGGCGATTGCGCTAGGGTTGCGCGTCTGTGAAGATCCGGGGTAGAGAGGGACATGCGAAGTTGGTGATCGCGGTGGACGTCGAGCTGGGAAGTGTGTCAGCTGCTGAGTCTTGCATGCATACCAACGCACGCGCGACTGACCTTATGAGCGATGTCGGCGCGCCAAAACCTTTCTAGCAGCTCCAAGTCGGCTTCAATTGCGGGAAGAATGGTGATTGAAGGATAAGAAAGCGAGAGAAATGCGCGAGCCTGTAAACAGACGCATTAATCATATATGTACACACCGCAATCAACGCAACAAGGTAAAAATTAAACCCTGCCGGCTGCCAAGTTGCAACGACCCCCTCATATGAGGACGACAGCATTGACAGCCCCTGGCACAGGAGACTCGCCGATTCCCACAAAGGAAATGAGACGCCCGGCCACGTGGCTGAGATTACCAAAAAGGGATAATTAGCTTACCTCATCATGGGTTTTGAACACGACCCAGCTCTCGTCTCGGTCAGCGCGTCCCTTGGCCGTCCACATCGACAGAGGCTGTGCCACTGACATGAAACCGCAGTGATGCTGTCGTGAAAAATGATAAGCGTCGAGCGATAGTCGCACCTATGCCAAGACCTACCCCCTCCCGGAGCGACTCCAGAAACGAGACGACGGACAGAAACGACACGTTGGGTGATTTGCGTATCTTCATCTCGCGTGATCAGCCACGTACCGCAACACTGCAGCGACTGGATGCCCTCTTACCTGCACCACACGCGATCGAGTCGACACGAAAGACTCGTACAGTGCTCGATAGTGAACAGTCTGAGCAGGAGTAGCAGACAAGTTCAAAGGAGACGGGAATCTTGAGGACGACGCCACGACGTCAAAGTCGCTATGCGCGACGGTGGCCCCCTCGTTCGAAAACGAAGACACAGAGATGAGCGGCACTGGGAGAGACTTCATGGCGAGTTCGTCCCGAGTCACAAGGGAGGTATTGGTATAGGACAGGAATTCGCGATGCTGTCGGAGTAGGTCATACAGACGAAAATTGGCAGCAGAAGGAACGGACATGGGAAGTGGTATCGCAAGCAAGGATGGGTGGGTCCGACTCGGCCAGCGTGGTCCTTATTTGAGTGGCGGTCGGGGATGTCCTGACGTGACGCCGAGGACGCGGGGAAGTTGAACTGGTCGTCAGGAGAGGGAAAAAACTGAAGAGAGACGCGCAGATTTGCAGCAGCCGTGATGCTAGATCGTCGACAGACCCAATTCGAACCTAGCAATTCTTCTGAGAATATAGAAGCACTGCGTAAACACGGAAATAGAGGGAAGGTTGCCTGAATTACACATTGTGTGAGGGTCTTCAATTGCTCTACGATGTGCCTGCTACGTACTTCGTCGTGGAGTTCTCTTGATGGCGACAGTCGGTAGTCCTGAGGGAGAAAGTTACACCCCCGGCAAATATTGCTTTTGAAGCTGGCCAGCTGGTCATTTTCTTTCGTCATCGATTACAACAGCGCCGGTGCGGTCTGGTAACTAATTCACACTGTCAGGATTGCGGATATGTTGTTGTCAAGCGGGCCGATCTCCACGTGGCATTTCCTCGGCGAAAGGGAAAATAAAACGCATCCAGCTCACAAGATCAAACTTCGCAGGAGTATACTTGTCAGTATTCTCAAATACGTTCTGCCGGAGTGTCGACGTCGACGTCGTTCTCTTTGGGATCCTCAGCGAGGGTGGGACAGGGGAACAATCCGGCTTCTTCCCACCAAAACACCGATCGGTCGCACCCGAACATGTCCCCCCCCCCAACCGTCTGGCCTACTTGGCCCACAGCCTTTGTGTGTACATGTGCACGTTTTCTTAACCCTAGCAGGACTAGCAAACGTACAGTACACTGCTACGTGCCCATCAACTACAGCATCTTGGGGTTAGAGCGGATGGACAAACCGTTCCTTTTGTTCATAAGGAGGTTCTTCCTATTTCGTCCGAACAGCCTTCGCACACCTGATGCCTTCTTTCCAACACATACGTACTTCCTGGCTTCATCTTCAATATTAATATGAGTACGAGAAACAGTTACACAATAATATTGTTGAGCTCGGACGATCGGACTTCCGAACGATTTACCGATATGCATTCAGCAGCTGGAACCTGGAACCGTCCACTATCGCTTGGATGGCTTCATTTCCTGGAAATTGGGCGTAAAGCAATATCCATCTATCTGGTTGGATATGTTGATGGCGTCACCATCGACGCCGCACAAAAGTTGTTCCGAGGAAATGAACAAACGTCGCGGTTGTCTAGTGCATGAATATGAACAATCCGTTTTGTTCTGGATAATGTTTGTTTGACGTGATCTCGTCGACTGATACTCCGGTCAGTTTCAAGAGGCCGAATTCCGAGTCGGCATAGCAGGCGTTCCTGCCCGCCCATCGTCCCTGACGGTGCTTCACATGTCACACACCAAACGAACACACCTTGTCACTTGGGCGTCGCGAGAACACAAAATATTGTGGGGTTACAGTCAGAACTAGGCAGTGTATTCGCTCGGAGGACTCGTACTTGGCAGGTTCCCGTACAACACTTTGTGTAGTCGCTCCCCAGTGAGCTGCAACACCATCCGTTGCTCAACCAAATAATCTGCGTATCGCTTCCATGTCTCCGCTCCCCTTCCGACGCGAACTGAGCCGAGCTCACCGCTATGACCCTTGGCCATCTTGCCGCTCCTGAGCGTGTTGATGCTTCCAACAACAAACAGCCCTCGCTTCGCCCGTGTAAGACCAACGTTAAGCCGCCTTCTGTCCGCCAAGAAGCCGATGTAACCAGTGTTATTATTTCGTACCGTTGAAAATATGATCACGTCTTTCTCCCGACCTTCAAACCCGTCCACCGTCTTCACCTCGATATCAGACAACTGCATAGCCCGGTAGTCCCCGAGCGTGGCCAAAAATCGTTTGCGATACTTGGCATCGGTGTTCAGTAGGCGTGTGAGTAATGATATCTGGGCCGCGTATGGCGCAATAACGCCGATATTCTTGCCTCGAAGGTGCTTCTCGGTATCGAATCAACAAGGGTGAAAATGCCGGCACGGAATTACATACCTCGTTGCGGAGTAAGAGGTCCTCGATGATGCTACATACGATATGTGCTTCATTCCAGTTGACCCTACTACGGTCCTTGGCCATCTCGGAACCGCCGTGGTCTAGAAATACAACTGACGGTCGACGTCCAGTCAGCGTGTCTACTTCCAAGTGACTCGACAGGGGAGGATCAAGATCTGGAGACACGTTCCCAGCTGCGTCGACGGTACCGTCCTGCAATGACATGTTGTAGAACTCCAGCGAAGGAAAGTGAGAGATGGTTGGGTGCATCCTGTACTGTATGTCGAGCATGATAGACGGTGCCACTGCAGCAAGGGAGCATGAAGAATGGCGTTGGTACTGTCTGGACACCCCACTTACCTCTTTCTTCGGTCAACCTCTCGAATAAGCTCGTGCCAAAGCCCTTCATCTTTGCCTCACGACTCGCGATAACGGGTGGTAACTGCTTGTGGTCTCCAATTAGGCTGACGTGCCGAGACTTCGAAATGTTTGGTCAAGCGGAGTATAACTAACAGTACGGTGGGCTTACTCCTCTCATCAGTGGAATCAATGACGCAGGCTCAGTTGACATGGATGCCTCGTCCAAGAACACGACAGGGAAGTCGAGCACGTTTAGTGCGACACTTGCCGAAGTAATGCAAGTCGTGCATATCTTGCAAGGAGTCAAATTCGAGAAGATGGTGTCAGGTGAGGGTGACTTACCACGTCCGCTGCAGAGGTGACGTCTCGAAGCATCTCCTGGTGCATTGCATATAACTTAGACCTGATAGACATCGTCTGCCTTTCCAGCGTTGTCAATGCGGACATCATGCGTTCCAGACGATCCGAAGAGCCTTCCCTTCCCTCCCTTTGCACATCTTTAATCTTTTTCTCAAGTTGTGCCCGCCGTTTCTCAATTGAAGTCTCTTCCTCAACTAGTTTGTCGACCTTGGGCTTCAGCGGATGCTTCTCGAGCTGGTAGTCGAGGGTGTATTCGCTAAGGCTCGATTTGACTTTGGCTCCGAAGCCTATGCGCAAGGGTTTCAGTCCGGCCGCGGCGAAGCCTTCTACGAGGTTGTCTACTGCAACGTTGGTGTATGTGCAAACAAGTATGGGATGATGGACTTCAAAATGGACCTGGAAACGAAAGGAACGTCCCTACGACCGGATCATAACAACAAGGATTGCAATACCTTCAGGAGCTTAACCGCCTCGATGATAGTTTTGGTCTTCCCTGTCCCAGGTGGCTAAATCGAACCAAGAGGAAAAATAAACCAGTAAGTTGGCGTATCGTGAACGACAACGAAGACCTTACACCTTGAACCAGGCAAATTCTTTCGCCGAGCATCATCGCGACGGCGCGGACTTGCGTCGGATTTAAGGCACCCAAAGGTGGATCTCCGTCGACCTTGATAGGGTCCTTGCAGGCATACCTCCTAGCCCAACTTTGGATCCTCATATCGTCCTTAAAAACACCGCCGTGATCACGTAGTTCTCGGCTTTCGTGCTCAAGTGTCTCACGAGGGACGTACTCCACTTCGTCTGGTGCCTGGAGGGGCTGGTGGAGTGATGCTGATCCCAGAGAAAAGCTACGTAGTAACACATCACGCAGATACGTGCCTTGCAAGATGTACTGTTCGTTTGGCGCAGAGTTCACTTCTTGTTCGGCAGGATCTTGATGGAGATGTGCGATAGCCTTGCGCATTCTCTCGAAGACGATGTTAGAAATACCTACATCAATCCTCCAGAGGCCGTCGTCGAGGTCGAACTTGTCTTCGAACGCGATTCTTATCTGAGATGACGTGGAAGCCATGACGCTACCGCGGTATGGAACCTCCTGAAGAGGGTCCAGGCGGGAGACAAGTACTTGCGTACCGTTTCTGTGATGCATCATCAGCACGATAGGAAAAACGAATTAAGCACACACTGACTGGAATCTGTGTTCGGGAAAAACTAAACCGGGTCCCTGAGTAAAACATGCAACGGGGCGCCCGAAGTGTGGGGTACCCAACCAGAAGGCAGATAGGCCTGTGAGACAGTATCCCTCTTCTCGTAGCCGCGGAAGTGACCAAGTCGCTAGACGATCTCTCAGGACGGATTCGCCCTCATCTCGTTCTGCTTCCAATAAAGGTAGAAACCTGTCGGCGTTGCCATGAATTCCGATCCACTCGACATTTAAGCAAGGACGTACCGCGCCTCATAAGCCTGAATTGCTTCAAAGTACGCGTCTCCTGGTTGCGTGTGAACGCGTGGAGGGGCTATGCGCTTGATGTAGCCTTTGTGTGTATCCTGCGGCTGGTGAGAGGTTTGTGTGAGGTGTCCGTTGGCTCTGGATGATGCGCGTAGCCTCCAGTCGAAACGAATTAACGGTATGAGAGGGGAATCTTCAGAAAAGTAAGCTTCTAGGGGCAGCGCATGTTCCGACTGTCTCTGAACAGCAGTCGCTGGACGAATCATAGAGGCCGTAGTAGATAATTGTGTTCGGTGGTTGGTTTGCTGCTTGGCTAGCCGTTTGAAGAAAGCCCGGATACCGAGGTAAGTTGCGTTGCGTGCGGAGGACTGCATAGGCCTGGTGCTCGGCGAACGCGAGCGGTAGTCTACTCCAAGTCACCCGACCCAACTAACAGAGCTTGGCTTGATACTTGTACGATGGAAAAACGGATAGGTTTATGTACCTGAAGAAATATGAAGTCATCTCACAAATTTCACTCTACACGCGACCCTAATGTTGAGTAACGCTTCGCTCCTCGTCCTAACTCTGACCACTACTAGCACACACACACACACTGTACAGGGTGTCGCAGGGAAAGCGGTCGCCCGCGGGCGACTCGCGCTCCTTCGTGTTTTTTATGCTATATCTACTCATTCCTCCCAAGCGTATCAAGGATTTGTTCAGCAGATTCGTCGTCAACATCGGAAGCGCACTCCGATTGAGAGGTCGAGTTGCTTGCATCCTTGAAAGGTATGTACTGATCTGCATAACACCCTCCGGCAGGGCAAAGGACACCACGAGAACAGTCCTGGCAGGTTCCTAGATACCTAAGTTAGCGACCTCTGCAGTGCAGTAATTATATTTCCATAAGGCCAAGAGCTTTCTCGGAAGCTTCAAAACGCACACCGTACAGATTCGATTTCCACCCAGGGCTCCGTCAGAAAGGTTGAGCAGTAAGACTGACGTATGACCGTAAGTCTCGTCTTTCTTCACTGAGCGACACTAATGAGAGCGGCGCTTCTTGTAAACATTCATTGGTGGCCGCAGTTAAATATCCGAGTCAGATACACCGGTGTGAACAGGTCGTTGTCGTTGACCGTGGTGCCGCCGCAAAGAGTTTCAGCACGGAAATGGGCCATGTAAGGTTTGCAATGTCTTGATCTGAGCGGTCGGGCGTTCATGGTTCGGAAGGTCATTCACCTGTGATTGAGACCGATACCCAATATAAAAAAACTCGTACATCTGCACGGATACATCTTTTACACCCCTGTCAGGTGGGACCGGCATACGTACAGGCAGAGGGATCAGTTTCCTGCTGGCGAGTAACTTCCCTGTGTTTAAATAGTAACTGCGATCGATCGATCGTGGTAGCAATCAATCGCTGCGATGAAACTGCGTACGTACTGTAAGTACGACCAGCACGGAGGTTCTTGACCACCTGCCAAAGTCTGGGGTAATAGGGCAATGTACCTGAGCAAGCAACTGGCAGCTGCCTTACCTCAAGCGAGGACTTGGCGACGATTTGGCCTGCTGTATTGATGTAAGTGGTGCATGTTCGAGCAGTGCTAGTGATCAGGAAACCATGGGTAGGTTTACTGTAAAAGTCACTCTTGTTCCGGTATTTTCTACGACAAAGTTGTAAAATTAGCTATCCTAGCAGGTATTGCCTCGGTGGTCTATCTGTAGATGTAGCTCACAAGGCTCCTACTTTAGTCGAACACTGTCGGCATGTTCGAAACCCCACCGAGGGAATGCCTTAATTTTGCACCACTTTTTACTATCACTCAAGTCAGTAACTTTTCTTCTTGGCTTTCAGGTATTTTCCCTTTCCATCAATGTGATGCATTGTGCAGGCCAACTGTGTGCCAAGTGCATGCTACCTCGACTATTGAAAAGTAAATATCCTAAGCGTTGTCCTTTTGCCTCTGAACTACTACGCTCGAATCTGACAAGCTCTAAAATCATTCACGATCACTCCGGAGATGTAAGTACTCGTACATTTCCCGAAAGACCAGGTGGATAATAATCTAGCGATACACGAGGTGTCAGTTTTACAAGGATTATGATAATTAGGTTCCACGGTGGTAAAGGAGCTCTAACCCGGTCCTACATGTTGGACAACAACAAGACGGCACTTCCTCCCAGTAGAGCACCCGCCGCAACTACAAGAACGGTGACTAGTGGACTGAGACCAACACCATACGGACCATCCCAGTTCGGAGGGAGGTGTAAGGTGATGAACTGGGATGGGATAGTTACATTTACTGCGGTGGAGCATGCGGTGCTATAAGCTGTCGTATATTGGTCATCAATACGTTGCCTGGCATTACAGTTTTGATTAAGGGGAATACGGACCGGTTAGCGCTGAAGCTGAGCCAGCGCGGGGATCTGTGCTCTCCGCAAACCTGTCGACCAGGTCATCAAACATACACTGTTGACAGGAGGTTATGGCGGTGATGGTCCCTGGTCCGCAGAGACACATGTCGTCAGGACCGCAATTCTGTGTGGTTTTTACGTTGGAGTGGAAGTAGGTAGATGGAGAGGAAAGGACGCACCTGTATCTGGGTGGTAGCATTGCTGCAGGGGCTCTGACACTGCGTATCGTCGGATCAAAAGAAAGAAGAGAGGATGAAGTGTATTACTCACAGTAGCCAACAGAGTTGAGTCTGGAACATTGAGGAAGTCTGCCGCGGAAACGTCGCCCACGAATCCACCGACATCGATGGTCAAAGCATACGCTACAGATGATCGAAGGATAAGAGCGGGGTTGTGCAGATGGTGGATGGTACTAGCCTTGACCAGCAAGCGCGAAGAGCGATACCAAGGGCGTAATATTAAGCATGGTCGGCCGTGTCCTTCCGGAGGACTCTTTATTAAGACGGTCAACGTCTGGCTCGGTAAGATACACTGTTTTGGGTGGAGACAAAGATGCACTGGACCCCGGGACTCTGTGAGTGCGGCTGGTGTCTGGGGTCCGCGCACATACGTCGCGGGTCACGTGCACATGATTGCACGCAACACGCCTGTTCGTTGATTTGGGTTGAGTTACTGAACATATCGACCCTGTTCTACGGTCCACCATCGTCTGGCTGTCGCATCATACAATCACCGTATCTACGATGGCACCCTACTCAGGATCCCTCCAGATTAAAAAGAAATCCGAACTACAAGACATCGCTGTTGCACTTCGCATCAGTGACAAGGGAACACGAGAGGAGCTCCAGTTGCGAATCAGAAAATACCTGGATGACAACCAGCAGCTCGAGGATGACCCGGCATTTTCTGGGCTTTTTGGTAAGAGGAAGAGGAGTATCCAGCCACAACCTGCAACAGCGGTACCGTGAGTTATTATTCTTGTGTATATCCTCGCCGCCGCTGCAACTAAGACATGCTCGTAGTCGTTCCGTTCCGTCATCGACTTCCGAGGAAGTACTCGTCAAATCGTCAGAGAGTCCCAAGCACACGCGGTCTACTCGTCGGTTTAATGCCCTTAGCATCGTCCGCGAGAGTACCCCTGTCCCGGATGCCCGCGAGGTGTCGATGATGTTGAAGAAGGCACCTGTTTCTCCGGAAACTAGCGCGTTGCAGATCGAGACAACGCAGACGCCTGCGACGAGAAATGCCGACGAGGTCCCTCTGTCCGCTGCTCCGAAGAGTGTCTTGCGGGTTATCCCCACGCCGTCTGTGGAGCAGGCTGTTGGCTCTTTGAGGAGGGTTCGGACCGATGCGAACCAAGCTGCTAAGCAGCTTTTGTTCTCGTCTAGAACGGTTTGTTGCACGGTATTATTGCGATCTCAGTGCTCATAAGTTTCATAGGTGCTCTCCAGTTCGACGAATATATGGTGGATATCTATTGTCCTTGAGTTACTGTATATTTTGTACGTCGTCATTCCATGGAAGACGGTCGAGGTGAGTGCCACTTCGTGTTCAGGTGAGCTTGCTAGCTTACGGTGACGACTTCTAGTTCCTACCACTGCAAATCATTGGGGTCAACAACTTCCATCTTTTTATCTCCTACGCTCCCCTCGCCACCTTTGGTTCCCCTACGTTTTGGACGATTCTCATCCACTGGGCCATCCCCACTGTCGTCATTCCAGCTCTTGCTGGCTCTCTAGTCTCCTTCCAACCCGGCAACTCGCCGTCTGCACGTGCTCCCCACACCCTGTATTTCGATCCCCTCACGGCATCGGTTATACGCGTGGCGGTACACTACGCATATCCTTACGATACATTCAAGTCCCGGGTGGAGTGTGTCGACATCCTCGGGGCCCAGTGGCGTCTCCTGCATGCTTCAGTTGTTGCCGCGCTCGCATTCGCTGAGGCTGTTGCTGTTGCTCCTCGTGCATATGCAGAAAGCAAGCTCCGCCGAACAGGAGCGCCAAAACGACTGACTATGGGCGAGGCCTCTCAACCTTAGGTACTGCTTCATCCTCTCCCCATGTAGTCTATGTTATGTCATGTATCTTATCTTTTTTTCATTCGTTCTTCTGTTACATGTCAGTGATTTCGTGTTATTGTTGGTTGCTGTCGTGTTTATTTTTCTGTATTTCGTGTCTTTGCGCATTGTTTGACATTCGTATGATCGAGGATGATCAGTACCGGGGAAACCTCTTACTTCGTTGTGATCGTTGGATACTTCACGAGTTATTTACATTCCGAGTCTGGCACCGCTATGTTACTGAAATGACCTTAGAACGTTGAATATGAAGTCTAAGCTTTGCAACTATTACATGCGGTACATACATATACACTTAGGAGGAACTTGAGAAATGCCAACATCAATGCCGTACGAAAAAATGGTATGAGGACACGCGCCAACGTTTTTGGGTGATGCTATCCCGACGTCATACCGGACGTCCGTTTCTGTGGGTGGGAGACACCAACAACCCTACCCCTTCTGCTCAAAGGATCCTGGTAACGTTTCACTTCGTAATCCCAAGTCGCAAACATCTGCGCGTCTGGTAGTGAAAACGTTGGTGTCTCCTTGCCATTTGCCGACGTGTTGTCTTCGCCACCTTTGGATGACTGTTTAGATGGCTGCTGCTGTTGCTGCTGGCCGGCGGGTCCCCCACCACTGGCTAAAGACGAATTCCAAGGTGCGCTGATGCCTGGACCATATATGAGTTTTTGTGAACCGCGTTGTAGAACGGGAGGATGGGTCAGGCGGGTGGTACGTGCTTGAACGGTTCCCTATAAAAGTAAAAAGAGAAGTTAGTGTATATTGGAAGTGAAAAGAGATCGCGCTACGAACAGGTAGGACTTGGCGAGCGAGCTCGGGGAGACGTGAAGCTTGCTGGGAGGCAAGATACACCGGTCTATCACTTGAGAATACCGGTCTAGCCGGAGCAGGAGGGAGCATCGCTTTTTTCTCGTCGACGTCCTTACCGGCACGGATGTCTTCGAGGGTGGACAAAGCAATAGGATAGGATGGACTGATGGTTGCGACGCGTGGAGGGCATGGAACGATGTTGCCGTATAGCGTAGTTGGCGCGTCCCAGCGGGGGTTGGATTGGATCTGGGACAGGAGGGCCATGGCGACTTTATGTTTGGCGGGGTTGGGAGGTGCGGGTTGGTGCACTGGGTGAGTTAGGATGTGGTGGTATGCGGACAGGAGGGCTTGTTGAGGAGAGGGAGTTGGGAAGCGCGCTGTTGCCTGCGGCTTTGAGGACGGTGGTGGCCGGTTGGGTAAGTGCCATGGGGGTGCGGAGGCAAGAACGGAATCGGCATAGGGAACTTGTGTAGTGTAGTCTGCTCCGGTTGTGGAAGCTATGTGTTGAGGTAGGGGCGAGGGGGGTCTTTCTATCTTGACGGGCTCTGGAGCCGGAGCGGGTGTTGGGGAAGGTGAGCGTGGTTGAGTGGCGCCAGGGAGAGGCGGTAAGAAGCTGAGACCATATCCAAATTCTTCGGGGGATGGAACTGGAGAGAATAATGAGATCAGGTCCGGGGGAGGGAGATAATCATACTCCTTAGGGGGACCACAATGGGTTCGTTGTCGATATTGTCGTCCTCGTCGTCAACGTCGCCGTGGGCTACGCTGCTTGAACGTGATGGTGGACGAGAAGGTCGCGGGGAAAGAGGTGGATATTCTTGTGGAGGAGGAATTCCCTCCAGAAGATAACCTGCGAGACAGCGTAAAGAACGCATACCATTGAAGCAAAAAGGACAGCATACTTTTGAATTCTGCGAGGTCGTCGAGTCTCTTGGCACTGCTGGCAGCATACCGCGACAGATCGATGCCCTCGGTGCTACAATACCCGCTCAGCTCGTCGACGTCTGTCCCGAGCTCGTTGAGGCATGCGACGACGTCGGACGCGGATAGACGAGATCGGCCTGCTAGTTCTGCGTACTGTCCACACGCGGATGCGATGAGGACGAGGTAGCGGGTGAGCAGGTTGGATAGGACGGAGAGGGCCTGGGAAGATGTGCGTGTGAAGCTGTGGGCGTGGAGGATTTTGATGACGATCGAGTCGACGATTGCGGACGTTGCGATGTAGGACGTCGTCGTCGTCGACGCCGACATTGTGTATGTGCGAGGACGGAGGACCAGAGACTACACAGCGGTGGCTGTACAGACGACGCTTCTGACTACTTGCCCCTGTCAACGACAATGTGTGGCAGGTTTGCTCTGGCAATGCAGGTGGGTCTCGTCGAAATATGAGTTCATCGTGGGCTAATTATGTCGATACAGCGAGCTGAGATCCGTGACCTGCCAGGTTATCCCCGGCTGAACGTCCAAGGCTGGGTCGGGGAAGACGATTTCGTGGTACTGTCTCTTCACTATTTCCATCTCATCTCGTCTCGTCTCACCTTTCTTTTCGACGAAAGCCGCGTTATAACATAGCACCTAATACTCAAGCACCCGTCATCCGTCGCACTCCCAGAGATGCTGCCACGACCAAGAAACCATCATCAAGCGCCGAGCAGCAGCCCCCAGCTTCGTCTTCAGCATCGGGGGAACCTGCCGCAGATTCTGGCCGGGTCGGCCTCGTTATGCACACGATGCGGTGGGGTATAAAGTATGGCAAGGAAAGGGGGGCACAGGCTATCAATGCGCGCTCGGAGAATTTGGTCGAGGGTGTGGGGATGTGGAATAGATTTCGAGGGAGGAACCGGTGCATCGTCGTTTGTCAAGGGTATGTATACATTCCACGTATGCTCGTGGATGACGGATGATTTTACCCTAGATACTACGAGTGGCAAACTAAAGGCAAGAACAAGCTTCCGCACTTCATAAGACACTCCTCCGGCGACAAGGTCATGTTGATGGCTGGTCTCTACGAGTCTGCCGTCGAGAAAGGTGATTCTCTTCCAACAACAACAGCGAATGCAGAACCAACGTCCCCTTCTGGTAGATGGCTCTGAACCTACCTACACGTTCGCGATTGTTACGACAGATGCCAGCAAGGGGTTGAGCTGGTTGCACGATCGCCAACCGGTTATTCTGTCTTCGGTCGAGGATGTGAATCGTTGGTTGGATACGTCATCTCAGACTTGGTCTGCTGAGCTTGCAAAGTTGCTGCATCCTTGGGAAGACGCAAAAGCGCCTCTTCAGTGGTAAGCCACCGCGTTATTTTTGTGTTTGTTCGATGATCACGTTTGTCCGCCAGCTATCAAGTGCCAAAGGAAGTCGGAAAGGTCGGGGCAGAGTCACCCACGTTTATCCAACCGCTATCAACCCGCAAGGATGGTATTCAAGCCATGTTTGCGAAACAGAGGTCCAAGCAGGAAGGCACCACGACAACAAAACGCAAGCGGGAATCGTCGTCGCCTGTGCCGCCTCGCCAGAGCGATGAGCCCCAAAATGACGAAAAGAAGGTAAAGCGTGAATCATGAAATAGGGGCAGCAAGATACGTTGATGATATTACCAACTCTGTATTTGTGACAATGAGGGGATGCAGATCTGATTATGGGATTGATACTAAAAATTGAATGGACGTATCCATGCACGCCGTGGCTTGACAGCGTACGTTCTTATGTAGTGCATCTGACAGCCGAGGAGAGCAGCGCCTAGGAGGAGAGTGCAGGACGATAAAAGTCGCAAAACATGACGTACGGTGAAACGTACTTGATGTTCGTCACCCTCGAGAGTCAACGTCGGCGTCAGTGTGCCTCTTCAACCAACGCTCCACAACACTCTGCATGGGACAAGCGCTCGACTCTGCACCTCTGCCACCTTTCTTGTACATCTCATCGCAACAGAGATACAAAGCCTTGACGAGCTTGTCGCATTTATCAGGGCGATACGCATTAGCATCCAGACAACTTCCCAATGTACGCGCTGGAGGCAACAGGCCCGACGTTGATGCATGTGTCCTTTGGCTCATCAGGCAGTTTAGTTTGCTCACCTTCGGCATGGCAACTTCGCACCGTGTCAGACTTGAATGGGAACTATCGTCAGCGCACGGAACGTAGTGGATTCAAACGTTCAAGCCCGTACCATGGTTATTGGCGGGATGGACTAAGTAGCACTTACATAAGGGGCATACAGCTGCAGAGGTCGGAGCATTACGTGGTAATGATTACTTGATATGATCCTGTTTCTGTTCTCTATCGTATCAAATGGCCCATGTGGCGTGTTGTACGAATACCTCTTTTCTTTCCTATCTTGAACTAACTAACTGGAAACCGTGCAGCCCTATGTAACTACACCCTGAATTCAAAGTCGCCCGCGGTGTCCTCATTCTCGTCTGGATCGTCCTTTGCACAGGTTTACCCGGAATCTATTTCAATACATGTATGTCGAGTGGAAATTCAAAAGAATTGTAAAATTGCCATGGCTCCGAAACATGATGATTCCTCTTACTTAGAGCTTGTACGGAAAGTGCAGTTCACTTGCAGTTCAGAAACTTGTTGGATTGTTCTTGTTTGATGGGTGGTGCACAGATTCAGCATAAGGTCCAGCAGTATGTTGGAGATTGAACTCCTCCAAAGATGCTGCCTGATCATCCTGATGTGCGCCAAGCGCTACTGCAGCATATTTTGACTGCCCTCCAGACGCTCCTAGTCTTGTTGGCTGAACTGGTTGGCTCCAGTGTTTGCAAAGAGCTGATACTGTACCACACCTCCAAACTCTCTGGAGACATGTGGGTTCAAGAACTCCTAACTGGTCACCCTGATTGTATTTGCTGTGAACTTGGTATGTGCAAGGAGATTTTTGTTCAGCTCATAGAGGAGCTGTGGGAGATTGGTCACAGCAACTCGAAATTTGTTACTCTGGAAGAACAGCTCGTGATTTTCCTCTACACATGTGTGACTGGCCTGACAGTCAGGCATGTTGGTGAGTGTTTTCAGTGGTCAAATGACACAATATCTCGGTGAGTTCAATACAAAATATGTGCGACAAATCAGATATTCATATTTTTTTACAGGTACTTCAAGAAATTGCTCTTCGTATTTTCAGAACCCCCCTTTTATATTACCTATGTCCAGTTTCCGACTGGTGAAGCCATCCATCTGAAGATCTGACACAACCCCAAATTTTGGCCATACTTTCGGAATGCGATTGGTGCGATAGATGGCTGCCACATTCCTGTATCCCCCCCTTCAATTATACGTTCCAACTATCGCAACCACAAGGGATTCCTCTCGCAAAATGGCCTGTTCATCTGCGATTTTGGTCTGAAGTTTGTTTATATGCTGACAGGGTGGGAAGGATCTGTGATGGACGCCCATGTCTATGGTGACACAACATCCACCGACCTCCACATCCCCAATGGAAAATATCTCCTCGCTGATGCTGGCTACCCCTCACGTTGAGAGTTGCTAGTCCCCTACTGGGGCATCCAGTATCATCTTGCAGAATGGGGCCGTGCTAACATGCGGTATGTTTTTTGTCTTGCTCACTGTTTTATTTATTTATTCATTTCCTCTCAGACCAGCAAATAAGGAGGAGCTTTTCAACTTGCAGCACACGTCAGCACGAAATGTCATAGAACGAATCTTCGGCATCCTAAAGCATCACTTTTGAATACTCCTTCTGGCACCAGAATACGACATCGATATACAAGCATGGATCCCTGCCACACTTTGCGCTGTTCACAATTTTATTCATATGCATGGTGAGAGCGAGGAGGGCACAGACGATATTTCTCTCGATGAAGATGATGAGGGCAAGCAGCAGCCAGGCCTGCATACTAATCCCCAAGCCATGGAAGGAACGAGGAGCTTAGAAGAAGACATACTCGTGTGCAGGATGCGGGACGATATTGCGACGGCCATGTGGGCCGATTATCAATGTATTTTGGTGGAGCGAGTGCAGAGTACCATGGACAGTGAATCAGACGCGGAATCTGACTTCTTCGAGGAAGAAGTTTGTTTTAGCTACATCCATCATGTACTAGTAAAATCTAATCTGACTTTTGTTCGATGCACATGCTGGAGGGATGCCAACACATTTGATAGTTCATTTCTGTAGCTACGATACACTGACTTGTGCTACACATACTACACAGTAGGGGGGGCATTGCTAGCGCCTTGGAAAAAGCTATTGTACATATCTGCTACATACACGTGACGGGATTGTTCATCAGGTAAAGCTATAAAAACGGTGGCAGGGTTAGATATGCCAGAAAACTGATGCATCATAAATGCACAATGGTGGGGAGGGATCTCGGAATCTTTGTATAGCATTTGTGTAGCCATCTGGACCGTGATCAATGGATCCATGAAAGTTGTCACCAGCTGGTCCCCCAAGCACCGGATCATGTTACTGATCAATACAACTGTGATGGTGTGAGAGCTGGAAGGTTGAGGCTGCATCTTGCTGGAAGATTGAGCGGACGTTCAGCTGTGCTTACTACTATGAATGGACGAGACGGGAGTCATTGGGGGATGCTGATTTCTTGAGAATAGGAGGGAAGGGGATGCTGTTTCTGTGATATCAGTAGACATCACAGTGAATGAGCACTTTCCACTGAATGCAGCAGTGGAGGGGGGGATGGATGGGATGGAGGTGGTACTGTCAGTAGTCATTGTAGGGTTGGGGGGGACAGAGACCGTAAAGTTACTATCAGTGGTCATGGTGAGCATGGGGTTTAACACCCCAGGATGGAAAGCATGGGAGCCGGTCGCACCACCCTGTGGAAAAATATCCTCCATCATTGGAAGATACTGCCAGCCCTTGTTGCAGAAGGGCTTCATGGCCGCATTTCACTGCGATGTCTCAGCGAACTGATCATAGTTATCTGTAAGATCAAATATGTACCTTCACACTGACAAATTTTGCCCATTCCTCTGCATCAGCTGCTCCACAGATATTCGCACCGTTCTTGTTGTCCCAATGTTTGCCTGATCTGCTGCGATAAGTCATGATTGTGTTGTATGTATGTTTAAGCTACATCTAGTGTCAGCATAGCAACTTTAGAATAGAGAAGGACATACCGATCCCCATTTAATTGACACATTCTTCGAATCCTTGATTTTACCAGACCTGTGGAGCTTGCAAATGCTCTCTGCAGCTTTTGCATAAGTCGCTTGTCGGAAGTTGCCAGCATCAGCCCACTCTGAGCGATTTGTGTGCAGATAATCAACAAGGGTGGCGACCTCTTCATCAGTCCACTTGGCATGCTTGGATTCTTCCTCTATTTCTGCCGCTGTTTCCATTAGTTCAACGATATTTGATCCTAAGATGTCAAAAAGTTCGATTAGTACTCGCCAGATGTGATCATGTCGAGTATTGGCAGAGGCAAGATAGGGAGGGAGAGACATGCTACCATCAGGAGGGAAACCAACATTTCAATCTCTGATGCTTTGGCCTGGATTTTTCCACCACCCATCAAACAAGAACAATCCATGAAGTTCATAAACTACAACTGAACTGTGCTTTCCATACAAGCTCTAAAGAAGGAAAATATTGGTACATATGGTGAAAAAGCAGACACTGGGTTTTACAATGAACAGAACAAATAAGAAACAAGTACAGAGTAACACAGCAAAGGCAAGAAAATATGGGCCCAACTGCTCCAAGGCTCTCTTGGATTGATGATCACTCAGTTAGTCCCCACCCTACATAAGACATAAGACATACTCATTGACAGGGATAGAGCCAAGAGCTCAAGGAACCGGTGCCAGTAACGCGGTCGCGGCGCATGCGGCCATACATGCGCCTTGGGCTGTGTTACAGCCAACGAGTAACGAGGGTGCCGCAGCGGCAGCGACCGACCCAAAGGTGAACCCGGCCGCCGCATAACAAGCTACAGTAACTGTGTTGCACCCTGTGAAACACATGAAGCAACAGCAGAAAACCATGTACCAGTTCCGTGTTGGATGCGTCTCATCGACTTACCAGTTTGACATAAGGCATAGGCAAAAGGGCCCGCCATTGCTACGGGTACGGAGCTGAGAGCAAGGAGACTGAGCAGCTTGAGGTTCATGGTGGTTTGGTGGAAGGGGCGTTATGGTTCAAGGCCGCTCCTTTATAGGATGAATTGCCGCCCATCGAGTCATCTCCGCTAAATTAAACCTAAACTTCATACAGCAAGTTGAGATCCTGGAGGGCTGGAGTATGCATAGTGATTTGGTTACGCGAAGAAGCTTTTCCTACTATCACCTGCGAGGATGCGATGTGGTGAGTCGTCACAGACCGAATCACACGTACGTGTTCATGACTCCAAGGCCGCAGGATATCAGGGGTTACCACGCAATGAGATCATTATCTAGAACCATCAGACTCTTGTCTGCAACGCGCGGGAAGTGGGGATCGTCGTTACCTGATAGGAGTAATGAGCCCCGAACCAACGAAAAGGTGAAACGTGAATCATGAAATGGAGGGCGACCAGATACGCTGACTGATAGCGACTGAGCGACAGCGAAGCGTTACCAAGTCTATTGTGTACTATGTATCTAGCTTATGCTCTTCGCAGATAGATCGTTTCAGTTACTCGGACTGACTGTTGCATTCAAAGTCGCATCCCTCGGCTTTCAGTTCCGAATGGCCCATCTTTTCGAGTTTCTCGTCAAAATCTCGGTTCCGATATCCCGACACGATGCGTGCTAGCAGATCGGACGTCGAGACGCCAGGTGTGCGGCGGGTGGGGAGGAATTTTCCTGCGAGGAAATGTGAATGTTTGCGGCTACTTGGGAATCATAAAGTTGTATGTACCTTGCTGCTTTATGAATGCATACACGTCGTCGTGGCCTTCCGCGCCGTAGGGCTGCTCGTCGTGTGCGACATAATCGATTTTCCACTTCTCGAGGAATGCGGAATCAAGTATCCACGGTGCGTCGGCGACGATTTCGTCTACCCATCGGCAGTGACGAACAGCCTCGCATCTAAGGGTTAGGTATGGATGAGACGGGACACAAAAAGGCAGGGGGAGTACGAACCGTTCGGTGTAGCTCATGACGCCGCGACATTTGTGGTGTCGGACATCTTCGTCGCTGCTAACGCCGACGAGCAGGTACACGTTGGGAAATGAGAGCTTTGCTTGTCTGAGCTGTAAGGCGTGGCTAACTCCGTCCTGATCAGTGTTCCGTGGTAAGTTGGTCATTGAAGGTGGCCCTTACCCAAAGTGAAATAGATCATAAACGCCTAAAGGGAGTTGTGTTAAATATATCTGCCGAGATCAGAACGAAACGAGTGGGTTACCGTCTGCGTAGATGCGAACTGGTCTGTCTGTTGGTGGTGGGTTGATGCGATAGGGTCGTCCTGGTTCGCCCTCGATGGCTTTCCTGACGAACGATTGGATGTCGTGAGGTGTGAGTGAGGCAGTATTGAAGGGGGCTGGCTCTTGCGTCGATAGCTGGGGTACAGCTGAGTACACCCTGCTGTCGTCGATCTGTGATGTCAGCGTCGACGTCGACGTCGACGACGAATGGCGGAGGCCGGGATGCCCGTGATGACCTGCCCTTGCGGTGATGGATGATTCGACATCGCCGTCGTATGTCTGTGAGTCGATGCCGTCGTCGGAGAGCATGCTGGACGCGAGCTGGTGCCGACCGCCAGCTCTTGCGGCGCCAGGCTTGCTATGGAGGGGAGTAGGACGGTTAGAGCGTGCCGAGACGGGCACAGACTTGGCCGATCCGCCGTCGTCTGTGAGCGGGTCATTGTCCTCTTCGGATCTAAATAGACAGATCGGGTGAGCCAAGCCAGGTCAGACCGAAAGAACAAAGAAGACTTGCGCGTCGTAGGTGGGTGAGTCGGTTGGGAGAGGATGTTTCCCGATCGACTTCTTCAGGGGCTGCGTCTTTCTGTGCTGTGTGTGCAGCAGATCGTCCATGGTGGGTGGGAAGAAGCGACAGGGGGGCGGGCACGTGCCAAGCCAAGCCACCGGGTTGGACCACCACGACGACCACTGCACGATGTCCGCGGATCTGCCCAAAACATGGATGGCGCTCGCCGTCGCACTCGTCCTCGGCGCTGTCTTCCACGGCCCACCCCGGCCATCCAGTCCGGACTACGCTGTGTGCTCGCCCACCGGCGGCATCTACACGGTAGACCCGGCCCACCCCACCGTACAGTGCATCCTCGTACGGGACACCCGCATCGCAGACGTGGGCAGCCTCGGTGCGTCGCTGTGGTTTGTGTGAGCCTATAATCAACTGACACGACGTCAAGAGGGTGTCAAGGCCCGTTGGAACCAGCGAACTGGAGGGATCCTCGACTTTTGGAGGAGGCCGTCTCTCAACGTGTCGTTTATCGATCCCACCAGTGTAATTGTCCCTGGACTCGCTGGTACGTCCCCCAGTTCCGTCCGCTGGCGTTGGTCACATCTTCGTAGATGCACACGCGCACGTTCTGGCCTACGGCTCTTTGAAGCTCAACGTCGATCTGTCTGGTTGCACATCGAAACAAGGTGATACGCCTGCTCCATATGCCTCAATCACTGACAGACTCAGAGGTACTCGAGAAACTCGTCGACTTCGTCAAAGCAAAACCCGATATCCTCAACAACCCGTCCAAATGGATACAAGGCATGGGCTGGGACCAGAACATCTGGGCAGTGCCAGAGTATCCTCATGCAGTAGGTGTCTGGCACTTGTCGGCTCGCACAGTAGCGCATACATACACTCACAATTTATAGGACGATTTAGATGCTGAACCGCTTCTCAGAGGCAGACGTATATACTTGGACCGTGTAGATGGCCATGCAGCGTGGGTGTCCAGACGCGTACTACAGCTTATGGGCGAGCTTCCAAACACTGTAGATGGCGGGGAAATCATTCGTGATGGTTCTGCTCACCCAACCGGTATATACATCCACGTGCTTTATGCATATGCCGCGGTTCTTATGCGCATCAGGCATTTTCGTGGACAACGCGATGTCTCTGATTCCACTTCCACCTCCGACCGACACAGACATGCATCGCTATTTCGAGAGGACCGTCAAGGATGCCCTCGCTGTTGGCTTGACCAGTATCCATGATGCCGCTACCGAACCTGACGCTATCGAGCTCTACAGGCAGTGAGTACTTTGATATAACCATAATACCCGCTCATTCCTCGAAGATATGCAGAGTCCAAGAAACTCCCGGTGTGTATCTTATGAATGCCTGTTTTCTTCATCCTTAGTCTTCATACCGTAGCTTCGTCTTTATCTCATGGGCCATTTGGATGCCGTCGAATATTGGGGTGATAAATTATCTCGCCTGGTTGACTACGGTGTCGGCGAACGCCTCAACCTCCGCAGTGTCAAGCTGTTCACCGACGGTATGTCAACTCTTCTGAAATAGGGCACGAATTAATACCGGCTGTAGGTGCGCTTGGCTCTTTTGGAGCAGCCATGCTAGAACCGGTATGTGCCTATCGTTCTTTTTTTTGCTGGTTATGCACGCTTGCACAGTACAGTGACAATCCATCGACGAATGGACTCATGCGAATCCAGGAAGACGCTCTCTCTAACCTCGTCCAGCGATTCCACGCCGACGGTTGGCAGGTGGTGAGTATCAATGGTTGTCTCCCCTGTGTCTTGCGGATTCAATGTCTGCTATACGTAGAACGTCCACTGCATCGGCGACCGTGCCAACCGTGTTGTCCTTGATATTTTCGAAGACGTGTTCGCTGGTGCTAATATGTCGGAAGTAAGGCCGCGTATCGAGCATGCACAGATCATGACTCTGGAAGATCTCGAGAGAGTGGGACGCCTGGGTGGTACGTGTATTCATCTGCCTCGGATTCGGATTTCCGTAGTTTTTCAAAACGCTTGCTTTCGATAGTGATACCTAGTGTTCAGCCTACACATGCGTAAGTGTATACGGAGCACGTGAGGATTGTACTAAACTTTTCATTCAGGACCAGTGATATGTGGTATGCAGAACAGCGCTTGGTAATGTCTTCTTTTTTCGTGGAATGAGCAGAGAATGTGACTTGCTGTAGGGTCCAGAACGTATCCGTGGGGCATATGCGTACCGCACGATGATTCAGTATGTTTTTTTTGTTTGCTTGGGACATGATGCCTGTTCGAGCCCACTTTCTAGGACGTCTCGAAACCAAGTTCTCCCTCTTGGCTCTGATTTTCCGGTGGAGGGTATTAACCCCCTATTGGGCTTTTATGCTGCAGTCACTCGGCTCTCGGTTTCTGGACGGTCTCCGCATGGTTCCCAAGGATGGTGTGTTGCCAGTTCGTTTGTCCAAGCAAATCTTTGAGTTCTATTCCCTCCGTCCACAGGTACCCCGAACAGCGTTTGACGCGCTTCCAAGCCCTCAAGGGTATGACACTGGATGCGGCTTATGCCTCGTTTGCCGAGTCTATCACTGGGTCGCTCACCGTGGGTAAGAAAGCCGATTTCGTTGTCCTAGACCGAGACATTATGACAGTCTCGGCGTCGGAGATTCTGGGGACTAAGGTACTGGCGACCGTTATTGATGGGGAGGTGGTTTATGGAGGCTTTTGAGAGCGTTTTCTTTTCTCTCTCTTACATGTCAGATACTAGAAGCTGGAGCCTGGTCAGTGGGTCGCATGACTGGGTACCGGGCTGAGTTTATATCCGTGGGCGGTGGATTGTTTGCTCGCACTGCCCTTCCTTTGACCTGTATACCTTTGCGTGTTTCCCATACTTTACCCTTTACCGTGTACATCCGCAACACTGTCCTCTGCCTTTGTGAAGCCGAAGTGCACGATATGACGTCCACAATAAGGTCTTCCCTTCATCTCTATGATGGTGGATGGTATGCCCAGGATTTTGGTGTTGTGCGCAGAATCGCTTTGAGCCGCAGAAGGATTGTTGGGAGAGAGTTCTAGATGTCAACTTTGATACAAAACTGGCCTTCTCATCGAGGTAAAAGAACAAACCTCTTCAGAGGCAATGAGAGCTTTTAGCTCGTCGAATGCACATCGATCCAACATACCTAACTGGATCAACTGTTACGAGCTCCACACCCGTCGGTGATCAGTTGTACAATATGACGGATTCGTTCTTCTGCAGTTGGTACCATCCAAGACATTTTTCCTGATACTGGTTGGCGTGGAATGGCGGCAGGCACAATCTCTGCATCACCATCCTGTGTAGTGAGGGAATCACCCCCACTGCGCTGATAGCGTAGCAGGCTACTGCAAATACGTGCTTAGATTACGAGCAACGTTCGAATAACCAGCGACGTCAATCATGTGATATCTGATCCGGTCGTCCGCTGCCTGACGTTTCGACGGGAGATTAAATTAGCTTGGTGATATCATCAGCTCCGGGATTAAAAGCGGTCTTCCCGCGAGACGAACTTCAAACCTGGAGATGGAGTTGTGCGGGGCGTGACTTCGGGGGAAAGAGGGAATTGAGAAGCTTGTTGTAAACGCCATGGTACACGTTTACACGTGGGTTCTGCGAGGTAATATGAACCTGGCGAATGATTTCGGCTGCCACATGGTGGTTGATAGCAGAATGGCCAATCTACAGGGGCTATTTGGAACCGTTTAGGGTCCTAAACTGAGTTTGAAAAACTTTCGAAAATAGCGGAGGCCGGAGAATCCCACCCCCGAACCTCCCGGAATGAGCAAGTGCTTTCGGCGGAACGCCGACTTATGCTGGGATATCTATGCAGTAGCGTGTAGAGGCGGGATATCCACCATGTTAGGGTATTTGGATGTCGTCAGCGCATGCTTGTACTAGTAATAAGAAAGCAGAATTTCCTCCGTCCCAACAAAGAGTACACGTAGAACTGCACAATTGTTAGTTAACACAGGCCTCTAATTTAACAAAAAAAAACCATTCATCCAGTAGAAAAAAAGTGAAAAAAAAAGGATCCCGATTTTGGTTAGGAATTGGAGGAGACAACACCCATATTTTCAACCTGCCGCCTGGTGATCGCCGGCAGAGAGTTTTGCGGTGCTCTCTAATCCAGCCTTACTCACGCGACGCATAGGCTGTAGGGTAGCTTCGTCAACGGGTGCACGACGGACGTGACGCCATCGACCCTCTGCATCCTTGATTTCCATGTCTTGTCCAACGCCTAGCCCTGCGTCAGCGTCATCTTCAGCTTCCTGGGAAGAAGACAACATGGGAGGAAGGCTCTCGCGAGCGTGCGGCAACCTGCGTCCAGGCTGTCCGTTTTGTTCGTCGTCTTCTGTACCGCCGCCGCCGGAAGTACCGGTAGGTCTTCCGCCGAGCTCGCGAGCTTCGAATGCCATTAATTCGGAAACGAATCCGATGTTGGGGGATACACCGCGACGGCGGTCCACGACGAACGCGTATGCGCGGGAGAGGGGCCAGCGGTGGGCGTGGATGAGATATGCCATTACTGCTGCGACGCTCCTGGAACGACCGGCCTTGCAGTGCACGAATGTTGGCGCGTTGTAGAGTGCTGCTTCGTCTATTTTCAAGTAAAGATGACTTCAGTGTCTTCATTTTAACGTGGGCGAGAGGGCGAAGGGGAAACGTACCCAAGGTCTCACACACGAGTCGTAAACAACCGCGGACTTTTTCTTCGTCCACGGTATCACGCATGGGTATGCGTACGTACCGCTCGAATTCGTGGTGTAGGTCCAGCCCATAGTCATCTGCGTCGCACTCTGCGGCGATGTTCAGGATACGACGGATACCGAGTTCTTTGAGTTCGGTCACGTGGTCAGGAACGGTGAGTTCGGGGCCGAGGTAGAGGAAGCCAGGGAGGATCGTGGAGACACTGAAGGAGGGGAGTTCTTCAGGAGCATCGGAGCCGGTGGAGGGAGCCCCCCCAGGAGGGGAAGGTCGTGAGGTGCCAGGTGAGCGTGGAGGGAGGAGTGGCATGGGAGTATCTGGGGTGAGGGGAGTGCGGGGAGGAGTAAGTGTATGTGCAGACTGTGTGAACACGGAGGGAGGTGGAGGGAGGAAGTCTGTGGGGCTCATGGCCCACCGTGGCGATAAGGCAGGTGGTGTATGATTCGAGTGTAGGAGGGTTAGATGTGAGGGTGACTGTGGGGGTACGGAGACGCGGGGACTCATGCAAGCGCTCGATTGGGTAGGTGTGATGGGCATCGTGGCAGACCGGGTTGGTTGGACACGGATTTGAAGACGGGGCAGGGTTAGGTGTTGGTCGCTCGGGTACGAAAGGTTTGGCGCGCTGGGACGTCTTGCAGGTAGTCCGGGGTAGTTGTGGTATATGCATTGGGAAGGAGACGAAGTGGGATCATCGGCACTGCGCGACTCGACAAAGGTGAGCGAGGAAGGAGTGGCCGTGTTGATTTGGAAAACGCCTTTTCCTTTTGCACTTTTCGATGATGGCCCGTCAGAAACATGGTTGTCAGCGGGAGGTGGTTGGAGGTCGATATGGGTAAAAAGTTTGGGGTGTTTCAGGGCTGCTGCCATCCCGCCTCTGAGATAGTGAACGCGGCCTGGGCCGAGAAGAGACGAGAGGAGGGGTAGGAGTGCCCATGCGGTGATCTGTAAATTATCCTTTTCCGATTCGTCAGTTTCGTCGCCATGTATGATGACGATGTCGCCGTCCCAGTGGTCTGCTGCAGAGAGTGTGTCCCACAGTTGTTTGTCGTCTTCCGAGGTGATGAATTGACGGAGTGAGTTGAGGGAGTGGAAGCCACCACTGCTGCCTGGCTTTCTGTAACGTTTGAGTATGAGAGAGGGGATGGCGATGTTGA
Organism: Pisolithus tinctorius; assembly: GCA_024663395.1. Classification (NCBI taxonomy): domain Eukaryota; kingdom Fungi; phylum Basidiomycota; class Agaricomycetes; order Boletales; family Pisolithaceae; genus Pisolithus; species Pisolithus tinctorius. The sequence continues at coordinate 255,489 of JANFAH010000048.1, read as the reverse complement.
CGCTGCCAGCGATACGACGGGCTTGGTATACGGCGTAGGGACGCGTATCGACGAGAATGGGATGCTTTGAGGCGGATAAGTTGAGACGGTCGGCGAGGATGGCTGGGTCCCATGCAGCAGCAGCCAGCACGGAAGGGGGAGGCGAGTGGGACAGCTCTTGGCTGCTTGAAGAGGCGGAGTCCGAGGCAGAGGAGGGGGAAGCACAGCGCTGCTGCTGGACTGGCTCGACTGGGGTGTAGTACACGCTCGACGTTGCGCTGGACGAGCTGGGCGACCGCAGAGTGCGAGCAGCTGGTGTTTTTGTTGTTTTGCCAGACGAATACGGTCGAGTCTGGCTCGGCAGCGAGCTGAACGATCGGATTGGCCGCAGACGGAGATTCTGCTGGACAGTCTTGCGTAGTCTGGCCAGATCTGCGAGGTCCTTTGAGAGGTCGTCCGTCTCTGGTGACTGGGACGAGTCGGACGAGCCCGAAGACGGCGACAGCTGCAGGACATCACAGTCGGCGTCGGCGTCGTCGTCGTCGGTGTCCTCCACTGCGATTGCCGGGTAGAACGCCCTTGCTGTGTCCGGCTTCAGCGTCAGATTGGCAGGCCGTCCCCGTCTCATCTCGTCTCGTCGTCGTCGTGTCGGTAGGACTGGGCGGGTGAGAGGGGTGGGCCGGCCCGGTCCGGCGGGGGGGGACATGGGAGGGGGGGGGGGGGTCGTGCCGGCGTGTCCGTGGGGGGTCGGTCTTGTTATTTTCGAGCTCCACTCTGTCCTTTCAATCCGTGCCTTGACACTGCTACTACCACCTCGCCATGTCTTACAAGTCCTCTGCTTTTCGAAACCAAACGACTACCTCAGAGCCAGCGGGGGGAAAGTACGGAGCTCAGACAAAACAGCTTCGAGAGATTTTCCCCGACTACTCTTCAGACGGTATGTGTTCAACCAGTTTTCCTCCCCCTGAACATTGGGAAACGCTCACAATTGACATGCCTTTTCTTCTTCTTCTTTTTCTTCAGATCTCTACTCCATCTTGGCAGAGGTTGGTGGCGATGTTGAGATTGCTATTACTCGAATCACCGAAGGTAGGCTTGCACCCTTCATCGCCGACAGCAATTTTTTTCATCTCTTTTTGACGAACCAATGTCGACAGGTCATGCTGAGCAATGGGGCTCTGTGAAAAGCAAAAAGGACAAAAAGACGTCTAGCGCAGCTCACTCGAAGGACCCCTCCGTCTTTCGTGACCGGACAGATTCTCGTGGCGGTCGTGGCGGTGGCAGTCGCGGTGGCCGCGGTGGTGCAACACGAGGAGGTTTCTCTCCGCGTGGCGGTCGTGGATCAGCTCGAGGTGGGCCTGGGGTTAACGGTCATTCACGCAACCCACGTCCACACACCCCGAAACCGTCCTCACCCGCTCCTGACACCACCGATAAGGATTGGACCTCTGCTACTGCTGCCGCTGACGTAGATCAATTCGCTGCACAAATCACGGAAACTCCAGTTGCCCCCATCGAGGAGCAAGGTTGGGCCGCTGGTGCTCAGATCTCTTGGGGTGTTTCGCAAGATACAGTCAATGCGACAGTAAAACCCCCGACTTCTGGCCCTCCAAAACCCACAAAGCCGGGCGATTCTAAGCTCTCTTGGGCTCAAATAGCAAAGTCAGTCAGTTCATGCTCTGTCCGCATTTCCGTCTCAACTAGAATTGGATGGTTGTATCAGACCACAAGAGAAACCTCCCGTTCAGCCGCCTCCACCCGCCCCACCCGCTCCCTCTACAGTTGAGGTTACGGAAACTACACCGGCACCTCCACCGGACGTGATCGTCGAATCCACGCACGAAGGATGGGAAGAACCCACCACCGTTCAGCCTCCAGTTTGGGACGACGAACCGCAGGTCAAGCCACCGTCAGACGACGCCTGGACATCATCGTTACACCCGCAACCAGAACCTCATCAAGAGGAGTTGTCTGTCCCAACATCCGAACCGGAACCCGTTCAATCGACCATACCACCTTGCGAAACCCCCCAGCTTCCTGAACAACCGGCCGTCGTCCCAACTCCTTCGAAATCTCCATCACCCGTTCCGCTCCGATCGTCGATCCATCCCCACCGCAACGCCAGCAAGTACAAGACGACCGACCAAGCTGTCGTTATGCCTACGTCGAGTCTCGCATCTGGACTCGACAAGGTTGGCATGCAGTTCGGCAGTCTGAGCATTGGAGGTGATATTATCGAGTCTTCTCCGTACGTTGAATTTACGGTTACATTGATCCTTGAACCTGATGGAATGCTTATTCTGCAGTATCGAACCTCCTGTGGAACCCACCCCACCCAAACCAAAAGAATCACCTCAACGACCAATCTCAGTTTTACCCCCTGTCCCCCAATCGCCGCACGACATTGCACCAAGCACATCTCCGACTCAAACGACTACGACGCTTTCGCCTACAGTGAGCCAACAGGCGTCCGTTCCTCCCCCAGCTCCCGCTCCGGCACTTGCACCTGCACCTGCACCTGCCCCCGCCCCTGCCCCTGCCCCTGCCCCTGCACCCGCACCTGCACCCGCACCCGCCTCCCTGCCAGTTACCTCATCCGCTTCGACACAGCCTTCTCAGTCTCCTCTCACGACCTCTGTATCCCACGCATCGATATTGCCGTCTGTGGGTCAATCAGTGGTGAACACTAACCATACCTTGCCGCAACATCAACCCCAGCCATCCACTCAACCACAACAGCCGCCATCTCAACAACCACTGCATTCTCTGGCCATTCCACATCAGCCCCAGCCCTCGGGACCCCTGTCACAACCGCTGCAGCAAGTCCCGACACAACATCAATTCTCGCATCATGGCTTCCCTGCGCATTTCTCTGACCCTGCCGTGCAGCAATCCGCCCAGACGGCTACGCAGATCCAGAACACGCAGCAACAACCTCAGCAACAGGTATCCACAACGTACTTCCGGCAGGCTGAAGCTCCGTACTTCCACACTCCAACGCCCCCTGCCAGTGGCCAAGAGTATGCAATAGGTGCCTTTGGTGGTCAGATCGGGCAACAACACCCTGGGCAAGCTTCACACCTCGGCAATTTCGGGAGTGGTGATTATGGATATGAGAGCGCAAGGGTAACGTAGCTGAATCGTGCTGTCTGCATTTTACTCAAATATCTCACAGGGATTTTACGAATCATATGGTCAATCGCCCGGCTTCAGCGGGGGTCGTAATGTCCTTGGCCATGATGATGTCAAGGGCCTTGCGGGCACCAACCAGCTCCCCTCAGCCGGAGTCGGCGTGCTTCCACCTTCCTCCCAATCGACTCAGCTGCCACCACAAGGCTCGGTCGCACCGCAGCCATCGGCTGCTCAAGGTCCCCAGCAATCTTACCCACCGCCTGCGATGCAGCCCTACTATTACCCATATGCTCAGAACCAGTATTACGGCTCTCCCTACAATTCGGCCTATGGTGTTCCACAACCCTTCGTCAAATATCCTGCCATGTACCAACCACCTCCTGCTCAAAGCACTGGTACGGGCAAGCAAACTGGGGTACAACAAGATCACTATACCCGCGGACCTTACGGCAACCAGCATCAACACCAACCATATGACGAACTGTACCAACATCAGCAACACCACGCCCAGGGTGGCCTGACTGGGGATTACAAACACCCACAGTTGTACAGCAACCAAGGTATCCAAGGTTTTATGGGACTCGGTCAAGGTGGCAACGCCCCGTCTGCGCAGACACTTGGACAACGTGCTGGTGGTGGTTCTCCCGAAGCGCCATACAAGCCGTATTCGCAAAATGTGGGGGCAAAGGATGGTACACCCGGCGTCGGTGTGGGCGGTGTTGGTCAAAGCCAAGGCGGACGTGGCGGTGGTCAACAGGGTCATGGCCAAGGCTTTTATGGTGCTAACCGATTTGGGTCGTCCGCCGGTGCTGGTGCCCCTCACGGCCAACACCAGCCAGGTGGACAGCAGGGTAGTGGTCCACAGGGACATATGAATGTTGGCTACCCGCAAGGTAATTCCGATGGCAACTTTTATCAGTACCGCCAGCAGGGGGGTTACTGGCAGTGATCGATTGATTAGTGTTTTATACTACGTCATATTTCCATGCATTGTTGGGTTGTCTCGATCGACGTGCTCACTCGTACTCATCTGCTCTTAGCTAGTTGTCTACTCATACCTGTAATGCAACGATATACATTGCATTGTACCTTTAGCATTCAGTTTAGTTCGTCTCGCCGTTGAGAGATATTCAACGAAATGAAGGCAAATGTTAAGAATTAAGCAAAGTCTACGCTAGAGAGCCACTGGTCGTAATCGTACATACTTGAGAGTGTGCTACTATCCTCTACAGAGCCAGTGTCCATGGTAGTAGATCGGACATGGGCTATGTACGACTCCAAAGCTCCGTCGGCCAGTGTTAGATCACCCCTTCCTGAGCTCTTCTCAACAAATCTCGTGTAGTGCCACTGATCCATGTATTCTGCTTCGTCATGCATCGCATCTAGCATCAGTTGAGAGTGGTCGATATATCTGAGCGGTATCAATTGGTTGTCCCCCCACCAGGTCTCTGTTGGCGTACCTATGGTATTCGGAAAGCTCTTCTGAGGGAACCTTCGGGTCAAGAAGATGTGACGCAAGAACTCCGCTGGACTGAGGTAGATCGTTCTTATGCAATAGCTGGGATTTGTCTGTTGTATCTGCATGCAATGCTTTCCTTCGTAGCTTCTCATTGTGCGACGAAGGATGCGTGCCCATCCAACGCTTGACGCCTGTTACGAGCCTATGTACGTTGGGTTATAGCGGACATCGCCATTGCAAGAATGAGGGACAGAACCTGGGTTGATGCACGACATGCATGCTACTCGGCAAGAAAGGGCTGTATGACACTCCCTTGATAAATTTCCTTCGTCGTACACACGTGAGATTCGGTTGGTGCGGATCATTGAAACTGGATTTCTCACCCCGGTGGCGTACTCATGCAACACGCGAAATGCTTTTCGAGCGAAGTGAACAATAAAGGCCGATAGTACTCCGACCAAAAGTCGCCTCGCTGTTCGACGAAGTCGCTCAGAGATTTGGTAGATTCATCCAGAGGATACAGGGTCCTCAGGTTTCCAGGGTCAAACCATTCTTGGTATTTTCCCCTTGCTCGAATTGCTTGTGAGTGGCGTTCACCTTGAACGCCGAGGAAAAGGTTAATGGCCATTTGTTTATCAGCATCTAAAGGTGTTGTAGTTAGTACACCCGAAACTTGCGCATTGGAAATGTTTCTGACCGAGTAGAGAGTTCGCATAAAAACGCCGGATGTTTTCAATGATGTCGCGGGAATGACTATTCCAGTGTGGTAGTCGCCGATAGGTTTCAACCCTGTTAACAAGTGCGCTGCCCGTGTACTGCAAAGCAATTGCTTGATGGACATGTTAATCATGGCATGGAACAGATTGCCCGCTTACTATCTCCATGGTCATGATACATCTCGGTCAACATATTGACGGCAACGGAATCGAATGGAAGATTTGGGTTTCTGACCACGCCAAGCGCATACAACTGGTGCCCAAAAGCTCGCTTTCCGAATACGAACTGTGCAGCATTCGTGCGATCCAAGCAGTCGACGCAGTTGGTACGACATATACCGTTTTGGAGCAGAATGTCGTTGCGCCCAGCGGGACCATATTGTTCATCCTCCCTGAGCAGCAAGACGAGGATATCAGCAGACGGCAGGGAACACGGAAATGGAAAAGGCCTCACGACCAACAGCTCTGAAGATGGTGGGAATAGGGTTCGGAGCCCGTATGAAAGAAACCTGTCATTTGTATTGATTCCTCAGCCAGGTCTTCTAGGTAGCTAATGACGTCTTGCGTCTTCCTGTGATGGCATTAATACCAGTAAATATGCTGTGGGTAAAGAACGAACTCCTTATATGCGCGGGACATATCCCAAGCACGATATACCATCTTCTTACCTTCGGGGAGAAATTGGTTCAGATAACGCACGCATTGAGTGTACTCGTCCAATAATTTGGACTCTCTTGGAACTGGTTCTCGTCTCTTTATCAGGTTGAGGATGATAATTGGGGTACCGTAACGCGCAAAAAGGTTATTGAAGTGGCGGGATGCGGCGGTATAGAAGGGGTCGACAACGCTAACTAGTGCATATCAATAGCAAATTCGCGGGTGCTCAACAGCACACTCACTCTCTATTGGCGGCCGAGGACTCATGCTAGTCATGTCTTGGGTCCAGTATATAGGGATGCTCCCGCGATACTGCGGTGACAGTGATGAGGAAATACAAAACAAGAAAAGAATTTGTGTACCTGTACATAACTTGTGTAGTGTGGACTAGGTTGCCGTCGTGATGGATGTTCAGATGACGGGACATAGAATGGCGTTGTCAGTGCCTCCGAAACTATCTGCTCCGTCTCAACTTCGTTCGCGACGTTGCCCTGTTTTATATATTAAAATGGAGAAAAACGCGAACAGGTGAGGTATATATACCTCTTCATTGACGCCTCGGGTAAGGTATCGGGCCCCGGCGTAGTGGCGAGACCGACGAGCGATCAGAGTCACAAAGACGACGCGGCTAAGTATGTTGAGTTCTAGCGTCGGAGTGCATTGTTATCTCGCGTTTCGGTTGCTCCGCAGACGTATGGCTTACTCGCTTGATCTACATGACCATGTATGAGGGGAATGAGCCATGCTTGTCCGCCTCGAGGAGATTGGTCATTGAAAGGAAGGGACAGCATGTGGAAATTCCAAACGTAGCGGTCGTTGAACCACCACTTCGATTTCTTGAAGCGGTTTGGTTTGGTGAGATTCAGCTGCAGCGTAGAGGTGATATCATACGAATAGCTTTCACGTAGATGAGAACACAAGAAGGAAAGGGGGATATATTATACCTGAAGTAAAAGTTTTTGGACATGTCCACTTGCTTGAAGACGCTGAGTAGACGCTGTTCTTCCGTCGGTTTGTCCACCTTGTTGTTGAAGCATACGGGTATAATTTCTGTGCTCTCGCAGTGGTAGAGATAATGTCCGCCGAGCAGGGCAACGGATGAACGTTTGGATATGACGATCATATACCAACCGGCTGTAAATTTGACGAACCCTATTCCGCATGAACGTGAGGTGTTGGTCGGTGGTATGATGGAGGTAGCCATACCCGCAACGCCAAAGATGATCCTAGCCTTTCCAATGCCACCAGACGCCCTGTTTCCGTCGTCCAACATCTTAATCATGGCGCTCATTTGCCTTCCACTGTAGTCAGTTTCGTCCTCGATGACATTCAGGTCGTTCTGGGAGGTCCTGTCAATTTTCACAATACGGTGTCTCGAATCAGACGCGTTTGATATGATGATATAGAAGCGCAATTTATTCTCGTAGAGGATGAATTTGTTGAACGCGGAATGCTTAGGCGGGGTGCTGCAGCGGGTTGCATGATGAGTGAGCTTGTCTGTAATGGATACGGACTCAAAGGGAACGTCTGTGGTCGCTGAAGACAGTCGGGTCTGCGAACAGTCCTGGACGACGGCAGCCTGGTTCTTCTCCACCAGTGCCATGTATCACGAAGAGCTAACGAAGAGGATACAGCCTAATGACGCACTGTCTGCTTATGTCATCAATTACCCCTGTCGCGAGTAGTGAACATTCACTGAACGCTTAACACTTCCAGCGCATCTCATTGTTTTGGAGGCATGTTCACTGTAATAAGGTAGGCTGTATGATAGGCTTGGACTGTGGAACGAGCGTGCGCCTAATTTATGATATCCGTACACTGGTGGTGGGAGCCTCCAGTTGCTTAGTAATCAATCAGCATGCCAGGGCAGAAATTTACAGGGCAAGTATCGACCTCAACGGTACTCAGTGTGTGACCATGCTACGCACAGTGTAAGTGGTTACAACAAGTTAGGTCAATGCAAGTCCTCATTCCAATCACACAGGAAGCCGAAAAATGCGCGCTCAAAGAGGGCACTCGAGGCCCGCGAGCCCAAGGAAGTGGAGGATCAACGCAAGGCGATATTTGTCCATGGAATGAAGACTGGAGAAGCAGTAGACAAACTGATGAAAGAGCTGGTACGTATTTTGTACCAGATTTCTTGGTTACTGAGGATCTTGTCTGAGCAGTCATGTTAGATGGCACTCAAGCAACCCCATGCAATCTCATTTTCACAAAAAAATGCCATTCGACCGTTTGAGGATGCGTCCTCACTCGAGTTTTGGGCTCACAAGAACGATGCATCTATGTTCGTGATCGGTCAGTCAACAAAAAAGAGGCCAGCTGGTATTGTTATCGCGCGGACGTTCGACTCGAAATTATTGGACATGTGCGAACTCGGCGTAGAAAGATTCGTGAGTTTATCTGAATTCAAGGTTCGTTTCCTACTTCATGTGTTTTCTGGCAATGCTATGACGTCTTACGCTCGTCATAGACACCAAAATCAACGCCAGGACACAAGCCAATGCTCCATTTCGCGTCTGAGCTCTTCGATACCCATCCGCGGTATATGCAACTGAAATCTCTCCTTATGGATCTTTTCAACGGCGAAGTTACTGATTCGATATGTCTTCCCGGGCTGGAACACGTCATTAGCATCACTGTCGCACCTTCAAAAGCATCACAGACGAGCTCCGCTCTCTCTGATGGTACAACACATGAAGATTCTAAAAATCTGCCAAACGTGCATCTACGGACGTACACCGTGAAACTCACGCCCTCTGGAGTGCGGGTACCCCGAGTCCAGCTTACGGAAATGGGCCCTTTTGTTGATTTCTCGCTCCGTCGACACCAAGAAGCAGATCCGGATATGTTGAAAGCGGCCCTGAAGAGACCCAAGTTGAAGAAACAAGATATCGAAAAAGGACTGGGAAAAAAGAAGAAGAATTTGGAGGTCGACGAGATGGGCGACTTGAGGGGGCGTATCCATGTTGCAAAACAAGATCTCAACAAGTTACAGACGCGAAAGATGAAAGGACTAAAAGAAAAATCCGGCGAAGGGGATGGAGATGTGAGCATGAGTACGGACGAATCGGAAGTCGAGGATGCCTCGCCGCCGAAGAGACAAAAAAGAGGTTGAGGATTTGCCCTTGGTTTATGATACTGTACAGGTGTCGCTCAAATCTATTGCATTCGAGCGTAGAGGTACAATACAGCAGTAAATTTACTTCCCAGCCGCATGGTAATCCCGCGAGAGGTCTATTTCTCCCTTCAGATGGGTATTCGTGATCCTCACCTGTCTCTGCCTGGGGGCAGAACGCTTTCCCTTTTTCTTAAGGTTAGAAGGCGCCTTGGGGGCAGGCGCTTCTGATGCGGTAGCCTGAAGACCCTCTGCGAGAGGATCCGTAGCACAGATGGATAGACATATATGAGGAACGTACCTGATGTCAATGCCTTTAACAAATCGACATCGTTGGGCACCTTGAGTTGATGCCACAGATCCAGGAACTCTACCAGGTAGTGAGATAAGCCACGAGTGACGAGAGCGTGTGACGGTTTAATCCACCTTTTTCTACCTGCTTTCCACCACTCTCCTCGTCGGGTTTGATCTCATTCCAGAACACCATCCGAAGTTGGCCGTCCTTAACAGTGCGAGTGACAAGAACCTCGCCTTCCTTCTCGAGTTCCTCTATCGCTTGAGGCGCTTCTTTCCAGGGTTCCTTTAGAGCGCGAACTGCGATACCGCCACCTTTGCGCGTCTGACGCTGGATTTCCGTCAACAGGGTGGCCTTGTCGCGAAAGTTGAAATCGTGCTTTGGAAAAGTTGACGGGAAGCTGTGACGCAAAGCAGGTAATGACGCATACTCGGTATGAATAAAGACCGGTCTTTGGGTCATGCTGGACACGGTCATGCGACTTGAACTTTTCGAGAAGAACCATGTCTGTTTCGAGAGGAGTGTTCGTCACAATGGAAATGTCTTGTAAACGCATCGGATTTGATGTAGACTGTATGTTAACTGCATTGCAACGTATGATCGTGAACAGAGGACTCGAGACGTTACTTTAAGATAGTCCAGGGCGTAAACGAGCTGCGTATTGACATTGTTACCCGTTCCAGTGTCGGCTGGCTGGGAGTATACAACATCTAAACTCGAGTCAGTCAGTATTCCAGCACGACAACACGACCGTCCGACTTTTCTTGGGGGGCTTCGCAGCGGACATGGTGGTATAGCAAGAGACCCTGTGGCTGACTAAGCAGATCTCGCTGTGAGTCTTCGGTTAGCTGTGGCGAGACTAGGCTCGACACTCATACGATGGCCTATTTTTCGAGGCCCCAGTCAAGTTCAGCTGTGAGGATCGCACAGCCAACTGACAGCGACGACAAGACAAAGTCACCACAAAAGAAGGGTGCGTAGCAGTCCGGGAGACGCGCAGGTGTCCGTCTATTTCTCATTTGCACAGATTCCTCCCAGCGACAATGTAGGAATATACTGATTTACGGGTCCGTATTTCCTTGACCGATTATATCTAGCGCTCATAATCTCCTGCCAGTTCATGCCGATTTCAAGATAAGGGCTGTATCTATTATCATCCACCGGTGTGAAATCATCGATAGCTTCATCGGACATCGCCCTAATGTAGACCAGCCCAGTAGCACCTCAACTGATGTGTAGGTTGTATTTCCCCAATCTCTCCATTTTATCTGACGCACTCTGAAGAGCACCCGAGGCACCGGCCCCACCCTCGCTGTCGGCTCAGGCTGTCAACGCTCCTGTATTTGTGCCTAGAACATCTCTCGATGTTGTTCCGACTGCTCCTTCCGCACAATCACTACCGTTCACTCCTTCGTAAATACCATCCCTGCAAGTCCTTGTTGAGTTAACTGACTGAACCAAGTGATTCGCTCACCCCTTATTACACTTCCCAGGAGGTCGATTACGAAGACCCTTCTCTGAGCACATATTTTGGGACAGCTCAATCAACCTTTCTGAGACAGCCAGTGAGTTTATTTGGCCTCTCCAGATGACATGTCCCAAGTTCTTGTCCTCGAGCTCGACTATCATCTCTACAGCCATCCAATCCCTGATACGTTTGCACCTGCGCACTTCATCTCCGACAATCTTCGGGAAGAACTGCAAAAGCGTTCCGAAGCAGTTCACACCATTCCCTCCATCCCATATCATGTTCCTGAGGAGCTCCAAGGGTACCACTCCCTGATCCCTCTTGAACCAATAACACCCGAGCGACGAAAGCTTGTTAGTTGGTATTCGACTGTGTACCGAGCGACGAGCATCAACGATGGCGCCGCTTACGTCCTACGTCGCATCGAAAGTGTGCCGCTTGTACTCTCGTCTCGACGAAAGATTTGCTGACGTATGTAGACTTCAGGCTGACACATCATGCTGCGTTCGGTATGATCGAATCGTGGTCGCGTATACGACATCCGAACATTGTCCGTATTCGGGAGGCCTTCACAACGCGTGCATTCAACGATAGCTGTCGGTTTCATCGTCTAGTTTGGGAATTTCGTCGGTTCATGTTCCATTGTAGCTCTCGTCGTGTGTTATGACTATCATCCAAACTCGCAAAGTCTTATGGAGTTGTACTTTCGATCCTTGTCACCAAGTGCTTTACATGGCCAACTGTCCGTCGCCTCCATGAACCGCATACCGGAGGCTACCCTCTGGACCTACATTATCCAGATTGCAAACGCTATCCGGGTAGCGCACGAAGCGGGTTTGGCAATTCGTATGATCGACCCGGCGAAGATATTGCTGACCGGAAAGAACAGGTGCGTGTTGTATGTTTGAACGGGTGGGAATAACTACCTGACTGCCAACCAACTATTCAGGCTACGCATCAACGCCTGCGGCATCGTCGACGTGTTGCTGTATGATACGCGGCAGGACACTGGGCTTGCACAACAAGAGGATCTTGTCATGTTCGGTCGGCTAGTGATCGCATTGTGTTGCAGCAGTATTACAGCTTTGAACGCATTGCCAAAGGCGCTGGAGGTCATGGGCAGAATGTACTCGGCTGAGATCAAAACCCTAGCGTTGTATTTGATTTCGAAACCAGGTCCTCACAAGGTTAGATTTACTGCTATCGGGGAATGTGCTGCTCATGAATTTGTATTGCAGACCATTGCGCAGATCATGGAGTTGATCGGTACCAATCGTTTGGTGCGCGAGATGGATGAGATGCAAACGTAAGTCCAAGTTCAAATACCGTGCACGGTCTGTATTCATGTTTCCCCAGTGCCAACGACCGACTTGAAGCGGAGCTGATGAGCGAACTCGAGAATGGCCGGCTTGTTCGGTTGCTATGCAAGTTCGGGTTCATCAATGAAAGGCCAGAGTATGTGTGCCGAGCAGCCGTTCTCGCAAGTAGGACTGATCTTGGGCTAGGTTCGCTCGAGAGCCTCGCTGGTCAGAGACGGGTGACCGGTACATAATAAAACTCTTCCGTGACTACGTCTTCCACAAAGTGGACGAGAACGGAAGCCCAGTAGTCGACTTATCTCACGTGCTAACCTGTTTAAACAAGGTAGGTGTTAAGTGTATTGCGAATTCTCGGGCTACAGCGTGGATTCCAGCTGGATTGTGGGTCCGACGAGCGCGTAATGCTCGTATCTCGGGATGAGCAGAGTTGTCTTGTGGTTTCTTTCAAGGAGGTGAAAGCGTGTATCGAGTCGGCATTCAGGTTTGTCTCCTCTGTATCGGTGCAAAGGTGATTCCTCATGACTTTGTTCGTCGACAGCGATCTGTCTCGGGCGTCTCGGTAGTGATACATACGTTGGTATAATTTCGAAAAACACGCGTAAAATATAGAAAATCGTACTTGATAACTCGGGGCAGTGGTAGTTGGCTGCCATGTGATTTACGGCAGAGAGCGCTTGCTACTGTCGTTCCTCTCCGAGCTCGTTCGCTTCGACCACAGACAGCAAAAAAAATGAGCGGCCAATACGACGTCCTCATCGTCGGCGCGGGCATCGCAGGCTCTGCACTCGCCCACGCTCTGTCCACGATCACTTCGAAGCTGCGAGTCTCGCCCCTCCGCATCGCATTGCTCGAGCGTTCGCTTGCCGAGCCAGACCGCATCGTGGGCGAACTCCTTCAGCCTGGGGGTGTAGCAGCGCTCCAGAAGCTCGGGCTTGAATCGTGTCTTGAAGGCATAGATGCCATACCCGAGCATGGTTACTGCGTCGTTCAGTCTGGTCAGATTGTGCACATACCTTACCCAGACGGCAGGCGGGGTTGCAGTTTCCACCATGGCCGGTTTGTCATGGCGCTTCGAGAGCGTGCCAAGCGGGCGCCGGGAGTGGACGTCGTCGAGGCAACTGTGAACGAGCTCATCGAGTGCCAGCACACCAAGCGGGTCCTTGGCGTCCGTGCAACACGGCCGAAGTCCGTTGAGAAGGAGTCCTTTTTCGCGGACCTTGTCATTATTGCAGACGGATGCTTCTCTAATTTCAGGAATGCTGTCATGGGAAAGGCTCTCAGGGAGTCTACGACAAGAAGTCATTTTTGCGGAGTCATTCTCAAGGATACCCAGTTGCCAATGCCCCAACACGGCACCGTTGCCCTCGCGAGAGGTCACGGACCGGTGCTAATGTACCAGATTTCGGAGCACGATACCCGTATGCTCGTAGCCGTCAAGCATCCCGTTCCACACGATCTCAAGGTATACATCGCGCTTTCTCATGTAATTGACGTCGTGCTGACATTCAGATACAAGGGACATATTCTCAAAGATGTCGTCCCGCACCTCCCGGCGTCACTCCATGTAGCCGTCCATGAGGCGCTAGACAAGGATCGCATCAGGCGCATGCCCAATTCTTTTCTTCCTGCCGTGGAACAAGGTGGTAAGTACACCAGAGAAGGTGCAATCCTCATCGGCGACTCGTGGAATATGCGTCACCCTCTCACTGGCGGCGGCATGACTGTTGCATTGCATGATGTCGTCATCTTATCGAAGCTACTCGCCAAGGCCGACTTTCGAAACTGGGACCAGATGTCGAATTTATTGAGTAGTTGGTACTGGTCACGCAAACCGCTTTCCTCCACGGTCAACATACTCAGCTTCGCACTGTACGACTTATTCGGTGCCGATGGTTATTCCCTTCCGTTAAGAGAGTTATTTTGAGTTACTAATGCAGGCATAATTGCAGATGAAAACCTTGCTGTCTTACAGAGGGGTTGCTTCAAGTATTTTGAGCGCGGTGGTGAATGTGTCCGTGGCCCCGTCTCCCTCCTTGCAGGGTGTGTCTACGTACTGCGGTTGTTTTTCCCCCCCAACTGACTCCGATCCAGAATCGCCCCTTCGCCTACCCTCCTTGCCTACCACTTCTTCGCTGTTGCATTCTATTCCATCTGGGTCATGTTTATCCACCCGCGACCGGCGGTAAATGAGTCGAATTCTGATAAGCCGCTCATGTTGTCCCCGCATATATGGGAGTACCCTGGCTTAGTAGTCAAGAGTGTAACAGTCGTAAGTGGAATAGTTCTGTTTGCAAGTCTGCGCTAATAGACCTTTTGCGGGACGTGACACGTTCATCATATTAGTTGTGGACCGCGTGCGTTGTGTTTGGACCGCTCCTCTGGTCAGAGATACGATGGTGGTGAAACGATTGGGTGGACCCACATTGACTTTGCTCACGCGACGTCCATATAGCGATGTAGCGTATGTAGCGTATGGGGATCCGATGGTATTACTTAGACTTAGAACATGCTGGGTAATTGATACTGCTGGTGTGAACTTGGTCCGGATATTCTTTGACCGGCTGTGTTCTGTCCCGACCGCCTCTTTCACCCATGGCGATATCATCCACCCAACGACTGCCTGTCCTCCCACTCCCCTTCCCGGTAGTTCTCTTGCCAACGGCCAGGCTGACAATTCCTATTAGCCGTGAGCTAGCAGAAAGGTTACAGGCCGTCCTACATGACTCCGACTCCAACCAACCAAGAGTCATAGCTACCGTTCCAGTTCCTCCTCCTCCTGACCCCTCGAATGTCTCCAGTTACCCTCCACCTCTTAATGGTACCGGTCCAGTTCATGGCACTGCCGCACGTATCGTGCATTTAGTTCCCGTGCGCACGCTCTCTGCTTCTGTTTCTCCTCACCAGCCATACGTCCTTTCACTCCATGGCTTGACCCGCATTCGTCTCGCACAACCCCTCGATCTAGACTCTCAAGTGGCTGACTCTCTTTCTGAACGTACTGTCCATCATCCACCAGCCGACCAAACACCATCTCGTGGGGCAGTGGAAACCTTTAAAGACGCCGCCTTGAGGCTGCTCGACCGTCTAGCGAAAGATTCCGTGCAATCTCAGCGTAAAGATGGTTGGCTCAGGGTCTCCGTAATGGTAGAGGATGTTCCAGACCATCGTTCGGCATGGATGGCAGACGTGCTAGTTGCTGCTATTAACTGTGCCTACGCCGATAAACTTGGTGCGTGATAATGATTTTGCGAACCATCATAGTCAACTCATAGACCACTAAGCTTTTCTAGCGGCTACTACTGTCGAGGATCGTCTCCGCCACGCCACCGAACTGTTTGTTAAGCAAACTTCCATATCCGAAGTGTCGCAGAAGATTGCGAATGCGGTCGACGAGTCGCTGTCTCGTCAGCAGAAGGAATATTTCTTACGACAACAACTGGCAGCCATTCAACGGGAGCTTCAAATTCTACATACCACCAATAATGCAGGCCCTGGCGTCCCATCTGGAAGTCCTGGTCTCAAAATCGGAGGTCCCGGTAATGAAGTGGATGACGACGACCAAGCAGACGCAGATGACCTTACCGATTTGAAAAAGAAGATCGAAGCCCTTGAAGCGGGCAGTGAGGAACGCAAGCTTGGTGTTCGAGAATGGAAGAGGCTAAAGCGTATTCCGCAAGGCAGTGTCGAGAGTGGTGTGATTAGAACATACGTGAGTTATTATCGATGGCTCACGGGGGCCGACGCTGAACTATCGGTGCAGCTCGAGTGGTTGACAAGCCTACCTTGGCCCTCCGCGGCGTTGTCATCGTCTGTGAATCAAGAGATAATCAAAGAGTCTGGGTTCCTTGCCAAGGCTCGGTGGGTTCTACTTGTTCTTCGCCATGGTGCCTCTGTTAACTTTTACCTTGACGGAATTAGTGCCCAACTTGATGCTGACCACTTCGGTCTGGATCAGATCAAGCGCCGACTCATTGAATATCTTGCAGTGCTTAGACTGCGTGCGGTAACGGAGGCTGCATCGCAAGTATCAGTGCCGCAGCAACCGACGTTGCAGCTGACCGCAGCGTCTGCCCAGCCCGCTGATCGAAACTGTGCAAGGAAAGGCGTCAAGGGGCCCATTTTACTGTAGGTTGGAAGTTGTGTACGTTCTGCGGATAGTAACGACTTGTTTCTTGACAGGTTCGTGGGTCCACCGGGAACTGGCAAGACCTCTCTTGGTCAGTCAATCGCTAAGGCGTTAGGCAGACCTTTCCAGCGCATATCTTTAGGTGGAGTGAGAGACGAGGCGGAAATAAGGTAATTTATCACTCACCCGTGATAGCATCGTGATGTAACTCCCTTTCGCAGGGGTCATCGAAGAACATATGTCGCTTCTGGGCCGGGAATGATTGTCCAAGCACTGAGGAAAGCGGGCCGTATTGACCCGGTAATTCTCCTGCAAGTTCATTGTTTACTTGTACTTTCTATCCCTCAAGAGCTAACCTGCGTGATCATACAGAGATGAGATTGACAAAGTTGGTCAAAGTAATTTTCACGGTGATCCAGCTGCTGCCTTGTTGGAAGTGTTGGACCCAGAACAAAACCACGCATTCAATGTGAGGACGTTTCTGGCTGTCTTATATGTATATTTCTATCGTATTTTGCAGGACCACTACATCAATGTCCCAGTTGACCTCAGTCGGGTTCTCTTTATCTGCACGTGCAATGCACTCGATTCAATCTCTGCTCCACTCCTCGACCGGTGTGAGGTAGTCGAGTTATCAGGTGAGAAAAAGAGCAACGTTTTTATACACCTACGATTTCTTTGCAGGCTATACATATGACGAGAAGATCAATATTGCCCGACGGTATCTCTTGCCAAAGCAACTCAGGGCTAACGGTTTGTCGGAATCATTACTAGCCTTAACGGATAGTGCTCTTCTTCGCATTGTCACGCTCTATACCCGCGAAGCAGGGG
Organism: Pisolithus tinctorius; assembly: GCA_024663395.1. NCBI lineage: Eukaryota > Fungi > Basidiomycota > Agaricomycetes > Boletales > Pisolithaceae > Pisolithus > Pisolithus tinctorius. Next base: position 238,389 of record JANFAH010000048.1, on the reverse strand, counting down.
TACGAGGTCTCGAACGAGCTCTCAGCACCGTTGCACGTTTCAAGGCTGTGGAATGGGTCAACCATCTCGATAGCATTGCTGGAACAGAACGAAGTGATACCATGCCCAAGGGGTGGCAAAGTGTGATCAAGGAAGAGGACGTACAGAGAATCCTTGGCGTCCCTCGCTGGGACGGTGAAGAACGTGAACGAGAGGAGAAAATTGGTGTCGTATATGGGCTTGTCGTGACTGGTATGGGAGAAGGGGGGTTAATGCCTGTGGAGAGCACAGCAGTGCCTGGTTCTGGTCACTTGAAGTTGACCGGCAGTCTTGGAGACGTCATCAAGGAGAGCGGAGAGATAGCACTGAGCTGGGTCAAGGCACATGCATTTGACCTTGGCATTACAGCTGGGAAGGGTATTGATCCGTTGAAAGTGCCAGATCCCATTGATATTCACCTTCACCTTCCTGCTGGTGCACAGAAAAAGGATGGTCCAAGTGCAGGAGTGGCAATGGTGAGACGTCTTATGCCGGCTATTCCACGTAATTTATTCCAGGGGCTTTGTAGACATGTGCTTTGGTGTCGTTGCTGACTGGTGTTATGGCACCGAAGGATATGGCAATGACCGGTGAGGTAAGGTCTCTGTTGGTTGTGGTATGGCTCTATTTGACTGATCCAGATAACGCTTCGTGGTCGAGTTACACCGGTTGGTGGTATAAGGATGAAAGTGCTTGGTGCACATCGTGCCAAAGTTCAGAAGATTATTCTACCATGGGCGAACAAAAGGGAAGTTGAACATGAGGTTGCACTTGAAGTTCGGCAGCAGATGCAGTTTCATTTTGTGCAAACCATTGATGAGGCACTCGAAGCTGCATTTGGTAAGGGTGTGTTAGGATGGAAGAGGGAGGTAATGGTGATGGAGAGCCGGCTTTGATGCACAGTCAATCCTGTTGGTGATCTGGTTCATAACTCACTGCTTATTGTACTCTACTTGTATGTAATGGCTGCTGTCCTTGATACATATATCAGTTGAGAATCACCTTGCTTGAAGGGCAGGATTTCTGGCAGGTGAAAAATTGTGGGAACAGAGTCCTGGGGGTTGCCACTTGTATGCCACTTGTCAAGACCAGTTCTCCTCAGTCTACTAGGGGGCCAGAGGGTCAAGGGGTGGAAGCCAAAGGCTGAGGGTGGTGACTGCTGGAGGCCAAAGGTAGGGATTACTGGAGGCCAGGTAGTTGTCACATCCATGACTCTTGGACTCAAGCCTGGTCCAGTCAAGTCTGGACCTAGCCTGGCCTAGAAAACTCAACTCTGGCCCTAAGTAACCCAATGCCAGCCTACATAACTCCAGCCTGGTGTTTTACCCCTATCTCTGGTCTGCTCTGGCCTCTCAGCCTTGCACTGCTCCATCCTGGTCCTCCCAGGTCCATGTCCAGGTCACCTGGACATAACCTGGTCTGTTTTCCAATGTTTGTGCTATATTTAGTTTAGTCCTTTTGCCTGATCTCTGCTTACCATATGAAACCTGTGTCTGACTCCAGTTAAGCCAGTCACCCAGGCTTTGACTATTAGGTGTGGCTGTCCACCCCTTGCTAATCATCTTGCTAATAGCTTATTAACAAGTCTGGCTCCCTGTTCATTATGCAGGTAAGACATCATTATCTGTGTATCTTGGATTTGTGGCTGATATCACAGCTGCTGGGCCTTGCTTTTTTGGGGAGGGTCTAGGGGTTCAGGTGATTGTAGAATATATACTACAGGACTATTAGCTGAGTGTAAAGACAGGATGTAGAAAGTGCTCACCTCAGTTGGGTTAAGTAGCCAACTGAGGTGTGAGTATGCTGCTTGAGTATGAAAATGAATGTGATTATGTAATATGGCTAAATGCGTACCATAATACTAAGTGGGATGCAGATAAAAGTATAACATGAAAGACAGAATATACAACACTCCCCCTCAAACATCATGGAGTCCAAGCTTGTAAGCAAAGTGCTTGGCTTTGATGTTTGGAAGAGCCTTGGTAAGGGTATCTGCAACCATACTGCCAGTAGGACAGTAGATGAGGTGAAGCAAGCCATTATCAATAGCATAGCATATAAAATGATAATGAATGTCTATGTGTTTTGTATGGGCATGGTAATTGCCATGGTGAGCGAGTGCAATTGCAGACTGATTGTCGCAATAAATTGTGGTTGGGAGTGAGAGTGGGTGGAACAACTCTTGGATGAGGTGATGAAGCCAGATGGCTTCTTTTGCAGCATGAGTGGCAGCAATGTATTCAGCTTCTGTAGTAGATAAAGAAATTAGTTCTTGTTTCTTCAAGGCCCAGGAGATCACTCCACCATTGAGCAGGAAGGTGTAGCCAGAAATGGCATGCTGGTGCTCCTGTGAGGTGCCATCTGCATCTGTATAGCCCTCAAGGCCATATCTATCCCATCTGAACATCAATGCGAGCCCTTTCGTGCCTAAAAGGTATCTAAATATTCTTTTTATGCCCTCCCAATGTGCTAACCTGGGGTTATTGCAGAATTGCAACAGCATTGCAACAGCAAAAGCCACGTCAGGGCATGTGGCAACTGCTAGGTGCATCAGCAAGCTGATGGCTTCGTGATATGGCATGTTTTTCACACATGCAGCCTCAGCATGTGTTTTCGGGCACTGGGCAGTCGAAAGCTGGACTGAGGGGTCCATAGGTGTTGCGACAGGCCATAGATCTACAAAATTATATTTTAACAGCATAGATTTGATGTAGGATGCCTGTGAGAGTGAGAGTGTGCATGCCAAGCAATTATGCATGACTTTTATTCTGAGTAGGGATGAAATGGGGCCTAAATCTGTTAACTTGAAGTTTGTGGCCACTTCGGATTTGAACCTTTTAATTAAGCTAGGGTTATTGCTGATGATGGTTGTCATAACCATGTGTTCACTCTAGGTCTTTACTCACTCCACACCCTCTTCCGCCGGTCATTTGCTCACTCTGCACCAACTCTGCCCAACTTCTGTCAGTTATGAGTCATCTCCACCCTGACTGCTGTCGGAGTTGTGTTGTTCTCCTACTGGACTGAGCAGGCTGTTCTTTGAGGGGTCATGTGACTGTCTTCAGACTTCTCCCTGACAGCACGCAGTCAGGCACTCTGCAGTGCACACACTGCATGGCCCAGCATCTGGACTGTTTCCTTTTCTGGATGTTCTATGTTACCTGCTCATATGTCCTCCATCTACCCTTCATTTGTCATCTAGGAAGTTTTTACTTGAAAATTTCTGAGTCTCCATTTGTCAGTTCCAATTCCAGTTACTGTACCTCTGTAGTAGTATAAAGGCATGTATCATACTCTGCCGTTCCTCAGTACGAATATCAACTTAGTTCCTACTCCCTCTGATTCTGTCTTCTGCCTGTTGGAGTTATCTCCGACTCTCTGTCTGTACTCTCCCTCTGAAATACGAGGGCTGAGATCATGCAAGGGGGTAGTGCACGAGCTAAACCTGATGCCCTCACTCCACTCCACCCTTGCTTCGGCGGTCTTCGTCCCTGCCACCACTCCGCTAGTCGGAGTTCTGTTCCTTCATGTCAGACTTGCTTCTGAACCACTCTCTAGACCTTATATAGCGTCAGAGTTGGTCGGAGTAGGCCTGGACTTGACAATGGTGCAGTCATCAATGTGTGATGCAAGTAGGATGTCCTGGCCTGTGTGCATGAAGAAAACACCCCAGTTGGCTTCAGCATGATGCATACCAAGCGTAGCGAGTGCAGCACACAGCTGCTCGTACCACTTCAACGCTCCTTGCTTTGATCTGTAAAGCACTACATGCAGTCGGGTGACAGGATTTTTATATTTGTTGTTAACTGAGAGTCCGGGTGGCAGTTGCATGTAGATTACTTCATCGTCGTCCAATTTCCTGTTTAGGAAAGTGCTCTGGAAGTCGAAAACATTGACATCCCAGTCATTCTGCACTGCAATAGCAAGGATGGTGTGGATAGATGCCATGTGTGTGACAGGTGCATAGGTGTCATAGTAGTCAATGCTGTGGACCTGCGAGTAGCCTTTTGCTACGAGTCGTGCTTTGTATTTTTCAATTTCTCCCTCCGTGTTTCATTTGATATGAAATACCCATTTACAGCCGACCACGTTGACATGCATGGTCTCTCAATGATGCTCCACATTTGTGCTTCATCCAATGAGGTAAGTTCTTTATTAATTGCTTCCTCCCACTTTGACCAATCAGGTCTCACACGAGTGTCTTCGATTGTGATGGGATCTGTCCCTTCTAGCTCCACAGTCCCAGCAACCAAGGTGAAAACTTCTTTGTTGTCTTCATCCATCACCCCCATCATGCCCAGGTTTGCTGTCTCTCTATTCTCCTCTTGTTGTGAGCCTGGTTGTATTCCTCAAGGTAATGGTAGTGTAGGTAGTGGGATTCATCTGTTGTATGTTCCCTCGCCCTCATGCAGGCGCCATACATATGCTGACTCAATGCATGTGCAACCAGAGTGATGGGTGGGTGCTGCAGGTTTGAACCTTGGTCCAAGGTGGTCAATGGGAGTACTTGGTGTTGTAGGTGCACTTTCTGTGGTTCATATGGCATGCTGATTGTTTTTACCAGCTATGTGTGGGGTGGATGCTGCTCCCTCATCATCTGTGATGTATTTCTCCCCCTCAAGCTGCATGCTGATAGGAATGGTGACCTCCTGCGAGCTGAATCAGACATTTCATTCAACACCCACACATTGTGAGTCCTTGAAATAAATTCTGTGTGCATTTGTGTCCTTATCGAAGCCCACCCAGCAACCATCCTTTGTGTGCATGTCCAGTTTCAAACCATCAGCTGTGTGGACCTTGACATGGCAGCCCCAGATCAGTAGATTAGATAGATCTGGTTTCTTTTCATACAGCATTTCATAGGGTGTCTTTTTGTTGAGTGCATGGGTGGAGGTTCAGTTCTTCAACCAGTTCACATGCATTATGGCTTCTCCCCATAGTGACTTTGGGAGGCCACTTGCATTTAGCATGGCATGTACATGTTCAACAAGTGTGTGGTTCAGCCTTTCAGCAACACCATTATGCTGTGGTGTATCGTGCACTGTGAGCTTTCTCTCTGTTCCTTTCAGCCTGAGATGATGTGAAAACTCTTTGCTTAGGAATTCCCCACCCTGGTCCAAGAAAAGCCTTTTAACCTTCATGTTGAACTGTGTCAGCAGCCAGGCTTCATACTTCTGGTAGGACTCAAAGGTTTCGTCCTTTGACTTCAGGAGATACAGGCTTGTAAAGCAAGTATGGTCATTGGTGTATGACACAAAATACTGACTCCTTGCATTTGTTTGGACAGGGGATGGTCCCCATAAGTCTGTATGGATTTCATCACCAACCTTGTCTTGGTGCAGGGGGTCTTGGATTTTTCCTATGGGTTTTCAGGTTGCCTTGGCATACTCACATGCATTGCAAGATTCAATTGTTGCATGGGAAGGGTCTAGGCTTATTCTGGTTACAATGCTGTCCTTTAGCATTTGTTTAATAGTGTCCAGTGATATATGGCTGAGCTGTGTGTGGATGTCTTCCATGGTAAGGGTTACTCTCAAGTTTGCCAAGCCTGCATAAACCTTCTGTGTGGCTTTGGTTGTATAGAGGCCACTGCTGACTGGTACTTCCCCAAGGAGTTTCTTTTGTCTGTTAAAGATCTTGCAGTGCAAGTCACAGAAGAGTATGGCATATCCATTTGCATCCAGGCAGCTAATGGATACCAGGGTCATGCTGATCTTAGGTGTATGGAGGACATCCTTCAAGAGGATATGAGTTGGCAAGTTGCCATTTGGTAGGGATATGTACACATCTCCTTTTCTGATGGCTTTGAAGGTTCATTTGTCTGCTGCAGTAATGGGTTTGGGAGTAATGGGCTTATAGTTGACAAAGTTTTCCTTGTATGATGACATGTGACAAGAGGCTCCAGAGTCATATAGAGTAGTGTAGTTTGGTGGTCTTGTGTGCACACTAGTAGTGAATGTCTCTGGGGATGGTTGAGCTTTGTCAATCTCAGCTTCATAGCTGTCATTGATATGTGCAAGCCATACCCCATCTGGGTTGCTGCTGCTGTTGTCCTTGGCCACCACTGCATGCTCTTTTTGTTTCCCTTTGTTTGGAGCCTTCCCTCCACTTTGTGAGTCATCCCCACTTGACCTGCATTCACAAGCTCAGTGCCCATGTTTTCCACATTTGTAGCAAGTTCCAGTGAACTTCTTCTGCTTTCCTCCAGCTGAGTATGCCACATCGTCTGCATCACTAGACTTCTTCTGCTTTGTGGCACGATGGTCATACTCATCTTGTACTGCATCCATGAGAGTTGCAGTTGTTAGGGTAGTGGAGGTGGAAACTTTTGTGAGTGTGGACATTGCTCTGATGATAGAGTCATAAGAGCTTGGGAGGGATGTCATGACCATAGCCATATAGCTTTTGTCTGTTGGGGCTTGGCCCATTGAGGCAAGTTGTTTGTGTATTTGCTGCATTTTGTCAAAGTGTTCCCTGACATTTCCTTTCTCTGTGCATTTTATAATTTGGAGCTTCTTCAGCAGTTCAACTGATACAACACAAGAGCACTTCTCAAAGAGGTTGGATAGGTATGTCCAGATGTCAAGTGCAGTAGCGAGACTCTTTATTTGGATGAATGGTGTGTCAGGGATTGTGCCAGCAATTTGTTGCTTGATGATGGCCTGGCTGAGCCTCCATTCTTTTAGAGTAGCTTGGTAGTTTGTCACTTCCTTTTTCTCCTCTGCAGAGATAGGTATCCAGCTCTTGCTCCAGTTTGGTAGTGTCTTGGGGTCGACTGGCATTGTCTCAGTACCATCTATGTACCTCAGCAGCCCACAAGCATCCAAAGACCACATTAGCCTGTCCTTGTATGTTACCCAGTTCTCTCCATCTGCCAAGAGCTTTGGGACCTTAAGGAAATTGTCTCTGAGCTTGGATGTGAATGATATGTTGCTATGAGTTCCCAGTTAGTGAGCAACAGGGCTCATAACCTGTAGAATATATACTACAGGACTATTAGCTGAGTGTAAAGATGGGATGTAGAAAGTGCTCACCTCAGTTGGGTTAAGTAGCCAACTGAGGTGTGAGTATGCTGCTCGAGTATGAAAATGAATGTGATTATGTAATATGGCTAAACACGTACCATAATACTAAGTGGGATGCAGATAAAAGTATAACATGAAAGACAGAATATACAACAGTGATCACTCCTTTTTCATGAACTGTTTGCAACACTTAGGGGAACTGGTGGGATGCTCAGGAGTTTTGGTGGTACTTGGGAGCATGTACATTGGTCACTGTGCTTTCTAATGCAGGATTGCTCCTTTTTCTTGAACTGTTTCTGATTGTAGGGAAGCTGGTGAGTTGGTTGCAAGTTTTGGTGGATGGGGTGTGTTTGGGTGTGGGCACTGCTGATTCAGGGGGGTGTTACATTTCACCCCTGTTTTCTCTTGTTTCACTTTATGTTTACCTCATGTTTGTTCTGTTGGACTTCTTTTCCTTTTTGAGCCATCTTCTCTCTGATCCAACAGCTCTCTATTTCCACCACTGGTGTTACTACCTCCTTACACACTTAGGATGTGTGTCATCATTGTTCAACCAATGGCATAGATAGCTCATTACATACAGATGCCTCATGGTCCATTCTCTTGTAGTATTTAGTCTGTTGGCTCAAGTCCTGAAGACCTCAGACTTGAGCTGCTCAATCATATGCAGCATTCTCAGAACTTTTCCCTCAGTGTCCCTCACCTGGACCACTCTTACAGGCATTGCCCCAAATCCTCTGTCATTTACAGAGGTTACTGCAGCTGTTGCTCAGTAGAAATTTTTAGTCTGTGGCTGAGCTCCCCTTGCACCTTGACTTTGGTCATCAGCATAACAAAAGCTCAAGTCTCTACAGCCTATTGGCCAAAGGACACTGTTTAGTGCTCCACTGTGAACCCCTGAAACAACTGATGTTGGGCACCATTGTGACCCACATGAGAAGAATTGTCATCTGACAAGGAACAGGAGAGCACTGTCACAGACACCTCCTCCAATGAACCTGAACAACCAGATAGAGGCTTTACCTCTGGTATCCTCTCAAACCTTTTCAACCAGTCTCTCACATCACTTGGTACTCCCATCCCACCAGTGCCTGCACCTGCCACACTTCCTACACCCCTGCCTCCACCCAGAACTATGGTGTCCAGTTCATCATTGAAGGCTATGACTGGCACTACTGCTGTCAAAGCCACCAAACTGAAGATTGGCACCCTGTCCGATTTTGATGGTGACCAGAAGAATGCCATGAGCTGGCTGTATGCAGTCCAGACCTATGTCATGGTTAATGAAGAAGTATATGACACAGACACCAAAAAGGTTGTCTACACCCTTTCATACATGAAGAAAGGGGTTGCTTGCTCTTGGGCAGCAACCTTCCAGAAAACATCTCTGGAAAAGAACCCCCTGAGTTTTGGCTCTTTTGCTGATTTCAAGAAAGACTTCCAAGCATCATTCACCTCCCCCAACACTGCTGGTGCTGCCATCACCAAGTTATGCACCATGAAACAGAAAGAATCAGTGGAACAATATATCACTGATTTCTGAACTGCCACTGCTGACTCTACTATCACAGAAGATGTTGCTTTGATTGAGTTCTTCTCTCAAGGACTCAAACCATTCATCATGAACTGAATCCACATGATGGAAACCACTCCCACTAAGATCAGCAAGTGGTATGCACAGGCACAAAAGTTTGATGCCAAATGGAGAAAGGTGAATGAACTTTCAGGAAAGAAAGAAAAGTCTGGTTCATCACTGGTCCAAAGCTGGTCTGGGGTCTGGTTGAAGGTCAGGGGATAGATGAGGTACTAGAGGTTTGGACTGTTGGACTTAATGACTGAAGGTGCAGTGCTATTCCCTTGTGTGGGCTGTAGTCTGGTTGAGAGGCAGAAGACAAGGGACAGAGGGGACTGGGTTAAGATGAGACTAAGTTGATTTCAGACTGAGGCTAAACAGATTATCCTATGGCTTAAATACTAGAGGTAACCTAAGTGTAATGTAGCACTGGAGACTGGTCTGCACTGGTACAGTGATGGTTGGTAAACTGATTGGTAAGTAATGTTACAAAGAATATCATCAAGCAAAACTATGAACAAAGGGTTTACTGGGAACTGGGGCAGGACTAGTGATGGGACCAGGTATCATGCCAGTCCAGTCTCAACTGAGTGATCAACTCGATTGGGCACTGCCTTGCAGTGCCTCCTGAGCTAACATGTTTTTGAGTCAAAGTGTTGAGGCTGGGACTGGGAGAGGGGCAGGATGAGACTGGAGCCAGTCTAGAGTAGTCCAGGCATGGTCATGACAGGATCCCCCTCTTGGAGCCAAGCCCACAAGGCTCCAATGAGGACAATGCTGAGAGCAAAATTTTGTGTCTGACCTTGAAAACTGGTGGACTTAAGACCAGTCCACCTTAGGTTTGGTTCCCCACTTTGACATGTCTATTCACCAGTCCAAAATGCCATATGCTCAAGACCTGCTGCCCAACCTGACCTGGGTGATGAGTGAAGAGCTGCAAGTGGGCAGTGACAATGATGACCAGGCCATCTGGGGCAAGCTGGCTGAGTGCAAGAGGTGCAAGGCAAGAGTGCAGGAGGAAGCCCAGTGTGGGGAATGAGTTCGAGTTCCCTAGGAGAATTCATCTTGGTCAGGAGTTTAGAGGTCAGGGAACTTGTTTTATTTCTTGCTTTTGTTTTTGTGTTTGTACCACTGGGCTTAGAGCTGCATTGCTGACTAAGCATGTGTGCTGTGTTCACATGAGTTCAGTTTACCAAGGAACCAGTTTTATATCACAGGCCCTCAGTAGCAGGGTGATTTTGTCTCACATTTTGGTGAGTTTTTGAAGTTAGAATTATTACTTTGGGGAGTACCCAAAGGGCCAGGAGGACTGGCAAGAGTTATTGGACAGACAAAAACTAAGTATTCTTTTTGAGTTTGCATTTTTACATTTTTATTACACTTCTTTTCTTGAAACAGAACCTCCCTTTTGGGTCAAGCACAATATACTCACCCATTACTGATTAATTTCTGTTTCTAGGTACAATCAATTACCTATTCCTACATCTGGAGCCCACTGCAAGGGGGGTTCTGTCCATTTTGGGGAAAGAAGCCACCTTTTTATCACTGAATGAAGATTTTGCTGGATTAAGTTGGACAAGCTAAGTACTCAGAATCTTGATTCTAGTTACAGTCTACACTCAGGAACTCCAGAATTTTCAGAATTATTTTTTCGAGCAGCAAATGTTGAGCAAGCAACAAAGTTGAAGATCCCTCAAGCTGAGAAGCAAGTCCAAAGGGAAATTAATAGTCAAATTTTTGCGAAGAAGCCATGAGAATGTGCTGAGAGAGCTCAAGGGAATGCCACCAAGGCATTTGAGGGATGTACCATGGTTCTCAGGGTGTGCATCTGACCTTTTTAGGTATTTCAAAGGGGTTCAAAGTCTTTGCAAGCATGAGAATTGCTTCATTGACCAAGAATGGGCAAAATGGGCTTGCTGGTATGCAGGTGGCGAAGTCTCAGGCTCATGGTATGCATTTGTTGAAGATCAGCTGAGTTGGCCTGAATTTGTGGTGGCCATCACACATTTGTATCCTGGGTCCCAGAAATTGGGTCAACAGCATTTGAAGAGTGACCTTTATAGCCTTGTTGACAGTTGAGCAAGCAGAAAGGTTCACACAGAGGAGGAACTAACAAACTACAGACTCTATTTTCTAGATTTAGCAATGTATCTATGGGTTTCAAAGCAACTCGAGGCTGATGAACTTGAAGACCTTTATTTACAAGGCTTCAATAAAGAATTTCAGCACAAAATCTTGTGGAAAATGCGACACAATGATCGATGGCAATATTCTGATGATTGATGGCCCATGCAGCAAGTAATGTATGCAGCTATGCAACTACTATGCAAAGGATTTCACTTGGAGCAAGTGCAAATGAGCATGGAAGACTACTATGAGCCTTGCAACAACCAGGGATCTAGTTTGGATGAGCAGCAACTACCTATGAAGCCTTTTCCAAGTTCCTCCATATGTAACTCATTGATGACTGATATACAGGAAACTATGGAATTACTGGAGTGCATGCAGCACAAGCAAATGCCAATGACAGTGTCAGCAAGTCATGCACAGCCACCAAGTTAACTGGAAAAGATGGCAAGTGAAGGCCCAAGCACCAACTACATTGAGAAGGCTGCAGATGCACCATGTTTTGAGACGGAGGAGTCTACTTTGGGTACAAGTGAACTACTGACTACAGAATTACAGGAAGCAGCAAAGCTCGAGCAAGTCGAACCAGTGGCAGTGGAAGAACCACTTGTGATGAGGGAGCCATTCAAATTTGAGGCGAGTGACAGCACTCAATGGGTTTTTTCATTTTGTTCTCACCAAGTTTCTGGACTAGCTACTGACACTTTCAGCTTAAGATGTTGAAGTCTTGAAGAAAAAACCATTGAAGTTCCCATGGTCGGTGGAGAGGTGCAATGGTTGGCAGATGAGTCACTTGTATCAAAGGTACCACTTGAATTTGAAATGGAAAGACTTGAGGGACATGTGAAATCTACAAGAGTTGAAGGCAAAACACTTGAAGTGCTTGCAAGCAGTCTTGAGGCAGATAAGTCAGTGTATGAAGGGAATACTGACTCATACAGGATGCTATGAAATACAGAATATGCAAAGACAAAGGTTATTGCAAAGAAGATCAAGATCAAGAAGCCATTGAGGTTTGTTGCACAAAGGAAGCCACCAGAAGAATTTTTGCCAGTTGAAATGTTGAAGCACATGGCAAGGATAGACGACCTCACCCTTGAAATATTCTGCAACCACATGGTGCCAGCAATATATATTTTATTCAGGAATTTGTCAAGAGTATTGATGTGTGCACTTGGTATTAAGACTTGTGTAGAAAGTCCTGCAATGTTGACTAAGCAAAGTCATGTGATCACTCTGTGTGTCAAGGCCATGCACCACATAGTGTAGTCACACTTAGTCACAACACATGGGCAGCCTGTGCACCAAAACACCAACACTTATATAGACCCTGAGATGGGCCCGCCTAAATAGATTAGCCAGTACACATGGACAGGCCCGAGGGACTAAAGTGTGAGCAACATATGTACGGGCCCATAAGTGCATTACCACAACATATGGGAGGGCCCATGGTGGGTAAGGATGTTGAAACATTTAGATGGGCCCATGACCAATTAAGAATACTGAGCTGCTGTAAGACATGGGTGGGCCCATCCTGGAAAATTACACCCCTGTTGCAACATCAAGGTGGGCCTGCCTATCAAAACATGGAGAGGGTCACAACATAAGGATGGGCCCAGGAGGAATATCATTTATGGTGTTGCAACATATAAACAGGCCCATTCATCATAAGCCATACCCCTGTCACAACATATGGATGGGCCTGTCAATAGCAAGATGTACTGCTGTTGAAACATAAAGACAGGCCCATCACTAATATCATTTAATAGAGTCACAACACAAGGGCAGGCCCTTCAGTAGTATTATTTATATTGTTGCAACATATGGATGGGCCTGTCCACAGTAAGATGTACCTCTGATAAACATAAAGATGGGCCCTTCAGTAGTATTATTTATATTGTCACAACATATGGGCAGGCCTGGCCCCAGTAAGATGTACCCTGTCAAAACATAAAGACAGGCCCATCACTAGTATCATTGAATAGAGTCACAACATATGGATGGGCCCTTCAGTAATATTATTTATATTGTCACAAGATATGGGCAGGCCTGTCCACAGTAAGATGTACCTCTGATGAAACATAAAGACAGGCCTGTCAGTAATCTCATGTATAGCATCACAACATATGGACAGGCCCTTCAGTAGTAGTATTTATATTGTCACAGCATATGGGCAGGCCCAGCCCCAGTAAGATGTACCCTGTTGAAACATAAAGACAGGCCTGTCACTAATGGATGTGGTATTGCTGGCACTGACTGAACAGCAGCTTTCAATGGACACCATGCTGGCATGAATTGGAGATGATTTGAGTGACCCAGATCTCACAAGCTGCATGCTGGATGTATTTGGCATTAATCAGACTATTGCCAGCCATCTGCCCATCCACATTGAGCAGATGCAGCATCCCCAGCACCCCCTCAATATTGGCTTGCCATAGACACCATTCTGGCATGAATTGGAGCTGATTTGAGTGTCCCAGACCTCACAAGCTGCACCTGGGATGTATGTCCCATTAATCAGACTATTGCCAGCCTTCCACCCATCTGCATTGAGCAGATGCAGCATCCCCAGCACCCCCTCAACAGTGGCTTTGCATGGACACCATTCTGGCATGAATTGGAGCTGATTTGAGTGACCCAGACCTCACAAGCTGCACCTGGGGTGTATGTCCCATTAATCAGACTATTGCCAGCTGTCCACCCATCCAGATTGAGTGGATGCAGCATCCCCAGAACCCGCTCAACAGTGGCTTTCCATGGACACCATTCTGGCATGAGTTGGAGCTAATTTGAGTGACCCAGACCTCACAAGCTGCACCCTTGGTGTATTTGGCATTAATCAGACTATTGCCAGCCATCCACCCATCCACATTGAGCAGATGTGGCATCCCTGGCACCCCCTCAACAGTGGCTTTGCATGGACACAATTCTGGCATGAATTGGAGCTGATTTGAGTGACCCAGACCTCACAAGCTGCACCTGGGGTGTATGTCCCATTAATCAGACTTTTGCCAGCCTTCTGCCCATCTGTATTGTGCAGATGAGGTATCCTCAGCACCTGCTCAACAGTGGCTTTCCATGGACACCATTCTGGCATGAATCGGAGCTGATTTGAGTGTCCCAGACCTCACAAGCTGCACCTGGTGTGGGGAACTAAAACTCTCCCTGCTAGAATAGTGATAGGCTGAAGGTGAGTCAGTGAGTGTGCCTAGGATTGTCCCAAGGGAACCTAGACTAGCACAAGAGCAAAAGAGGCAAGAAGGAGAGGGTTGAAGAATAAGAGTCATCGAGGTCATCACAAGGTATCTTTCAACATTGTGATCTACAGAGAACCTTTCTAATCCAATTCTAAGTGGGTTTTTCAAAGTTGTTTTCACTGTACAGTACCCACTAGCTAAATAGTGTAATGGAAGCAGAAGGGTTTTCAGGGAGGGAACAAGCAAACTCAGGGTAGCCTCTACAAGCGATGTTAGCCTCTGGACAGGGTCCCTGACAGAATGACAGCAAGAGAGAAGAATTGATCAGGTACTGAGCAGTGTGCCAAACAAGGACAATGTGAGTGAAGCGAAGTGGGAACACGATGGTAAGGACTTCGCAGGGTTCGAGACAGGCCCATCGAGGGTTGCTCGAGTTTGGCAAGGCTATTCAATAGGCTCACATGACTAGCCACATGTATCAATGAGTGAGCATTGACAGTCAATGTGCACAATCTTGTATGTGACTCGATGACTCAATGATCTGTGTGAACTATGATGTGTGTACCCACCACCCGACATGTCCTTTCGTGCATGAAGTAGTGTAGGGAGTCTCGACTCCCCACACCTGATGGGGTCTCTCGATCACAACCATCCCTGGTTGCCCCACTGGCACCACTGGGCATCATGTTGTGTGCATGTCTTCCATGCAGTTGTGAGTACTTTAAGACTTGCACTGCCTTGTGGTTGTCAACTGCCAACCTCTCTCCTCAACCTCTGCCATGTCTTTCACTAATGCTATCTTCCCTAGCATGCCTCCTGTGATGTCGTTGGACTCCTCAACTGAGCCATCTGACTTCGCAAGTTGATGGACCAACACTGTTGAGCATGCTCAAACTCACATGCTCACAACTCCTCCTGTCGATGGTGATGAGTACAACCTGAAGCACTGGCTAGAACGATGGACCAGTGCTTGGGTATGTCTGATATTCCCATCCTGTGTGATCCCTCTGACCCCACCTCAGGCCAACATAGACTCCTTAGCCCAGGAGGCTAGTTCTGGACAGCTGGAGATACCAAGTACCAACAAGATGGTTGCCAAGCTGCTCGGGGAGGCACAGCGAGATGCGAAGTCTATCAGCAATGAGATCACACATCACTTGGAGGCTGTGAAGAGTAAGGAGGTCTCTTGACTAGTGAGTGGGCTCAGTTCCATAGATCGCCCTCTGCCTTACCAGCCCTAACAGGTTGATGATGTTTCTATGGGTGACTCCACAGCTGGCATGAGTGGATCCCAGGTTCAGTCCCATTGAGGAGGATCTACACTTCCCAAGGGTAAGAACAAGTCGAAGGAAGTCTTTGATGGGGTCGAGGTAAGCTAGTTCTTGTCACCTGCACACCTGAGCTCAGTCCCCAGATCCTTACCACTAACCGGTCTCTTCTGCTGCCACCTAAGCCCTCTCAACCCATGACAGCAGCCAAGATGCCTCCCTGTGTTTTCTGCAAGGTCAATGACACCATCAAGGTAAGCACTATTTCTCTTACATGGTCAATGGTCCAACCCATGCAGATTGAGCTGTTTGTGGCCAGGGACCCTGAGACAGGAGTTGTCTTCTCAGACAGTCCTTGTACACTGTGCATAGGGTCTGGCTACTGGTGCTCGAGCAAGGCTGACAGGGCTTGTTCCTTGTGTTTAAATTGTCACAAATTGTGCTTGAAGGGGCCTAATCTGACCAACATGAGTCCCCATCGTCTCCTTTGCTTCGCATTCAACTGACACTAGCTTGTGCTCGATTGCCTCTCTCTAGGCCCTCACTACCTTGGAAGCCCTCAAGAAGCATCAAAAGGCAGCAGCAAATGACCCTGATGTGGAGTCCCAAGCTACTCTGGCCCAGGGGACTAAATGCCAGTGATCATCCACTCACGCTACTGCTGTCCCCCTTATGTCTGTGTCAGTTGGCCCCATATTGCCTGCCCTTGACATTCCTCCTCCATCTCCTTCCATCTCTAGCATGTCACCTATGTTCTCCACTGTCCCTGACCCTTCAACTCCTTCCCAGGTCTCCTCAGTCTGTCATGACCATGCCCAGACCACCCCAGACCAGCTCTACCCCAGTCTCGACCAGTCCTGTCCAACCCTTGCCCCAGTCCTGGCCTTAACCCTTTGACCCAGAAACATGTTAGCTCGCGAGGCACTGCAAGGCAGTGCCCAGTTGAGTTGTTCCTTCAGTTGGTACCAGGCCGGTGTAACACCTGGCCCAGCCACATGCCCTGCCCTGGTTCCCGGTAATCCCTTGTTCATAGTCCTTGCTTGATAAGATTCTTTGTAACACTACTTACCAATCATCGCTGTACCGGCACAGACCAGTCTCCGGTGCTACATTACACTTAGGTTACTTCTAGTATTTAAGCCGTAGGATATTCTGTTTAGCCTCAGTCTGAAATCAAACTAGTTCTCATCTTAACCCGGTCTCTCTCTCATCCTCTGTCTTCTGTCTCTCGACCGGACTATGGCCCACGCAAGGGAATAGCACTGCGCCCTCAGTTGCTAAGTCCAATAGTCCAAAACCCCTTGATATCTCATATTACCCTCTAACCCCCGACTGGACTCTGGACTGGCCTTGGACCGGTGAAGACCCAGACTTAACAGTATTTCAGACTCACACTTGTGTGGGTCAACACCCTTCTGCTCAATCCTCGGCATGCCTACCCAAACCAGAACCCAAGCAGCATGGGCATGTGCTACCACCAACCCAGATTCTGCTTCAGCAGTCGACTTGCACTGTGCCACTGCCCTGGTGTCCTTAGGGACAGCCAGAAGGTTGCCCGGTGAAGTCAATAACTTCAGGGGCTTCTCAGCCCATAGATCCACTACCCCCATGCCTAATCGACCTCTCGCACCCACTAACAATCCGGATGATGAACCAGACCCAGATGAACCAGATGACTTCAATCACTCCGGTGATGATGGTCCTGGTGACGATGGGCTGGGAGATGACCCAGATAATGATGATGAAGAACCCCTCCCAGAGGATGATGTTGAGCCTGGTGTAACTGTGCTTGATAATCTTGCCAAAGCCATCGAGCTCCTCGCACATAATGCTTGCACTGGCTCTGAGTCGTCCTCTAGAACCAAGTTGTGCGAACCAGACACCTTCGATGGGACAGACCCAAAGAAGCTGCGCACATTTCTTATCCAGTGTGAACTTAACTTCCGGGACCAGCCCTGGGCCTTTCGAAGTGATCAAGCCAAGGTCACTTTCATGCAGTCATTCCTGAAAGGGATGGCTCTCGAGTGGTTCGAACCAGACCTACTTGGGACTGAAGACTCGGAGGACTGGCCCTACTGGATGGACTCCTGGAAGGAGTTCATCATAGAACTTCAAACTACTTTCAGACCTCACGACCCAGTGGCTGATGCTGAAAGCCAGCTAGACCACCTCCAAATGAAAGATAATCACCAGGTCAACAAGTACGTGGTTGAATTCAACTGGCTTGCCTCACAAGTCTGGGGATATGGTGATGGCGCTCTGCACCACTTCTTCTACACCGGTCTCCCCGACCGTATCAAAGACAAGGTCTGCCGGGTTGGCAAACCAAGAACCCTTCACAAGCTTCGCCACCTAGCCCAGGAGATTGACACACGTTACTGGGAGCACAAAGAGGAGGTTCAGTGGTCTAGTAAACACCAGGGGTTGTCCTCTGGTAACAAGTCTACTCCCAACCCCGGCCACAACAATCAGTCTAAGCCTGGTCAAGAGAAGTCCAAGACCGGCAATAACTCCAGAAATAGCAACTCCAGTAACCAAACTCAGTCCAAACCCGCCTCGACTGGTCAGACCAGCTCTAACACACCCAAGCTGGACTCAAACAAACTGGGCAAGGACAGCAAGTTGACACCAGAGGAGCGCAAACGCTGTAGAGACAATAACCTTTGCATGTTCTGTGGGGGCACTGGACATTTTGCAGATAAGTGCCCCAAGAAAGCCGGGAAAGCCAAAGCTCGCGCTGCAGCCACCTCTGAGGCAGCACTGGCCTCAACCTTGGGCTCTGCCCCCGAGGCAAAAAAATAGGTAGCAGCTCTCAGGACTCCGCACAGACTGAGAGCTGTGTTGACTCTGGCTGTGCACCTATGGAGGCTCGTCTCAACACGTCCGCTCTTTCTAATCCAAACTCGTTAACCCCCCATGTCTCCATTATCAGTCACAATTTACCCCGGTTCTGTACACTAGTGGACTCCGGTTCCATGCATAGTTTCATAGATAAAGACTTTGTTAATCAACACTCTTTTGCCCCTTATCCCATGTCTCCTATCCAACTCCGGCTCTTTGATGGGTTGTCAAGTTTCATTATCACCCAAGCGGTAGATCTTTCAGTTCAGTTTGCGACCGGCGATGTCACCCCGGTAACCCTGTTTCTAGCCCCGTTGGATTCTGAATGTAAGATAGTCCTTGGACATGACTGGCTCACCCGCTACAATCCATTGATTGATTGGGTATTGAGCAGTCTAACTTTCCGGACATCTACAGGAGGAATGCCAACCCCGTCGACACCCCCTGCCACACCAGTCTTAACCGGTATTCCCAAACCCGGTCTACCTGACCAACCCAACCCTGGCCCTGTGCCATCTGTACCATCTGTTGACTCACTGGTTCGCACCCCCCTGAAAGCTCCCCCTATCACCCTGATCAATGCAGCTGCGTATGTACGCACTTGCAAACTAGAGGGATCCACCCAATTCCAACTCCATCTACGCCCATTGGACCCGGTCCTGGCCCGGTCTACTTCTACTGGCCCTCCACCAGACCTGGCCGGTGTACCAAAGGACTATCATGACTTTGCTGACATCTTTAGCAAAGCCAAGGCCTCTACTCTCCCCCCACACCGAGAGTACAACCTTAAGATTGAATTGGAAGAGGGTACTACACCACCTGTAGGAACCATCTACTCACTATCCCCGGTCGAGCTGCAAGCTCTCCAGGCCTTCATCGACGAAAACCTGACTACCGGTTTCATCTGGCCCACTTCTTCCCCCTATGCTGCACCGGTCCTCTTTGTAAAGAAGAAGGACGGTTCACTCCGGTTATGTGTTGACTTCCGGGGCCTTAACAAACTCACCAAGAAAGACTGGTATCCCCTACCACTAATATCTGATCTACTTGACTCCCCTAGCTGCGCCAAAATCTACACTAAGATTGACTTAAGGCATGCGTACCACCTCGTCCGGATTGCACCCAGGGATGAGTGGAAAACTGCCTTCAGAATGCGCTATGGGTCTTACAAGTGGTTGGTGATGCCTTTTGGTCTTACCAATGCCCCAGCCACCTTCCAGCAGTTCATCAATTCAATCTTTGCGGATATGCTAGATGTCTGCGTCGTCGTCTACCTCGACGACATTTTAATCTACTCTGGAGATGAGTCATCACACAAGCAGCACGTCTGGGAGGTTCTTCACTGGCTCCAGTTGCATGGCCTGTATGCCAAACCAGAGAAGTGCGAATTCCACTTGGACTCTGTGGAATACTTGGGTTACCACTTGTCCCCGGCCGGCCTTACCATGTCTTCAGAAAAAGTCAAAGCTATCTGCGATTGGCCTGAGCCCCGGAAGGTAAAGGACATTCAGTCCTTCCTGGGCTTTGCCAATTTCTATCGCCAGTTCATTTTTAACTACTTGGACATAGTGGTACCTCTAACCCGGTTGACACGCAAAGGTGCTCCCTGGAACTTTTCTGAGGAGTGCTGCTGGTCTTTCAACAAACTCAAGCAGGCCTTCACCACTGCCCCAGTCCTAACTCACTTTTCCCCGGAAGCTCCTATTACCGTCGAGACTGATGCTTCTGACTATGCCATAGCCAGTATTCTGTCCATCACTGGTGGTGATGGTCAAATCTGGCCAGTCGCATTTTATTCTCATACCCTGACAGCCCTGGAGCTAAATTATGACACCCATGATAAGGAGTTACTCGCAATCTTCAAAGCATTCCGGACATGGCGGCATTACTTAGAAGGCTCTGCAGTACCAGTTGACGTTGTCACCGATCACAAGAACCTGGAGTACTTCTCCACCTCAAAGGTTTTAACCCGGTGCCAGGCGCGCTGGTCTGAGTTCTTGTCCCAGTTCAATATGGTTATCCAGTTCAGACCCGGTAAACTCGGTGCTAAGCCTGACGCCCTAACTAGACGATGGGACATCTACCCCAAAGAGGGGGATAGCGACTACACCCAGGTCAACCCACAGAATCTCAGACCAGTCTTCACGCAGGAACAGCTAGCCACCTCCCTGTGCGCCACCTACCTTGAATACCCGGTCCTACATGCTGTTGCACTAATGGATGTGGAGAAGTTGCATAATGATATTCTCTCAGCCCTACCCTCAGACCTGGTCACCCAAGTCCAGTTCTCAGACACATCAGATTCCTGGTGGTCAGTTGATGACACCGGCTTCCTCCGTCTAGATGGAAGAATCTATGTACCAGACTCTAACAACCTTCGCCTTCGTGTCTTGAGGTTTAAACATGACCATCCCTTGTCCAGCCACTTCAGCCAAAACAGAACTCTAGAGCTCATCTGGCACGAATACACTTGGCCCAGCCTAAGGACATTTGTCAAGGACTATGTCCAGTCTTGTACTACCTGTGCCTGGGCCAAGGTACCCCGCCACTGGCCTTATGGCCTACTCAAGCAACTCCCAGTGCCAGAGAAGCCATGGAATTCCATCTCGATGGATTTCATAGAACAACTCCCAGCTTCAACTGGCTTTACTGCAATCCTCGTTGTGGTCGACCAGCTCTCAAAGCAAGCCATCTTCATACCTACTCACACCATCACAGCCCCTGAGCTCGCCAAACTCTTCCTCATGCATGTGTTCTCTAAGCACGGTGTACTGGCTCACATAACCTCAGACCGGGGATCAGAGTTTGTGTCCCACTTCTTCCGGTCTCTAGGTAAAGCTCTAGACATGCGTCTACATTTCACCTCCAGGTATCACCCAGAGGGGGATGGTCAGACAGAGCGCACCAACCAGACCCTTGAACAGTATCTCTGGGTCTACTGCAACTATCAGCAGGACAACTGGGCCAAACTACTACTGCTAGCTGAGTTTGCCTACAACAATGCACCCAGCGCTACGACTGGGGTATCACCCTTCTTCGCCAATAAGGGTTATCACCCTAATATCTCGGTCTTCCCTGAGCACGACCTCACATCCAACCAGGCTCGTGATTACACAGTTGACTTAGATTCACTGCACCAGTACCTATGTGAAGAAATGGCTCTTGCCCAGCAACACTACCAAGGACTGGCAGATGCTAAGCGTATGCTGGCCCTGGACTTCAAGGTGGGCGACAATGTCTATGTAAAAGCCAAGTACTTCTGGTCAACCCGGCCCTCCAAGAAACTGAGCGAGAAGAACCTTGGGCCCTATCCCATAATAGCCCAGGCTGGCTCTCACTCATTCAACCTGCATTTACCAGACTCTATGCGCACTGTACATCCGGTCTTCCATGTATCCCAACTCGAACCGGCCATCCCAAACACCATACCCAACTGGTCTCAACCTCCACCCCCACCAGTAGATGTCGACAGCGACTTAGAATTCAAAGTAGCAGAGATACTCGATTTGAAGCTCAACCGGCACAGAAAGTGTTGGCTGCAGTACCTGGTTCAGTGGACCGGTTATGAGGGAACTGATGAGGAAACTACCTGGGTACTAGCAACAGAGCTGGACAACACTTCAGAACTCATCCAAGAGTATCATGACCGGTACCCAGACAAACCTGGTCCTTTCAAGAAGTAACATAGAACCGGTCTCAAGTTTTCTTTTCCCTTATCTGTTTCTCCTATCTCGTAGTTACTATGTCTTGATCCCTCTTACTTTTCTTTTATTTGTCCTTTCTTTCACACCTTAGAACCGGAACCGGGCATTGACATTGGCAACTATACATGTACAAGAAAAAACAGTACTCTACATGCACGCAACCTCAGACCTGGGACCCAGCAGAACTGGCACTGGCCTGGTCACCTGACTCAGGCCGGGACCGGCTTTCCTCCTCTTCCTCCCTCAGCCCCTCCAACTCATTGTCAAGCCCCTCGACATCCCTGCCCTCCTCATCGGTGGTGTCCCGGTCTGAAGGCACGTCTGGTGCCAAGAACTCGAAGTGTTCTTTGACGTAGGTCTCGTAGGACTGGGTGAACTGGTAAAAGTTCCTCGAGACCTCCCTTTGGGCTGCCATTAGGCTGACCACGTTGTCAGCCACGCGCCCCACCGCCTTGATCAGGCGCTCCATCTGATCGCCAGTGACAGGACCGGCCCTGGCCTCAGCACCGGTCTTCTTTGTCGAAGGCCCCTCCTCCATGTCATCCTCCTCGTCACCAGCACCCTCGAGCACCTTAGCAGATGGGCGCCGCAACCTCTTCTTCTTCTCACTGGCATGTGGGGACGTCACATCTGCCTTTCTCTTTCCTTTGTCCCCTGCTGAACCGGCACCCGGACTGGTCTCACCCTCAACCGGCCACCGGCAGTGCTCCTTGAGCTCGTTGCACCGGTTACATGCCAGGTGCCTCTTCTTACTGTCGGTGCTGCACAGACAGGGCGTGTTGGTCCAGGCATAGCAAAGGCAGCTGGTGGAGTGTTAGTTATCAACACCGGTGGTAATCATCACAGTACTCACTGAGGGTCCATCACCTTGACGTTTGAACCGGTCCCGGCCGAACTACCCACCAGGGCATCTACCTGCCAGCTCTCCTCTGCCTTTCTGGCTTCTTCAGCCTTGCGCACAGCCTCTACTCTCTGCGCATGCCCTCTCCTCTTCAAGCCAGGCTTGCTCCTGCCTCTCAGCCTCCAACCGGGCTTCCTCCTGCGCCTTCACCTTGCGCCTCTTGTGCTTGGCCAGCTTTCCCCGGATGGCCTTGTCATCATCGTCGCTGCCCACCTGCAGCTCTTTGCTCATTGCCCGGGTCAGGTTGGGCAGGAGTTCTTGATCGTATGGCGTTCTGGACTGGCGAATAGACATGTCGAAGTGAGGAAACAAACCTGAAGTGGACAGGTCTTAAGTCCCCCAGTTTTCAAGGTCAGACACAAAGCTTTCAATCTCAGCATTGTCCTCATTGGAGCCTCATGGGCTTGGCTCCAAGAGGGGGATACTGTTGACCATGCCCAGACCACCCCAGACTGGCTCTACCCTGGTCTCGACCAGTCCTGTCCAACCCTTGCCCTGGTCCCGGCCTTAACCCTTTGACCCAGAAATGTGTTAGCTCGTGAGGCACTGCAAGGCAGTGCCCAGTCGAGTTGTTCCCTCAGTTGGTACTGGGCCGATGTAACACCCGGCCCAGCCACATGCCCTGCCCCGGTTCCCGGTAATCCCTTGTTCATAGTCCTTGCTTGATAAGATTCTTTGTAACACTACTTACCAATCATCGCTGTACCGGTGCAGACCGGTCTCTGGTGCTACGTTACACTTAGGTTACTTCTAGTATTTAAGCCATAGGATATTCTGTTTAGCCTCAGTCTGAAATCAAACTAGTTCTCGTCTTAACCCGGTCTCTCTCTCGTCCTCTGTCTTCTGTCTCTTGACTGGACTACGGCCCACGCAAGGGAATAGCGCTGCGCCCTCAGTCGCTAAGTCCAATAGTCCAAAACCCCTTGATATCTCATATTACCCTCTAACCCCTGACTGGACTCCAGACCGGCCTTGGACCAGTGAAGACCCAGACTTAACACAGTCCCCCTCCACTGCCTACCTCACCTCACTCACCCCCTGGCCTCCTCCTTCAACATCTCTCATCATCTCAAGGCCACTGAGGAATCTAACCTCTGTAACCTGAGATCTCTTGCCACTCTCCAGGAAGCAATTGTCTCCAATGCTGAAGAGATCGCAATGCTCTGCAAGATTGCTCTGGGGAGGAAGGAGTATTAAATAACTTCATAAAGTACCTTGTGGCCCCTGCTCTCCTCTGGTGCCCTAGACCCTTCTTCTCTATTCTAGTTTTCTTTTTGTCATCGTTTGTGATTTTTGTTTGTGGTTTTGTTTTTGTTTTTAAGTATTAAGACACAGCATGCCTGGTCGCATACGCTATACTCAGAGGGAAAATGTAAGTAAAAAAATAAATAATAAAAAAAGATGCAAAGAACATGTAAGGAAGAACATATGTTTCTTGAAAGTGTCTGTCAGAGGTGAGTGAGCAAATGTCATATATATATATAGGAACAACAATGGCTCGAGGTTAGCCCTTGGTGTCAAAGTCACCAGTTCTCAGCTCATCAGGTGAGTGTGACAACAGCTCCTCGATCTCATTGATTGCTTCTTCATCCAGGCCTGTGATCCATGTGATGTCCAGTTGTGCGCCCTCCCTAAGCAGGTAGGGAATCAGCTGGAAGGCTGCATACCTAGTACATGATATGGCCCTGTCGAGTTCCCCCAGGATGTAGGATCCTCCTCTAGTCCATCGAATGACTACCATGGGTCCCAGGTACTGCAGTTTTGTTTTCCTGTTGAGTTCCTTCTTGACACACGAGTTCCTTACCAGGACCAGGGACCCAGGGTCGAAGATGCAATTGTGGATGGTATGCCAGAATTGACTCTCGAAGTTGTGGGCATGTCATAACCATGCATTCGTCACAAGTCTTTGTTCACTCTGCAACCTTTTCTGCCGGTCATCTGCCCACTCCATACCAACTCTGCCCAACTTCTGTTGGTTGTGAGCCATCTCTGCTCCGACTGCTGTCAGACTTGTGTTGCTCTCCTACTGGACCGAGCAGTCCATTCTCTGAGGGGTCATGTGAGTACCTTTGCAGTCAGGTACTCCGCAGCACGCTCACCACATGATCCAGCACCTGGACTGTTTCCTTTTCTGGATGTTCTGTGTTACCTGTTTGTATGTCCTCCGTCTACCCTTCATTCATTGTCCAGGAAATTTTACTTGAAAATTTATGAGTCTCCATATGTCAGTTCCGATTCCAATTACTGTACCTCCGTAGCAGTATAAAAGCATGTACTGTACTCCACTGTTCTTCAGTATGAATATCAACTTAGTTCCTACTCCCTCTGATTCCATCTTCTGCCTGTCGGAGTTATCTCCGACTCTCCATCTGTACTCTCCCTCTGAAATACGAGGGCTGAGATCGTGCAAGGGGGTAGCACACGAGCTAAACCCAATGCCCTCACTCTGCTCCACCTTTGTCTCGGTGGTCTTCTTTCCTACTGACACTCCGCTAGTCGGAGTTCTGTTCCTGTGTGTCAGACTTGCTTCTGGACCCTCCTCTAGACCTTGTTTAGTGTCGGAGTTGGTCGGAGTAGGCCCAGACTTGACAGGGCAGAGGCATACCAAGCTTTCAACACAAGCCCCTTGATGCATTTGAGGTCCTCAGGGTGTTTCTGTAGGTGTCACACTCAGTGTGTGACAAGGTCAGTATAGTGGTATATGCATCCTCTTCTAGTGGAACTAGGAAGGTGGCCTCAGTAATGTTGAATGGTAGTTGAGGTTCAACCCCATGAGCCATGTAATAAGGAGAATGCCCTGTCACCCTCTGCACTGTAACCCTCTTGACCCAAAACACGGATGGGGCTACTTCTGACCACTTACTTATCTCACTTTTACATGCCTTCACCAGTGCCTCACGAACATCATAGTGCCAGTGCTCGACGATTCCATTACTCTGTGAATTGTAAGGGCTGATGTGAATGTGGAAGATGCTGTATTTCTCAGAGAGCCAGTCTAGCACTTGTACAAAGGGTCTGCCATTGTCTGTTACTATGACCCCCAGGGCCCCCCATCTGCACAATATCTGTTTGAACAGGAACTTTCCAGTTGCTTTGCCATTTTCCACACAAAGCATGGCCCACTCTGGGTATCTGGTGAGTGAGCATCGAGCTTGGACAATGTAGTGAAACCCTCCAGACTTTGGCATAACCATTGTATTGACATACACTTTATAGAACAAGGGTTCTGGGATTGCGACAACAGGTGGGATGTGTAACCGATCCTATTGGCAGAGTTGGCAGTCATGGCAGGTTTGAACATACCAATGAACATCCTGATCCACCATTGGCCACCAGAACCTGGTGAGAACCTTTGCATGCATAGAGTATATTCCTTTGTGACCTAGGTCATTGTGAGCTTGTTGAATGATTTCAAAGCATCATTCTGGTGGAAGCACAAGTCCTGTGCCTTCCTTGGGGGTCTTTCCTCCACAACTCCCTCCATCTCACAAAGAACTTAGTCACTGATGAGACCAATGCCTCGAAGTCCTTCTCCATCATCCCTTTGGGTCTCTTTCTGTCTTCCAAGAGTTTACAGATGTCGTGGAGCTTCTCATCTCTTAGCATGGCCTTCTCTGTGTGGGGAATCATTATAGGGTGTGTAGAGGGTTGTGTCGACAGGAAGGTACTGACAGGTTCTCTGTGTGGCTGAGACTCCAGTTTCTGTGGCTCTTGGGGATTCAGTACTTTGATTGCAAAAGCTCCACACTCATCCACCCAGTCCTCATACCCCTCCCCTTCCTCTGCTGGATCTTCTTCAGCTTGGGGCCTCCTTGAGAGACCATCAGGTGCAGCATGCCTAGCAGCAGGGATGTGGACTAGCTTGAAATTGAACAAGAGTATTCCCACAATCCATCTATTAATCATTGCATTGGGTTGCAGGTCAGGGTTATTAATCATTCCTTTGATATAGTGAGCATCAACCTCAACCACCAACCACTTGACCCCAAAAATGTGCATCTGTACATTGTGTAGTGCCCTGAACAAGCCGAAGAGTTCAAGTTTCGCCTGGCTGCACCTGCGCTTGTGCTCGATCAACAAGACTGATCCAAACCTGGCTGGGTATCTAACCCTGTCCTCTCCTTCCTGCATGAGGATATACCCTACTGCGATGTTCGAGGTGTTGACTGCAAGGATCACTTTGCAGTCTACACTGTAGTTAATTGGACACAAGGTGGGGGATGTCATGATTGCATTTTTAAGGTAGTCCATTGTATCCCATTGTTGCTTGCCAAACTTGAAAGGAGCATCTTTGCATGTTAGGTCGATGAGCAGCTGCACATGTTTGGCAAAGTCCTTGATGAATATGCAACAATATCCTATCATACCCAGGAACCCCCTAACCTCAGAGATGTTAGTACAATAAGGCCAGTCCTGAATCTTCTGGACCTTGGACTCATCTGGGACCCTGCCTTTGTAGGATACCTTGTGGCCTATGACCACAATCAATGGTGCTGCAATGACCATTTTGCTTGCAGAGACTGTAGCACCTGCATGTCCTAGTCTTTGTAGGACTCAATTGACCCAACAGAGATGTTCCCAAATGAACCTCCTTATTCCTGGGTTTGATGGAATTGTCTCGTATGATCCATCTTTACATTGGTAGCATGACTTAGGACCTTTGATTGGGCAATCATCAATGAAGGGTGACATGACCTCTGGGATCTCATCATGCAAAATCCAGGCTACATCTCCATGAAACACTTGGACCATGTTTGTGTAGCCCATAGGTGTTAAGTTCGTGACTAGGTCAGGGGTCAAAGGCCAAGCACCAGGTGCAACAACCCTTGGTCTTAGCTTGTGCACTAGACCCTTGTGCAAGCTGGGTTGAAGTCAGAGAGAGCTGAAGGGGGCCAGGAGCAAAAGCCGAGAGTTGACTCAGGCTTAAGCTGGGGACTTGGGGTGAACTACAGTGGGTCAAAAAAGTGTCCCAATGTTGGGTGATTTTGGAAAGAGTTGAGATTTATGAGAGAGCCAATAGGAATTAGTTCAAACTCCTGCAGGACCAAAATTAGTACTAACTGTTGCCTTGACAACAAGGGCTTTCTTATGTAATTTGGTTGACATGGCACCAAGATATAACCATTTTAAAATGACATGTCATTGGGACACTTTTTTGAGCATGATCTTGTCAGTCATTATTTAGTAAATAACATAAAGATTTGACAACTTCTGAGGGATTTTGTGCTTCAACCCTGACTGATTATGTAATGTACATAATCCTGAGCCATAAAAATGGCTTGGGTCCCACTCAGCTAACCCTACTTGACCATGAAATGCATTTTTGCCTCTGCTAGAGCAAATATCCACCTTCTTTCTGAATCTGGCCTTTCTGCTCATCAAATCTCCTCCACAACTGGTCAGGGGAGCTCTACTGTTGCCAGGGTCATCAAAGAGTTCCAGCTAGATTAAGGAAATCCTCAAACTAGGACATCCTTACCAACCTTCTTCTCCTGGCAGAGGAGAATAGTCTCTAGTATGACCTCTGGAACAGCTGAAAATGCTGTCCAGGCTACCCATATAATGTGTGTGTCCCTTTCCTCTCCTGTCACTTCCCAAACTGTTTGCAGTGTGCTCAATTCTGCATCCCTGAAGGTGATTGTCAAGCAGGAGATGCCACTCTTGTCTTGCAAGCATACACAATAGTGACTTGCCTTTGCTCTTAAGCACCAAAATTGGACTGTGGATGACTGCACTGGGGTCATCTGGTCAGTTGAGCCCAAGATCAATAGTATTGGACCAGATGGAAGGAAATTTGTGTGGAAAATGGTAGGGAAGTGTTTGCAGGATAATTCTCCTGCTTGACTACAGCCTTCAAGGATGCAGAATTGAGCACACTGCAAACAGTTTGGGAAGTGACAGGAGAGGAAAGGGACACACACATTATATGGGTAGCCTGGACAGCATTTTCAGCTGTTCCAGAGGTCATACTAGAGACTATTCTCCTCTGCCAGGAGAAGAAGGTTGGTAAGGATGTCCTAGTTTGAGGATTTCCTTAATCTAGCTGGAACTCTTTGATGACCCTGGCAACAGTAGAGCTCCCCTGACCAGTTGTGGAGGAGATTTGATGAGCAGAAAGGCCAGATTCAGAAAGAAGGTGGATATTTGCTCTAGCAGAGGCAAAAATGCATTTCATGGTCAAGTAGGGTTAGCTGAGTGGGACCCAAGCCATTTTTATGGCTCAGGATTATGTACATTACATAATCAGTCAGGGTTGAAGCACAAAATCCCTCAGAAGTTGTCAAATCTTTATGTTATTTACTAAATAATGACTGACAAGATCATGCTCAAAAAAGTGTCCCAATGACATGTCATTTTAAAATGGTTATATCTTGGTGCCATGTCAACCAAATTACATAAGAAAGCCCTTGTTGTCAAGGCAACAGTTAGTACTAATTTTGGTCCTGCAGGAGTTTGAACTAATTCCTATTGGCTCTCTCATAAATCTCAACTCTTTCCAAAATCACCCAACATTGGGACACTTTTTTGACCCACTGTAGGTTGACATTCAGACTGGGGAGCTAAGTACAATGTACATAGTGTATATATACTGAAGACCAGCAACCTGAAGGCCAAGGTTACCAGTGAGGGACTAAATAGCTATGCAAGGGACTAACTAAAAGTTAGACAAGGAGGCAGGGATTGGAAAGCCGAAGACAGACACTGCCTCGGCATAAGCAAGGGCAGTACAAAAGCTAACTAGAAAGGTATAGTAAGGAACAGGGTTTGCTTTGGCATTCAGCATTGACCTGGCATTCTGAACCTAAGACTGAGCCATGGGTTTCTTGGTATATGACAGTATCCCCCCCTTAGGGCTGAGCCCTTGAGACCCACCCTAAGGTGCATGAGGTTGGCAGTTGCCATGCCAACAGAACATGTGTTCCCTGGGGTTAAAAAGGTGCATCTTTGTGAAGACTTGTTTTCTCCTGACTCCTTCATCATGTCTACCTGTCAAGCTTCCCCACATGTACCCACCAACTCATCTGGCTTCCAGAAAGCTTCCACGCCCGAACTCCAGATCACCAGTGATGATGAGGAGGCTGCCATCTGGGCCAAGATGGCCAAGTGCAAGCAGCACAAGGCATTGAGGGAAGAGGCTGCCCAGCTGGAGGCAGAGAGGCTCAAGAGGGAGTGATTAGAGGCAGAGTGGTGCAAGAGGGAGCGGGTGGAAGCCGAAAGGCAGGAGCAGGAGCAGTTAGAGGCTGAAAGGCGAGAACAGGAGCATCTGGAGGCCAAGAGGAAAGAGCAGGAGTGGTTGGAAGCTGAGCACTGGGAACAGGAGACCCAGGCACAACAGAAGACAGGAGAGCTGAAAGGCAAGGAGCGGGAGAAGGCTGCCAGGGTTGCGAGTACCAGGTCATGCTGACAGTGCAAGAAGGGTTGAGTGTCATGCACTTTTGGCCATGCACAGCAAAGTAAGTGCAAGAAGAGGATGTGCAACCGGTGCACTGAAATGAAGGTCAGGTGTGAGTTGCCTGAGGGGGTGGAGCCCGAGGCTGAAGAGGCCGGGGCAAAGGCTGGGAAGAAGAGAGTGCCAGAGGATGTCATGTTGCTGAGGGCCAGGGAAAAGAGGAAGGTCACCCGAGTTGGGTCTGCAATCCCTGGTGAGTCGGAAGCCAGTCCCTTGGGAGTGGTCGTGCCCACTGTCCCCCCCTCTGATCCCTTGGTGGCAGTGGTAGTCAAGGGGTTCAAGCTGATCGCAGCAGCCATGGATCAGCAAATGGCAGAGATGTGGGCCAGAAGAGAGACCCAGCACTGGTTCAACAGCTGGCTGGGCGACCTGCTGGGTGAGTTTGAGTTTGTCCTGTGCCCAACCACCCCAGTTTCCAAGTCCAGCGAGGAGCTGCACTTGGATGTGGCAGACCTGGAGCTCGAGAGTCTCCAGTCAGACTGAGAGGGAGTGGGGGTGGAGTTGGATGAGGGTGTCATGTGCTGGCCTGAGGATGTGCACATGAAGGGCTGGTGGTCTGGCTTGGAGAGTGGGGAGGAAAAGGAACTCTGGGTGAGTGATGGAGAGGTGTTTGAGGGGGACTCCGAGTGAATGCACCGGTCTGAGCTGAATGCCAATGTAAATACTGTACATATTTTTCAATGCATCAACTGTCTTAGTATAGTAAGGAAAGTAAGAACAAGAAAAAGGAAGGAAACATAGAGGAATGTTTAGCTAGTGGTTGGCCTGGGTTTACTGGGATAACTGGCATGGAAAGCTGCAAGTAAATCCTCAGCATTGCCCAGCTTGGTGGCTGGTAGCCAGGATGTTTCTTTGTCAGTGCCCTTGTAGCCAGCCCAGCATACCAGGTACTGTAGCTTACACTTCCATCGTCGGTCCATCTTTGAGTCAAGGATCTCAGCGATCTCATTCTCTGGTTCACCATCCACCTCAATCAGAGGTGGTGGTGGCTGGGTTTGGTTCAGGATAGTGTTGGGGTGTGCCAGTTCTAACTGCAACACGTGGAACACTGGGTGTACCACACGCATAGTGTCCAGGAGGCAAAGGGTGAATGAGTGGGTGCCAGGCTGGGCTATTACTGAGTAAGGGCCTAGGTTCTTGTCTGTGAGTTTCTGTGATGGTCTTGTGGTCCAGAAGTACTTGGCTTTGACATAGAC
Organism: Pisolithus tinctorius; assembly: GCA_024663395.1. Lineage (NCBI taxonomy): Eukaryota > Fungi > Basidiomycota > Agaricomycetes > Boletales > Pisolithaceae > Pisolithus > Pisolithus tinctorius. The sequence continues at coordinate 207,089 of JANFAH010000048.1, read as the reverse complement.
CTGGTCGCTGAGGTTGATCTTGGGCACCAGTAGCCTTTTTGCATCTGCTGGACCTTGGTATCTAGCTTGGGCTAGTGCCATCTCTTCTTGTAGGAACTGGTGTAGCTTGTCTAGGTCCATGGCATAGTCCCTAGCCCATGCCAAGGATAAGTCTCTCTCAGGGAAGACTGAGAGGTTAGGGTGGTAACCCTTGTTGGCGAAGAAAGGGGAAACACTGGTGGTAGCACTCAGGGCACTGTTGTAGGCAAACTTGGCCAATGGGAGTAACTTGGCCCAGTTGTCCTGCTGGTAGTTGCAATATACCTGGAGGTACTGTTCCAAGGTCTGGTTTGCTCATTTTGTCTGGCCATCTCCTTCCAGGTGGTACCCAGAAGTGAAGTGTAGGCACATATCCAGCACCTTACCCAAGGACCGGAAGAAGTGTGAGACAAATTCAGAGCCTTGGTCAGAGGTCACATGTGCCAGAACACCATGTTTCAAGAAGACATGGAGTAGGAAGAGTCGAGCAAGCTCAGGGGAGGTGATAGTGTCATAGGTGGGTATGAATATAGCCTGCTTGGACAGTCAGTCCATGACCACCAGGATAGCAGTGTGACCACCGGATGCTGGTAGGTACTCAATGAAATCCATAGAGATGGAGTTCCATGGCTTTTCTGGTATTGGCAATTGTTTCAGGGTGCTGTATGGTCAGTGTCTGGGTGTTTTGGCTCTTGCGCATGTAGTGCAGGACGTCACATATTCTTTGATGAAGGTGTGAATGCCAGGCCAGGTGTACTCTCACCTGATTAGTTCCAATGTTCGATTCTGGCCAAAGTGTCCTGACAGTGGGTGATCATGCTTATACTGAAGGACCTTGAGCTGAAGGTCATTGGCATCTGGTACATAGATCTGGTTATCAAGGTGTAGCAGACCAGCGCTGTCAACTGACCACTGAGGGTCAGAGGTGTCTGTGAGTCGGTGTTGGGATAGTGGGTCCAAGGGTAGTGCAGTGAGTATTTCATTGTGGAGTTGCTCTACATCCATTAGAAGGCTGGCACGTAGTATGGGGTACTCCAAGCATGTGGTGTGGAGAGCCAAGACCAACTGTTCTGGCATGAACACCAGTCAGAGGTTGTGGGGGTTTGCCTGGGCATAGCCCCTATCCCCCTCTTTGGGGTAGACATCCCATTGTCTAGTGAGAGTGTTGGGCTTGGCACCAAGCTTACCCAGGTGGAAACGGATGACGAGGTTGAACTGTGACAGGTACTTGGACCACTGGGCTTGCCAGCATGTGAGTACCTTAGAGGTTGAGAAGTATTCAAGGTTCTTGTGGTCAGTGACCACATCAATGGGTAGAGGGGCACCCTCCAAGTAGTGTCTCCAGGCCTGGAAGGCCTCAAAGATAGCAAGCAACTCCTTATTGTGGGTGTCATAGTTGAGTTCCAGCACAGATGGTGTTCAGGAGTAAAAGGCGACCAGGCAAAGTTAGTTGTCTTCACCAGTAATGGACAGTATGCCAGCAATGGCATAGTCTGAAGCATTGGTCTCCACTGTGAGTTGAGCGCTGGGAATGAAGTGAGTAAGGATAGGAGTGGTGCAGTAGATATCTTGCTCGAGGAGCTCGTGTGCTTGAGTATGTCAACTCCATCGAAGTGGATGGACTTCATGCCTTTGATGTTCAATTTCACTTGCTCCAGCTGAGCATATGCCCGGGCATAGGCAGTGCAGTTGTCCTTGTCCTCAATCTGTATTCCTATATCATCATCGAGCAGGAATGTAGAGGACAATCCTGGCGCAAGGTCAAGGGGATCTGACGACTGTTCAAAGAACATAGAGGAGGTCATGTGTGGAGGAAAATCACAGGAAAAGGGTGAGGTCAATGCTGCTGGAGAGGACACCTCTCCATAGGTGTTGATCAAGGCGAGGACTGCCTCTCGCATTGAGTGCCATGCATTGATCTTCTGTTTAAAGTTCCTCCCTGGCATCCCCCAAGGTACATCCTTCCCATCTGGGAGGAAGACCCAGTTTCCCACCAATTTACACTTTCCAGCTTTGATGTATTCATGGATGTAGGGACAGTCTGGGGTCAGATGCCCATCCTCACTGCAGCAGAAGCAGTCTGGTCAGTGGTGAGGCTCATAGAGCGAGCATGCAGGCTTGCAAGGAGGCACTTCGTTAATTGTGGGGGCTTGACAGTGGACTATTGCAGGTTGTTGAAAGGTTGTGGGTGATGCTGTGGGGGGACCCATCCTGCCACTCAGAAGGAAGGTGGCTTCTTTGTAGACCTCCTTGAATGCCCAAGGCTCATCCATATAGTGTTGAGGATGAAGGAGTGACAATTGCTGTAGAAGGACATTCCTAAAGTCCATATGGAAACCCTGTAAGAATTTGGTGTCTCTTTCTCTCTCAGACAGGTGATTCCTTTTGCCTAAGAATGTCATGACATGCTGGAATTCCCTGAAATACACTCCTAGCTTTCCTCATGTATTCATCAGCCAGGATGCATATCTTTGGACAATCTCATCCAATTCCAACACAGTGTGTCGACGATCATCATACTCTGCTCCAGGATAGTAAGTTTTGAGTTCCTCTATGAACCCTTCCCAATCTCCTTTTGATACTGCATCTAAGGTCACCCAGAGCTCTTCATCAGCGTGACTCAGGTAGTGGAGGGTCCCACGGATTTTATCCTGATCAGCATAGTAACCTGCATCTTCACATAGCTGCTCAATGTCCTCTAAGAAATGCAGGAGGTCGCATGGTTCTCCTGAGAATGATGGCACTTTGGCTGTGTTACGTAGGGGCATCTCTTTCCTTCCAAAGGACATCTGTGGTCCAGGTGGCATGTTAGGAGTATATGTGTTAGTTCCCAACTGGGGGAGCAGGGATGGTAAGAGGTGTGGAATTTGGGGTAGAGGGTTCTCTAGTGTTGGTAAGGGATGGGTGACCTTGGGTGAGAGTGGGTGTGATGAAGACTGGAGTGAGGTAAGTGAGGAGAGTGAGGACTCTGGTGCCTTTACTGTGACAAGTGGCATGTTGGATACTAGCAGCTTGCCTGGGGTGGTCTGCATCAGGAGAGGGTCTTGGGGTCACACAGGCAGGGCAACACTGTCATCCAGCTTCAGTGCTCCTGGGAAATCCAGCGTTTTGATGAGTGTAGAAAGGGGTGGGACAGGTGTATTTTGTGGTGCAAAGAGGAATGGGGTTATTCTGTTTGGTTCATCAGAGCCTGATGACTGGGGGGATGAGATAGAAAGTTTGTTTAGTGGTTCAACAAGGACATCAAGATCCAGGATAGAGAAGAGGAGGGAGTTAAAGCTCTAGAGCTAGAACTAAGGCTCCCTTGTGGTGGGCTCGAAAAGATGTGGGGAACTAAAACTCTCCCTGCTAGAATAGCGATAGGCTGAAGGCGAGTCAGTGAGTGTGCCTAGGATCATCCCAAGGGAACCTAGACTAGCACAAGAGCAAAAGAGGCAAGAAGGAGAGGGTTGAAGAATAAGAGTCATCGAGGTTGTCACAAGGTATCTTTTGATGTCATGTTCTGCAGAGAACCTTGCTAATCCAATTCTAAGTGGGTTTTTCAAAGTTGTTTTTACTGTACAGTACCTGCTAGCTAAATAGTGTAATGGAAGCAGAAGGGTTTTCAGGGAGGGAACAAGTGAACTCAGGGTAGCCTCTACAAGCAATGTTAGCCTCTGGACAGGGTCCCTGACAGAATTACAGCAAGAGAGAAGAATTGATCAGGTACCGAGCAGTGTGCCAAACAAGGACAATGTGAGTGAAGCAAAGTGTCATGACCGTGCCTAGACCACCCCAGACCGGCTCTACCCCAGTCTCGACCGGTCCTGTCCAACCCTTGCCCCGGTCCCGGCCTTGATCCTTCGACCCAGAAACGTGTTAGCTCGCGAGGCACTGCAAGGCAGTACCCAGTCGAGTTGTCCCCTCAGTTAGTACTGGGCCGGCGTAACACCCGGCCCAGCCACATCCTCTGCCCCGGTTCCCGGTAATCCCTTGTCCATAGTCCTTGCTTGATAAGATTCTTTGTAACACTACTTACCAATCATCGCTGTACCGGCGCAGACCGGTCTCCGGTGCTACGTTACACTTAGGTTACTTCTAGTATTTAAGCCGTAGGATATTCTGTTTAGCCTCAGTCTGAAATCAACTTAGTTCCCGTCTTAACCCGGTCTCCCTGTTCATCTGTTTTCTGCTTCTCGACCGGACTACGGCCCACGCAAGGGAATAGCGCTGCGTCTTCAGTCGCTAAGTCCAATAGTCCAAACCTCTTGATATCTCGTACTATCCTCTGACCCCTGACCGGACTCCGGACCGGCCTTGGACCGGCAAAGACCCGGACTTAACACAAAGTGGGAACACAATAGTAAGGACTTTGCAGGGTTCGAGATGGGCCTGTCAAGGGTTGCTTGAGTTTGGTGAGGCTATTCAATAGGCTCACATGACTGGCCACATGTATCGACGAGCAAGCATTGACAGTCAATGTGCATGATCTTGTATGTGACTTGATGACTTGACAATCTGTGTGAACTATGATGTGCATACCCACCACCCAACATGTCCTTTCATGCATGAAGTAGTGTAGGGAGTCTTGACTCCCCACACCAGGATGTATGTCCCATTAATCAGACTATTTCCAGCCTTCTGCCCATCTGTATTGAGTGGATGTGGTATCCTCAGCACCTGCTCAACAGTGGCTTTCCATGGAAACCATTCTGGCATGAATTGGAGCTGATTTGAGTGTCCCAGACCTCACAAGCTGCACCCAGGATGTATGTCCCATTAATCAGACTATTGCCAGCCTTCCGCCCATCTATATTGCACAGATGAGCACCTGCTCAACAGTGGCTTTCCATGGACACCATTCTGGCATGAATTGGAGCTGATTTGAGTGACCCAGACCTCACAAGCTGCACCTGGGGTGTATGTCCCATTAATCAGACTATTGCCAGCCATCTGCCCATCTGCATTGAGCAGATGTGGCATCCCCAGCACCTGCTCAACAGTGGCTTTGCATGGACACCATTCTGGCATGAATCAGAGCTGATTTGAGTGTCCCAGACCTCACAAGCTGCACCCAGGATGTATGTCCCATTAACTAGACTATTGCCAGCCTTCTGCCCATCTGTATTGTGCAGATGAGGTATCCTCAGCACCTGCTCAACAGTGGCTTTCCATGGACACCATTCTGGCATGAATTGGAGCTGATTTGAGTGACCCAGATCTCACAAGCTGCACCATTGGTGTATTTGGCATTAATCAGACTATTGCTAGCCATCTGCCCATCCAGATTGAGCAGATGCTGCATCCCCAGCACCTGCTCAACAGTGGCTTTGCATGGACACCATTCTGGCATGAATTGGAGCTGATTTCCATGACCCAGATCATATCTGCCCACCCCCCCTCCTGCCCTTTGGAATTTCTCCCCACAAATCCCCACAGTTTATTTTCATCACTCCTCCGAATTTTATGTGATTACATAAGCATAACAAAGCGCAGCCACTACTCCCAGAAACATGTCCTCATTTGGCATGTGCCTGATATCCAACATTCCCACAAACTGCCCTTATTGTCCCCAGGCTCCCCTTTCTTTCTGGGCTATGTCCCTTCACTGTAGGCATTGTATAAGATAGTTACATGTACTATAAGTCCATTAGACCATAAATGAATGCTTTTCTGCCCATCCTAATGGGCCTAAATAATTGCAATGTCTGATTGAGGCAAAACCAGAAAAAGCAATTGCTTTTTTGATATATTGGTTATATCTATCTATTTATTGTGTCCCTACAACATATCACAAGTTGATAGGCTGGGATGGCATGCTTCAAGTGTAGTAGAACTGGTAATTATCTTAGGGACTCAAACAAAAAAAGTGTTCGCATTTTTGATACATTTGACATGGGCACTTGAAAAAGGAACTAGCTTTGAGGATGGTTCTGTACCTACAACATATCAACAGCTCATTATGTGGGGCAGACACCTTAAGGTGTTGTGCCATGATCTCTTCCTGCTGGTATTTAGGGGTTTCATCATGTTCTAGGCTGTTTACTGCTATTCTGACTATCTAGGCAGCACTGTAATACTGATTGGCAGTCACCACAACATTCCCAAGCTCATCCCTTCAGGGGAGAGCACTGGGGAACTGAAACAATCCTCCAGAGAGCAAGGGGAAAGGTGTAAAAAATTGCGGAGACTTTCAAAACATATCAAAAACATGAAATTGCACACCCCACACAATGTGTGGTATCATGACCCCTCAGGGAATGGTCTGCTTGGTCTGGTAGGAGAGCAACACAAGTCCGACAGCAGTCAGAGCAGAGATGGCTCATAACTGACAGAAGTTGGGCAGAGTTGGTGCAGAGTGAGCAAATGACCAGCAGAAGATGGTGTGGAGTGAGTAGGGACTTAGAGTGAATGCATGGTTATGACAGTGCCCCCCCCTTAGGGCCTGAACCCCTGAAGGCCACATGTATGGGACAAGATCAACACGAGTTGATCATTTGAAATTATTTTGATGCCTCAAGGATAATGGCTTTAGCCACAGTGGAGCTCCATTGGAGTTTGAAGTACTGCTTAAAAACACATGTCAGGGTACCAAACCTTCATCCTTTCCTCCCATCATCATGTCCTCCCAATGCCAGAGCAAAACCCCCCAACCAACCCCCAGTCATGTCTGCAACTACTCCCAAGTTGTGGATGAAGAGCTGGTCATCCTGACTGATGACTCCACCAACACCAAGTGAGAGAAGTCCACAGAGAAGGCACACTGATGAGAGGAGGCTGAGCAGAGAGAGAGAGAGTGCAAGGCCAAGCGTGAGGAGGCCAAGAGGTGGAGGGTGGAGGAGGAGTAGTTGGAGGTGGAGCAGAAGAAGAGAGCAGAAGAGGAGGCTCAGAGGAGAAGGCGATGGAGGAAGAGGAGGCTCAAAAGAAGAGGGCAGCAGAGGAGGAGGCAGAGAGGCAGAGGCAGAGAGCCTCTCAGGAGAGGGCCCAGGCCAGGCAGGATGAGGCTGCACAGAGGTGAGTAGCAGACTACTGTGAGTCAGGCAGAGCTGACCTATTATTATTATTATTATTATTATTATTATTATTTGACCTTACTCTATTTCAGGTTAACCAGCATGGTGTACAACATCAACACTGCCCAGAAGGTCCCTGGGGCCTCTGTGGTGGTCACCACAACCAGGAGGGCCCCCTGCACTCACTGTATAGTGAGTCTGATGGCAGGGCAGTGCAAGCCAGGGCAAGGTAAGACCAGGGCCTGCATGCCCTGTCATAACAAGAAGAAGATGTGCAGCTGGATGTGGGAAGAGGTGGCAGTGGGACCCTCATGGAAGAGAGCAGGGACAGGGAGCTCCTGAGGAGAGAAGAAGAAGAGGACGCGAGGGAAGGGAAAGGAGAAAGCGACAGAGATGGAGGAAGTGGATGATGAGCAGGAGATAGGCAGAGAAGACGAGGAGGAGCTGCAGACACTGCATGAGGGACCCTCAGGAGTGGGGGTCTCCTCCTGGTGGGCGGAGTGGGAATGAGAGCAGCAGCTGCAGGCTGCAGAGAGGTATGTGGAGGCACATGAGAAGGTGGTGATGGCCTTCGAGAGGATGGCAAGGGCAGTGGAGTGGATGGCAGAGGCCATGGAGTGGACAGCCAATGAGTGGGGGTTGTACCACAAGTGGGTGGAATGGGCAGAGATGAGGAGGAGGGATGACATGCACGAGGCCAAGATGGCTGAGTTCGAGCACACAGGAGGAGGATGGAAGAGGCCTCAGTCAGAGGCAACAGAGGACAAGAATGAGGAAGCAGACGAAGGTGCAGAAGGGGACAACAAGGAAGAAGTCGAGGGAGAGCAGGAGGGTGGTGAAGAACAGGAGGGTGGTGGAGAGCAGGCGATGGAAGAGTAGAATAGTTTTGTTTTCTTTTTGTTTTCTTTTTCCTTTTTGTTTTTAGTTTGTATATTTTTGTACTACTATGAGATAGACTTGTGATTTTGTTTGTGACTCTGAGAAGTGAAACAGATAAGTGGAGGAAACTCTAAAGTACTTAAGGTAGTTTGGTAAGGGGTGGAGTTGGCCTGCAGAGGAGGATTATGTAGGCAGAGTATTATGGCAGAGGTTGGTACGGGCCAGGTTTGTGTGGATAGCATTCATGGAAAGCAGATACTATGTCAGAAGCATGATCTAGCTCAGTTGCAAGCAACCAAGAGGTTTCTTTGTTGGTGTTCTTGTAACCAGCCCAGCAGACTAGATACAAGAGTTGACAGTGGCGGCAATGGTGGTCCACCTTAGAGTCAAGTATCTCTGATACTTCATACTCAAGGTCACCATTGACATCCACTGGTGGAGGTGGAGGTTGTTGTTGGTTTGGGAAAGGGTTAGCCACTGCAGCTTCCAGTTGTGAGACATGGAAGACTGGATGTACTGAGCACATAGAGTCAGGGAGCTTAAGGGTGATGGAGTGTGTACCTGGCTTTGACATAGGCCTGTTCTCCAACCTTAAACTCAGGCGGAGGTATGCATCTGGCATCTGCTGGACCCTGGTAGTGCTGCTGAGTGGCAGACATTTTGGAGTGGAGGAAGTCATGAAGAGCAGAGAGCTTGACAACATAGTCATGAGCCCTTGGAGAGGTGAAGTCCTGGTCAGGGACCACAGACAGGTTTGGATGGTATCCCTTGTTAGCGAAGAAGGGGGAAACTCCAGTAGTCACACTTGGTGTGTTGTTGAAAGCAAACTCTGCTAGAGGTAACAGCTCAGCCCAATTGTCTTGTTGGTAGTTACAGTAGACACAAAGATACTGCTCAAGGGTCTGGTTTGTTTGCTTGGTCTGGCCATTGCCTTCTGGGTGGTAACCCAAAGTGAAGTGAAGACACATATCAAGGGCCTTTCCTAGAGAGTGGAAGAAGTATGAGACAAACTCAGGACCTCTGTCAGAGGTGACATGAGCTGGAACTCCATGCTTTGAGAAGACATGGGTTAGGAAGAGCTTAGCAAGTTCAGTGGAGGTGACAGAGTCATGGGTGGGGATGAACACTGCTTGCTTTGAGAGGTGGTCCACTACCACGAGGATGGTGGAGTAGCCATCAGAGTTGGGGAGGCATTCGATGAAGTCCATGGAGATGGAGTTCCAAGGTCTCTCCAGAACAGGGAGTTGCTTCAGTAGACCATAGGGGTGGTGGCATGGAGTTTTGCTCCAACCACAGGCAGTGCAAGACCTGACATATTCTTTCATGTTGGAGTGGAGGTTAGGCCACATGTAGTCCCTGCGGACAAGTTCCAGGGTGCAGTTCTGCCTGAAATGGCCTGCTAGAGGATGGTCATGCTTGAACCAAAGCACTTGAAGGTGGAGATCATCAATGTCAGGGACAAAGATGTGACCATCAAGGTGGAGTAGACCATCAGAGTCCAGGGACCACTGAGGCTTATCCGGAGTTGGGAGATGGCTGGCAGAGACAGGGTCAGGGGGTAGGGTGGAGATGATGTCAGAGTGCAAGCACTCAACATTGAAGACCATGGCAGCATGGAGCACAGGTGCCATGAGGGTGGTGGTACAGAGGGATGACATGAGTTGCTCCTGTGTAAACATAGGGCAGAGATTGTGAGGATTTACCTGCACGTAGTCCCTATCCCCCCCTTTCGGGTAGATGTCCCAATGTTGCATAAGTGCATTGGGTTTGGCTCCAAGGTGGCCAGGTCAGAAGTGGATGGAAAGATTGAACTGTGAAAGGCACTCTGACCAGTGGGCCTGTTGATGAGTGAGGACCTTAGAGGTGGAGAAATACTCAAGGTTTTTGTGATCTGTCACCATGTCAACAGGTAAGGCAGAACCTTCTAGGTAATGCTGCCAATGGCAGAGAGCCTCAAAGATAGCCAACAGCTCCTTGTCATGGGTATCATAGTTGAGTTCTGGCATGGTCATGGTGTGAGAGTAGAAAGTGACTGGACAGAGTTCACTGTTGGAGCAGGTGATCAACAAAATGCCAGCAATGGCATAGTCAGAGGCATCGGGTTCAACTGTAAGTGGAGCATCAGGAACCCAGTGAGTGAGAACAGGAGTGGAGCTGAAGGCATCCTTCAGGTGGAGGAAAGCAGAGCAGCACTCCTTGGAAAAGTTCCAAGGAGCACCCTTTCACATGAGGCAAGTGAGTGGAATGATGATGTTGGAGTAGTTATTAATGAATCATCTGTAGAAATCTGTGAAACCAAGGAAAGACTGGATGTCTCACACCTTCCACAGCTCAGGCCAGTTGTGGACTGCCTGAACCTTCTCAGCAGACATGGTGAGACTGGAGGGAGAAAGAACATAACCGAGGTACTCAACGGAGTCAGAGTGAAACTCGCACTTCTCTGGCTTGGCATAAAGACCATGCTTTCCAAGGCAGTGGAGCACCTCTTTTACATGTTCACAGTGCAACTCCACATCCTACGAATGAATTAAGATGTCATCAAGGTATACCATGATGCAGACATTGAGTATGTCCACAAAGATGCTATTAACAAATTGCTGGAAGGCTGCAGGCGCATTAGTCAGACCGAATGGCATCACCCACCACTCATAAGAACCATAATGAGTGCAGAAAGCCATTTTCCATTCATCTCTGTCTGTGATGCAGACTAGATGATAGGCATGGTGGAGGTCGATCTTGGTATAGACTTTAGTGTGGCTTGGGGAGTTGAGTAGGTCAGAGATGAGTGGCAGTGGATAGTGATCTTTTTTTGTGATTTTGTTCAGTCCTTGATAGTCTACACAGAGGTGGAGTGAACCGTCCTTCTTCTTTATGAAGAGGACAGGGGCAATGTGAGTGGAGGTGGATTGTTTGATGAAACTGTAGCCAAGATGCTTGTCAATGAAGGTACAGAGAGCTTCAAGCTCTGGCAGAGAAAGAGAGTAGATCATGCCAATGGGCAGAGAAGCTCCTTCCTCAAGGTCAATCTTGAGATTGAATGAGCAGTGTGGTGGAAGTTCCATGGCCTTGTCTTTACTAAAGATGTTGGCAAACTTGTGATACTCAGGAGGAACCAAGGAGAGGTCAGGAGGCAGAGAAGAAGTGGAGGACACATGAAGCTTCACATCATCAGCAGAAAGCTGTAAGCAGAACTGTCTAGAGCCAGGGAGAGCACAGGCTCTGACATATGCAGCAGCATTGATGAGTGAGATGAGTGGAGCAGAGTGTGGCAAGTCTGTTGGAGCTGCAGTCGGAGCTGCAAATGGAGTGGAGGGTGTCAGATCCAGAGTGGAGGTCGCAGTGGAAGATGACAAAGGTGCCTGGGGTGTCAGCATTCCCTGTAACAACAGTTTGAATGATATACTGCCCATTACCCAGTCAATCAATGGATTGAGGCAGGTGAGCCAGTTGTGTCCTAACACCAGCAAACATGAAGAATCCAATGGAGTAACATAAAATGAAACAGAATTGACATTGCCAGAAGGAAAGCAGAGGGAAAGATCTACTTCTTGGGAAATGACAGCATTTGTACTACCATCAAACAAGTGGAGTGGAATTGGCAGAGAAATGGAGGAAACAGAAATGGCATATTTTTTGATTATGGATGGGTCTACAAAACAATGAGAAGAGCCAGAATTGATCAATGCAGAAACAGTATCAACAGAATAATCCAGAAGAGTTACATATGGAAGTAAAGAATTGGGACTAGAAAGAGCGGACATGTTGAGTCAGATGTCTGGTTGCACACAGTTGGGATCAATGCTTCCTCCAGGCTGTGCGAGCTCCCTGGAGGAGCAGACTAATTTTTTGGCTCTGCCTTCTCCACAGGCAGAGGAGGCAGAGTTCCAGCAGTAGCTGCATGGGCTTTGGCTGCATGGGAGGTGGACTTGGGACAGTCCTTGGCAGAGTGGCCAGCCTTGCCACAGAAGAGGCAGAGGTTGTTCTTCATCCTGCACTGGCATTCAGAAGAGGTGAGTTTGCCATCCTTGCCCAGAAGATGGGCAATATTGGACTTGGGCACATTGGACTTGGGTGGATCTTTCTGCTTGCCCTTGCCCTTGGTGTTGGACTTTGGAGCAGAGGAGGAGGATGACAATTTAGTTTTATTGTCAGAGTTGGAAGACTGTGACTTGTCAGAGGTGGACTTGGTGGTGCACAAGATCTCTGCTTTGTGCTCCCAGTAACATGCATCAATGGTTTGAGCGAGTTTGCAGAGTTGTGTGAGGGTAGAAGGCTTTCTGACTTGAGCAATTTTGTCTTTGTTGTCTTTGATGCAGTCTGGAAGTCTGCTATAGAAGCAGTGGTGGAGTGTGCCAACACCATAGTCCTTGACCTGTGAAGCCCAGCAATTGAACTCCACAATATATTTGGTAATTCAAGAGCCATCCTTCATAGTGAGGTTCTCAAGTTGTTGGACAGCATCCACTATGGCATCATGTGGACCAAAATTAGTTGTGAGCTCTTGTAAGAACTCATGGTAGTCATCCATCCAGAGCAAGTGGTCATAGTTGTTGGGATTTAGTAGGTCTGGCTCAAACCAAGCCAGGGCCATACCCTTAAGATATGACTGAGCAAAGGTAACCTTTGCTCTGTCAGAGTGGAATGTGCAAGGGCAGTCTTGGAAGTTCAACTTGCATTGTACGAGGAACTCATGGAGTTTCTTAGGGTTGGAGCCATTGAAGGTGTCACACTCATGGACTTTGGTTTTCAGAGCAGAGTCCCCAGTGCACAAACTAGACCACACAAGTGCATGGACAGCTCTAGCAAGAGCTATGAGGGGATCCTCTGGTGGCTCAGCCAGGTCTTCAGGGATATCCCCATCACCACTGCCCCTGCCGTCAGGATCACCATCAGGATAATCAGGGTCAGGGTTGGGTCCATCATCTCAGTTACAAGGAGATGGAGTATGGAAGGTTGTTGGGTGGAGGTTGGAGCGACCAGCATGCAAAGTGCTTTCGCCCTCAGCATGAGAGCAGCATCAAGCAGAGAAAGATTGGAATTGTTCAATGACAGAAGGGAGTCAATGTGGATTAGCTAGTGCTACAGCGAGGTTCTCAGTGACCTCTCTTTGAGATTGAGCTTGAGTTCTCATAATGGTGTAAGTTTTTTGGAGGACAGAAAATGAGATCATACAAGTGTGAGTATGAATATACTGTCAAGTCCAGGCCTACTCTGACCAACTCTGATGCTATATAAGGTCTAGAGAAGGGTCTGGAAGCAAGTCCAACACAAAGGAACAGAACCCTGACTAGCAGAGTGTTGGCAGGAACAAAGACCACTGAGACAAAGGCAGAGTGGAGTGATGGCATCAGGTTTAGCTTGTGCATGACCCCCTTGCATGATCTCAGCCCTCATATTTCAGAGGGAGAGTACATATGGAGAGTTGGAGGTAACTCTGACAGACAGAGGTCAGAGATGGAAGGAGTAGGAACTAAGTTGATATTCATACTGAGGAATGGCTGAGTATGATACATGCTTTTATACTACTACGGAGGTACAGTAACCAGAATTGGAACTGACATATGGAGACCCAGAAATTTCAAGTAAAAACTTCCTAGATGATGAATGAAGGGTAGACAGAGGACATATGAATGGGTAACATAGATCATCCAGAAAAGGAAACAGTCCAGGCACTGGACCATGCAGTGTGTGTGCTGCAGAGTACCTGACTGCACGCTGTCAGGGTCAGGGAGAAGTCCAAAGGTAGTCACATGACCCCTCAGGGAACAGTCTGCTCAGTCTGGTAGGAGAGCAACACAAGTCTGACAGCAGTCGGAGCAGAGATGGCTTGTAACCGACAGAAGTTGGGTGGAGTTGGTGTGGAGTGAGCGAATGACTGGTGGAAGATGGTACGGAGTGAGTAGGGACTTAGAGTGAACACATGGTTATGACAGCTGGTCCCAGTGATGTTGTTGCTATCAGCTACAAGTTTATTCAACAAGAATATATGCTGGACCATGTTACTATACACAAGGAATTTACTGCCGAGTCAGTGTACCCTAGAGGATCATTGTTGGTATGTCATGCAAACTCAGTGCATGAGTTTGTGGAAGAGTATCCTTTCTTGACATTGAAGGATATTAAATCCATCACAGCATTTCACAGAGTGGTTCTGCTTCATCATCTGCACCATCAGGGGTGTGTTGATGCCCTCCACATTCATGAGTGTTTGGCCACTTGTCCATCACTGTTGTATGTGTTTTGACAGCTTAAAACCACTTGGAGAGGGAGATGCCTCCTTCCTGCATTGCAACTGGCAACTTTACTTGAGTGAAATGTTGCTGATGTCAGAGCTGTGGACAGAAGTGTGAAGTTGGCATGATGTCAACAGTTAGTAGGGGGGGGATGTTGATGAGGGACCATGTCCTTATCCCCCTATCAGATCATTGAGTGAAAAGCTGGACATCATTCAAGATTGGTGGAAGCTCATGTCACTGCAGGGCCTTGATGAGGGAGTCTGTGCTGTCTGTGTGCAAACATTCCAGTGTTGAGATCTTAAGTGCTTTGGAGATCATGCTCATTGCAGCATGTTGAGCTACTGTTATCACACATCATTTTCAAATGAAGAGCATTCGTGGAGGTCACATTCCTGAGGAAGCAAGTCAGTGCTTCAATAGAGGTAATGTTGCTCTCTTACCCCAGGATCCCTCTGCATTATCAAATGACCTTCCTCTGATGCCAAGTAATTTGCATGGGACTGTGTGTGTGGTGTTCACTGGTGGTTCTTTCTGTCCAAGTGTGGAGGCATTACAGAGATTTCCTCCAGTTCTTGTCAGTAAATCAAGAGTGAAATGTATCATTGAGTGGTTAATGTCAAATAATGAATGGTATACGAAGAATGGTATTTCATTCAGTGCTGAAAATTTGGTGGCCTTGGTACACAGCAGCAACAATTCTGGGGTTTTACAGGGGATAGAAATCACCCATCTTCAGGATGAGGATGGGGCAAGTGATTCTGGAGGTGATGTTGATTGGTCTGCATTGGCAACAGATCTTGTTACCAAGACAGTCACATATACTGATGGTGATCGCTCTGAGCTGTCCCACCACACTATGAAGGTGGCTGCCCTGACTCATGCATTAAATCACAAGAGCTTTTTACCTAGTCATACTGGTTCTGAGTTGATGAATGAGAATTTGCCTGGGATCTTGAGCACAGTGTTTCTGCATCTCGATCCCTGGGGCATTGGTGGGTTTAACCATCCTGCTCACCAGCCTGATCAACATATTTCCTTCCAATGACAACTTAAAAATATGTTGTGGCAAGTGGACTCACCCTTTGCTCAGGATGTGACATTTTCATTTATATGTTGGAATATCTTGCAAAAGCATGTGGTGAGTGAGAATACTGCATTCTGCATCCCATCTGCTCATTGACACAGTCTTGTGAATGATGTCTGGGAGGCAGAGGCGAGCATAGCATTGTTGGCAGAAAAACTGCAAAACAACCCAAAAGCGAAGGTAGACTCTGTTGGGGAAAAGGGGGCTTTACAATTATTTCAGGAATTGAATGTGACCAGTCATTCATTGCCAGGCAGCAATGGGTACAAGTTGTGCTGGCACAATGAAATTCAGTCTTTGACATGGTGTCTTGGTATGCCTGCATTTTTTCTCACTTTGAATCCACATGATGTTACTAATGTTCTCATCGCCCATTACAGGGGTATGGATGTCTCTCAGTGGCACCAGCTGAGTGCATATGAGCATGCTGTTTTTGTTGCATCCCATGCAGGTGCTGCTGCAAAGGCTTTTGATGTCATCATCCATGGCTTTATAGACATCATCATTAAGTTTAACAAGGGGGTTGGATTATTTGGAAAGTGCACAGGGTACTATGGAACAGTGGAAGCCCAAGGATGAGGAACACTTCACTGCCATTTGTTACTGTGGGTGGATGGTCATCCAAATCCTGAACGCTTGTGTCAGTTGATGATGATGAACAAGGAATTTGAATCGTTGCTTTTTTGCTGGTTAGAGGATGTTATTAAGTGTGAGCTTCCTGGGAGCTCACCTGACAGCATGGACACTACAGAAACATCTCCTGCAAAGCCTGTTCAGTGGGACGATGAACTGGATCCTCATCTACAACTGTCACCTCAAATCATGCAGATGGATGAGGGTGTTTTTGATGAGGTTTTTCATGAATTTGTCTGGCACCTTGCTATAGAATGTAATTGGCACAAACACACACCTACATGCTTTAAACATCTTTGTCCTGGAGAGGAACCTGGCAATGAGAATTGTTGAATGTGAATTGATGGGACAGTTTGTGCCCAGTCCTATGTTGATCTGGAAATGCAGTTTATTCTCCTTCAACAGCATCATCTGCATATACACAATTATAATGATATTTATATTGTTTCTTCTGCAATGTAACATGGATGTTAAGTTCATCAGCTCAGGTGCTGTCATGAAGGCATTGACTTACTATGTCAGTGATTACATTACCAAAAACAATCTTCAGGTCCATGTCAGTCTTCAAGCTATTTGTGCTGCTATTGATAGCCACCACAGACAGTTCATGAACAATGTCGAGTCTTCATCATCCATGCATGAGAAGAATTTGCTGACCAAGGCAGTTAATGCCATGATGGGGAGGAGAGAAGTCTCTCATCAACAGGTTATGAGCTATCTCATTGGGGGTGGAGATTATTATACTGGTCATACTTTCCACATGGCTCACTTTTATGAGTTTGTAGACATAAGTATTGCACATGAGGCTCACATTGATGGTGATTGTGCATGCAGTAGAATGTCCTCCACTGATTGTCCAGGTTATGTTTGTGGCTCTACATGTACAGTGCATGCATCCAATGGTTTGCTGTCAGTTGTGTCTGAGACTTAGGACTACTTATTGCAACCTACCATTGCTCCTTTTGATAGTATGTCCCTATGGCAATTTCTGGAGCAAACTGAGAAGGTGAAGTGTGCATTGAGCAAGAGTGAGGGAACTCATACCATTCCCTCTGGTGATGGGGATGTATCTTCAATGCCTGCTGCTGAACGTGCAGCATACTCACATAGATTTTGGGCTTCCTTTGTGGACCATACTCATCCCCTTGCCACAGTTCCATGTTGCAGTGCAGGCCCATTGGTGACATTCTACCATTTAGGCATCATTGACACCATCTGGATGCTCAGGGGACAAGTCTGTGGCTCAACCTCATTATGTGTGCCCCCTGTAACAAGGTATGAGTTTCTACACTATGTCAGTACCAAGTAAACAAGCAGGAATCTAGCTATACTCACCTCAGTGTACAAAGTAGTCACTGAGGTGAAAAAGAACAGTGCGGAAAATTTATAGTACTGTAATTAGTAAGTGTGTCATAACTGTGCAATCACTCTAGGTCTTTATTCACTCCGCACCCTCTTCTGCCAGTCATTTGCTCACTCCGCACCAACTCCACCCAACTTCTGTTGGTTACAAGTCATCTCTGCTCCAACTGCTGTCAGACTTGTGTTGCTCTCCTACCAGACTGAGCAGACCATCCTCTGAGTGGTCATGTGGCTACCTTCAGGCTTTTCCCTGACAGCGTGCAGTCAGGTACTCCGCAGTGCACACACCGCATGGCCCAGTGCCTGGACTGTTTCCTTTTTTGGATGTTCTATGTTACCCATTCGTATGTCCTCTGTCTACCCTTCATTTGTTGTCCAGGAAGTTTTTACTTGAAAATTTCTGGGTCTCCGTATGTCAGTTCTGGTTCTGGTTACTGTACCTCCATAGTAGTATAAAAGCATGTATCATACTCCGCTGTTCCTCAGTACAAATATCAACTTAGTTCCTACTCCTTCTGTCTCTGACTTCTGCCTGTCGGAGTTATCTCCGACTCTCCGTCTGTACTCTCCCTCTGAAATACGAGGGCTGAGATTGTGCAAGGGGGTATTGCATGAGCTAAACCCAACACCCTCACTCCACTCCACCCTTGCTTCAGTGGTCTTCATTCCTGCCAATACTCCGCTAGTCGGAGTTCTGTTCTTTTGTGTCAGACTTGCTTCTGAACCACTCTCTAGGCCTTATATAGAATTGGAGTTGGTCAGAGTAGGCCTGGACTTGACAGTATATTCGTACTCACACTTGTATTTTCTCATTTTCTGTCTTCCAAAAAACTTACACTGTTATGAGAACTCAAGCTCAATCCCAGAGAGAGGTCACTGAGAACCTCACTGTAGCGCTAGCTACTCTGCATCGACTCCCTTCTGTCATCGAACAGTTCCAATCCTTCTCCACTCGACGCCACTCTTGCGCTGAAGGTGAAAGTGCTTTGCAAGCTGGTCGCTCTGACCTCCACCCAACAACCTTCCACACTCCATCTCCTCATAATCGAGGTGATGGACCTGACCCCAACCCTGATTATCCTGATGATGATCCTGATGGCAGGGGCAGCAGTGACGGGGATGTCCCCGAAGACCCAGCTGAGCCACCAGAGGATCCCCTCATAGCTCTTGCTAGAGCTGTCCATGCACTTGCACAGTCTAGTTCACACACTGGGGACTCTGCTCCAAAAACCAAGGTCTGCAAGCCTGACACCTTCAATGGCTCTGACCCTAAGAAACTCTGTGAGTTCCTTGTACAATGCGAGCTGAACTTCCAAGACCACCCTCACACATTCCACTCCGACAGAGCAAAAGTTACCTTCGCTCAGTCTTATCTTAAGGGTATGGCCCTGGCTTGGTTTGAGCCAGACCTGCTAAACCCTGACAACTACGACCACCCACTCTGGATGGATGACTACCATGAGTTCTTACAAGAACTCACAACTAATTTTGGTCTGCATGATGCCATAGCAGATGCCATCCAACAACTCAAGAACCTCACCATGAAGGATGGTTCTCGAATTACCAAATATGTCATGGAGTTCAATCGCTGGGCTTCACAAGTCAAGGACTACAGTGTCAGTGCACTCTGCCACTGCTTCTATAGCGGACTTCCAGACTGCATCAAGGACGAGATTGCTCATGTCAGAAAACCTTCTACCCTCGCACAACTCCACAAACTTGCCCAGACCATTGATGTGTGCTACTGGGAGCACAAAGCAGAAATCTCATGCACCACCAAGTCTGCCTCCAACAAGTCACAGTCTGCCTACTCTGACAATAAACCTAAATCATCGTCCTCCTCCTCCACGCCAAAGTCCGACACCAAGGGCAAGGGCAAACAGAAAGATCTGCCCAAGTCTGACGTGTCCAAGTCCGATATTGCTCATCTTCTGGGCAAGGATGGCAAACTCACCTCCACTGAACACCAGCACAGGATGAAAAACAACCTCTGCCTCTTCTGTGGCGAGGCTGGCCACTCCACCAAGGACTGTCCCAAGTCCACCTCCCATGCAGCTACAGCTGGAACTCCGCCTCCTCCACCTGCAGAGAAGGCAGAGCCAAAAAACTAGTCCACTCCTCCAGGGAGCTCGCACAGCCTGGAGGAAGAGTTGATCCCAACTGTGCACAACTGGACATCCGACTCAATGCTGTGGGGAGTCGAGACTCCCTACACTACTTCATGTGCGAAAGGACATGTCGGGTGGTGGGTACGCACATCATAGTTCACACAGATCATTGAGGCATTGAGTCACATACAAGATTGCATGCATTGACTGTCAATGCTTGCTCATCAATACATGAGGCTAGTCATGTGAGCCTATCAAATAGCCTTGCCAAACTCGAGCGACCCTTGACAGGCCCGTCTCGAACCCTGTGAAGTCCTTACCATCGTGTTCCCACTTTGCTTCACTCACATTGTCCTTGTTCAGCACACTGCTTGGTACCTGATCAATTCTTCTCTCTTGCTGTCATTCTGTCAGGGACCCTGTTCAGAAGGTTAACATCACTTGTAGAGGCTACCCTGAGTTCGCTTGTTCCCTCCCTGAAAACCCTTCTGCTTCCATTACACTATTTAGCTAGCAGGTACTGTACAGTAAAAACAACTTTGAAAAACCCACTTAGAATTGGATTAGAAAGATTCTCTGCAGAACACAATGTCGAAGGACACCCTGTGATGACCTCAACAGCTCATATTCTTCAACCCTCTTCTTCTTGCCTCCTTTTGCTCTTGTGCTAGTCTAGGTTCCCTTGGGACAATCCTAGGCAGGCTCACCAACTCACCTTCAGCCTATCACTATTCTAGCAGGGAGAGATTCTGTTCCCCACAACGTGTCTGCTCTTTCTAGTCCCAATTCTTTACTTCCATCTGTAACTCTTCTTGACTACTCTGTTAATACTGTTTCTGCGTTGATCAATTCCAGCTCTTCTCATTGTTTTGCAGACCCGTCTATAATCAAAAAATATGCCATTTCTGTTTCCTCCATCTCTCTGCCAATTCTGCTCCACTTGTTTGATGGTAGTACAAATGCTGTCATTTCCCAAGAAGTAGATCTTTCCCTCTGCTTTCCTTCCAGTGATGTCAATTCCATTTCATTTTATGTTACTCCATTGGATTCTTCATGTTTGCTGGTGTTAGGACACAACTGGCTCACCTGCTTCAATCTGTCGATTGACTGGGTACTGGGCAGTATATCGTTCAAACCATCATTACAGGGAATGCCAACACCCCAGGTGCCTTGGTCATCTTCCCCTGCGACCTCTGCTCCAGATCTGACACCCTCCACTCCATTTGCAGCTCTGACTGCACCTCCAACTGACTTGCCACACTCTGCTCCGCTCGTCTCACTCATCAATGCTGCTGCATATGTCAGAGCCTGTGCTCTCCCTGGCTCTAGACAGTTCTGCTTACAACTTTCTGCTGATGATGTGAAGCTTCATGCGTCCTCCGCTTCTTCTCCGCTGTGAGGAATCCGCATTCCCTGGACATGTAAGCCCCTATCATTAACTGTTCCATGACTACTGTTACGTCTGCTCCCCTCTCGCATTCACCATTGTTCACGTGCTACCTTCCCACGCCCTCGCTCCCTCTCGCACAGTGCTATACCCGTGGCCGCTGTGCTCCGGTTGTTGTTTTTCCTCGGACTCTTTCTCTTATCACGGTCTCTGTTCCTTTAGTGCTTGTAGTATACCCTCGGCCTCTGTTTTTGGCCTGTCTTCTGTGTATGCACTGTCGCGCGGCTTTCCTTTACTGCAGCCTGTCTTACTTAGGTTCCAGGTTTGCCCAGACTATAAAACCCTGTACTTAGGTACAGAATGATACCTTTTGGCACTCAGAAGGTCACCACGAGTTTCCTTTACACTTTGTCTACACCGCACGTCTTGCATTCCACCACGCACGAACTACGTATACCGCTCGCACCGCTCGCATCACCAGTACTATTCCGCGGACCACGCCATGCATGTCACGAACCGCTACCACTACAAAGCGCCGGGTCTCACCTTCTAGTCTCGACAGTCCAGAATCCCTTGGGATGAGCAATTCGTTCCCTTCATTTTTTATTGTTGTTATCTAAGCCATCTAGCTCATATTATACAGCTACTTGGACTTTTCCTACAACTGGAGCCCACTGCGAGGGATTCTGCTGTCGCTTCCAGAAGGTCGCTCAGGCACACCGCCGAACGCACCGAACTAGAAAATTTATGCCTGCACTTTCACAATCTCAACCTGTCAGAAGACTCCGACATTTTCCGCCCTGTTTCACCTGTAACACTGGATCACACACAATTACCCACTGACATTCCATGGGTACTACCCGCGATCACTCCTCCTGATATTTCGGCAGATCAGATATCCGTCGTGTCGGATCACCTAGATCTCACCGCCTGATTTTCCCAGTGGCTTTATCCACTTGACTCCCCGAAGGCCCGAAACCCTGCCATCACCTTTAACACCCATCACATCATCTGATTCATCATCACCGACGCCCTCTTTTTCCCATCTCTTTGACGCCTCTGAATCTATACCCAGACTCCCAGCTCCATCCACCACACTGCCGTGACCACTCTCTCGGTCGCAGACCACCCATCAGCCAATTAGTAACCCGCGAACACTTCCACCCGCTCACTCGCGCACTATACCAACTGCTTTGCACCCGCAACCAATACCCGTTCCACCCGTTACCAATCCGGCACTGCCACCACAGGTTAACCCACCAATGGCTAATCCTCAGTTTCAGATGCCGCTCCATGGAACACAAAACTCACCTAAATTTAGTGGAGATTCTCCTGTGCAGCTTCCATGTTACCTCGAAGACATCGACTTCCTCGGTACTCTCGCTGCTCTTGATGACCGTGGCAAGATCAGAGCCGCAATCCACTACACTGACCTTGAAGAAGCCGAGGTCTGGCAAATGCTCCCAGAAGCCACTCCCACAGCTGACGACTGGGATGCCTTCGTAGTAGCTGTTAAGGGTTTGTACCCTGGCTGCAAGGGTGACAACCGCTACTGCCATAACTTGCAGTACCTCGTCGAAGAATATCAGTCCAAGCCTATGTGGAACCAGGATGATCTTGGAGAATACCAGCGGAAATTCACTAAGATTTCTGCCCTGCTCATTAAAACTAAAAAGCTTGCAGAGACGGAATGGGATTCCATGTTCCTGAATGGCTTCCCGAGGGCCATTGCAGATCATATTCGTCATTTACTCTCTATAGTCCGCACCGACCTCCACCCTGACGATCCATACCCACTTGCAGAAGTTGTCAAAGCTGCCAAGTTCTTTCTGACAGGATCTGCTCTTCATAGCGCGGTACTGATGATGGGTACCGCAGCCTCGCCAGCTGCACCTCCCTCGTCGGCTTACATGCCGCAAGTGCCACCTGCTGGTACTGTCGTTAAACAGGAATACAACTTCCAGACACAGCCTCCGCTGCAGCAATGCAGACCTGGCTGCGGTTTCTGTGCAGACCCCAACCACTGGACAAGGATGTGCATGCTCATTGAAGTTTATATCCACGCTGGTAAGATCACGAGAGGTACAGACAACTGTCTCTATCTGGCAGATGGGAGCCGAATTCCACGTTTCCCTGAATGTAACTCACTGAGAGAGGCTGTTGACCACGTCATGGCTGACAGAGACCAGGCCAGCACACGTGCTGTGACTCCTGCTGCTCCACACAACGCGGCTGTGCAAGGCACCGCTAACCTCTTCTGCGTTGCTCATCCCAAAATTGATGTGCAGTTGGAAATCCAGCCTTCTGCCTTCTTAAACACTGTCCAAGACGCTGATGAACCTGTCGCAGACTTAGCCGACCCTGACTTCCAAGCATATGTCGCTCAAGCTTGGGCTACCTACCAAGCGGATAAAGGTAACAAGGGAGCAGTCATTCCCTGCAGAAAGAAAGCCCGCTTCGACGGAGTTGAAATCACAGCTCGACCCATGGCACATCCTGCCAACCCTCCATGAGTCAACCCACATGCAGCCACTGTCAAAGAGGAAATCATTTCCCCTGGCGTTCAAAGTTCGCATGCCGCTCGCCAGGCATCCCATCCCTCTACACCTGCACCAACATCCACCGCTACGAAACCATATGTTCCTCCAACTAGTCCAGCTCCAATGCCCGCGCGCAAGGATCCCGTTCCTGCAGCAGTTGTTCCGTCGCAGACACTGTACCCAGCAGCTCGCAATCAAAACCAGTATCGTTACTCATTCCCTCTCAAAGACGAAGCCATGCCCAAGTGTATCATGGAGCGCATACTCGAAACCAGCGTTGCCATGCCAGTCAAAGAATTATTTGCAGTAGCCCCAGAGTTTCGCAAACAGTTCAGAGACATCACCATGGTGAAACACATGTGAACGAACTGACTGGCCGCAATCCTCAAAGAACTGTGTGTGAATACAGAGACCGCGTTATCCATGGTGACGACGGCTCGATCGTAGCTCACCACACTCTGCCACTCTGGTGCATCGAAGCCAAGGTCCCTGGGACCGACGTCACCATCAACTGCATACTAGATTCCGGTTTGGAAATCGTTGCCATGCCCAGGCATGTTTGGGAAAAGATTGGGCTTCCATTGCGCTGCGATCATCTCATGACTATGACATCTGCTAACATGTCTAAAGACACTACTGTAGGCGTACTAGAGAACCTGAAACTCGACTTCGGCGCTGGGCCAGTCATGCTACAGGTTCAAGTAATTGAACATGCCAACTTCAACATGCTCCTCGGATGACCGTTCATTTGCCTTATGAGTGTGGTAACAAACGATTATCCTGACGGCGGACAGTGGATCACTCTCTGAGACCTGAACGACAGCTGCAAGTACACTTTGCCCACGTGCCCGTGGCGCGAGGGCTGTCCATGCTGCAAGTGCAGCAAGCACTGCCATAGCCACCAAAGTATAGTTGAATGGGGTTTTTGAATATCGATGATCCACCAAACGGTTGGGGAGAGCCTACTAAGACGTCCTGTTTCCTATTTAGCCACTGTTATCCGTTCCTCAGTCCTACAGTCTCATCATTAGCCTTTACTTCGACGAACTTCTCTTCACCTGCGGCACCCGTGCTGTGGAACATACCCACCGGAATACCCTCACCTGTTTTCACTTTCCTCTCTTCCACTCAGACAATACTAAACCCCTCTGCTATAGCCACATTCAGCAGCATTTATCAACTAGATCCCGCAGTTCACACCCTCGTTTACAAGCCAGTTGCCAAGAAGGTTCGGACGGTACCTGCCCCAATGGCAGAAGAATACCGCATCATGCGCAGCCTGCCTGACGACCCACTCGCTGGTCTCCAACCACTTCCAACCCATCCACCAGACTTCGCTCCGGGCATCCGCTTCACTGCTGAACAGGCTGTGGAACTTGACCTTGATCCTGCAGGTTGGCTTTGGCCAGAAGAACTTAAACTCGTAACTTGGCTCGTTTCAGTCCATGAGCTCGCATTCGCTTGGGACATTACAGAGCATGGACACCTAGACAAATGGTATTTTCTGCAAGTAAAGATTCCTATGATTCCGCACACACCTTGGGTCCAACACAATATCCCTATCCTGAACGTGATACATGCCCAAGTCATAGACATGATTAAAGATCACATCAAATCCGGCATGTATGAACCTTCTACAGCGGCTTACCACTCCCACTGGTTGTGCATAGTAAAGAAAGATGGAAAGTCTCTTTGTCTTGTGCATGACTTACAGCCCCTGAATGCAGTGACCATCCATGATGCGTCCATTCTGCCCTTCGTAGAACACCTTGCAGAATCCTTTGCTGGATATGTGGTGTATGCGATGATGGACCTCTACTCCAGGTATGACCAGCGCGCGCTGCACGTAGATTCCCGCGACCTCACCACCTTTGGTACCCCCCTCGGACCACATCAGCTTACTACTCTGCCGCAAGGTCATGCGAATGCGGTACAGGTATACCAGGGAGATACTGCATTTGTTCTCCAGGATGAGATCCCACATCATACCCTGCCCTTCATAGATGACGTCCCCATAAAATCCAAGACCACCCGCTATCAGTGCGCAGACGGGTCCTATGAGACTATCCCGGAGAATCCTGGGATTTGGAAATTTATCTGGAATCACTGTATAGTCGTTAACCGTATCCTTCAGCATTTGCAGAACATCAGAGCCACCGTCTTGGCAAAGAAGTTCATGCTAGCCGCTCCGTCCGCTGTGATTGTTGGCCACAAGTGCACCTTTGAAGGTCGCATTCCTGAAGAAAGCAAAGTGCAGAAGATCCGCGACTGGCCGTAGTGCCGCAACCTGACACAGGTCTGTGGTTTCCTTGGTGTCTGCAGAGTGCTACGCATCTTCATCAAAGATTTTGCCAAGATTGCACGGCCACTAGTCGCACTCACATGGAAAGACGTACCATTCACATGGGACGAACTGCAATGCGCTGCCATGCAACGACTCAAGGACAAAATTGTAAAGTCCCCCGCACTCCAAAGGATTGACTATGAGTGCAGTCGCAAAGTAATTTTAGCAGTTGACACATCAGTCATCGCAGTTGGCTACATCCTCTACCAGCTCGGTGAAGACGGCAGACGGTACCTGAGTCGCTTTGGATCCATCACCCTCAACGAAGTGGAAAGCCGCTACTCTCAGGCTAAGCTTGAGTTGTACAGTCTCTTCCACGCATTGCGCGCGGTACACGTATACATCTTCGGCCTCACTAACTTCACTGTGGAGGTAGATGCGAAGTATATTAAGGGTATGATAAATAACCCAGATCTGCAGCCTAACGCGACGATCAATCGCTGGATTGCTGGCGTCCTCCTTTTCTCGTTCAAACTTGTCCATGTCCCCACGGATAGGCATGCCGGCCCTGATGGCTTGTCCCACCGTCCGCGGTCAGAGCTCGACCTGCCCGAGGATGACGACCATGAGGATTGGCTAGACCGTTGTTATTCTTTCTCTATGCAGGTTGTCAATGACCACCCGCCTCCTATGTCACTTTCCAGTCAAGATCAGCATTCCCTACCGCCACCCACTTACCATCGGGCAAGCCTCCCGCCACCTGCATCCTTCTATCTCGCATTCTCTGCGACTGCTGATGCTAATAGCCCTTCCGATACCCCAGACGACCCTGCTATTCCGCAGTCCGCAAAAGCTCGGGCATGCGAAGCAAAGATAGAAATGATCCATGCATTCCTTGCGACCCGTGAGCAACCTCCTGACCTTACTGATGCGCAGTACTCATCCTTCTTTAATTTGGCCAGCTGCTTCTTCCTCCTAGATGGTAACTTATGGCGTAGGGAACCGCACGGATGGCACCAGCCAGTTGTCAATGAATCCAAGTGGTACCGTCTTATCAAAGAAGCGCATGATGACCTTGGGCACAAAGGTGTCTTCACGGTCCGCACACGCCTTCTCCTCTGCTCTTGGTGGCCTCTGCTTGTCAAGGATGTGAAGTGGTATGTCCGCACTTGTCACGAATGCCAGATCCGCCAGACGCAGAAGCTTCATATCCCCCCCACTGTACCCATGATAGGGGGCCTGTTTCATAAAGCTCACATTGACATGATGCTGATGCCCAAAGCCAGCAGCTACTGCTACATAGTACAGGCTCGTTGCGTGCTCACCTCATATCCCGAATGGCATATGTTGCGCACAGAAAATAGTGCCGCACTCACGTCCTTCATCTTCGAGGACATTCTATGCTGCTGGGGTCTGCTCACCAAGATTGTCACTGACAACGGTCCCACGTTCGTCCAAGCCTTAGATGCCCTGGCCATGCAATATCATATCCATCACATCCGTTGTGAGTCAAAGTGTGGAAAGGTGGTGAAAACCAACCAAAACCAACACAAAAGACAAATGTAGAGCGAGTGGTGGTGTGCCTCCGCGGAACCTGGAGGGCAGAAACCTGAATGTGGGGGGGGAACTTCAAGGAGAGGTGCTCCTGGCACAAGTCGACGACGAGTTACGCAGGAGAAGATGAATGGGTGATGATTGGATGGGGGATGCTGAACAGAGTGAAGGTGTTCAGCTGAAAGGACCTGGGATGAAGGACTTTGATAAGACGTGCTCCTTGCACAAGTCGATGACGAGTTATGCAGGAGTGGGAGGATGACTAAGCAAGACTTGCTGACTAAGTGTGGATGGAGCTTCAGATAATGAATGGTGGTAGATAGACTCTTCCAAATGAGCCTCAACTACCAAGTATATGAATGATGACAGATAGACCCCTTCGTGGAGCCTCAACTGTCGACGACGAGATGGGCACTGGACTGACTGCTGGACTGCTTCTGAATTGCTTCCTGATTGATTGTGATTGATTCTGGGTAGCTAAGTACATAGGGGTTTATATACTGAGGGGGGAGCACAGCTTGTGACAAACAAGGCACAAACACTTGGTAAGTAATGAGTAAGGACTGAATAATCATGATGAGTAAGCGAGAAATGATAAGTAAGCAGGCACAGAGGATTGGTAAGTATTGGCAGTGAATGAGTCAAGGATAGTCAAAATATCACAAAACGAGTCAAACAGAATCAGAAACTGAGTAAGCACACTGATATCACATTAGGGGGTGGCGATGCAAGTTAGATCTCGGCGGAGACATCTCTAGATCCAAAGATGGCATGACAGATGGACGGTGTTTCCAGATAGGGAAGTATTAATTCCAGAATTGAAGGGCATGAGTCAGGTGTCAAAGGGGGCTAGGGCATTGGGGGTCTGTGGGGGCAATGAGAGCATACGTGATCGTGTCTCCCACCCTTCCATCCTCTCAGCGAAGTTAACAAAAACTTCATGAACAGGGCTCTGATGGAGGAGGAGGAGAAGGGGGAACGTCTTCTGCTGGATCTTGCAGTAAGAAGGCAAGATGCATGTCATACTCATCATGAATGCGATCAGGGAGGCTGGAGGACAGTAGATTATACTGCAGCTGTCGCAATGCGGGAAGAATGATGGCCAAGACTGGAATAAAGACAGTGCAGGGAGCAGGGAGGAACGATCCATATGCTTCATCAACCGGGGAGACTGAAACGACCACATAAGACCTTTCTAACCGAGTGACAGACCTGAGGCGACCAAAGAACGTCCTTCTGGAAGTCATACTGACAAGGAGAACACGCTGACCAAGCTGCATGGGATGAGACGGGGCTGACAACGATGGGATGAACCAGGGGGCTTCAGGACGGAAGCTGGTGGGAATGCCTGGCAGATATACGTAGCCACTGTCTCTGGCAAATGAGACAAGTGAGATGACTGACGAAGAGGTGGCCATGATTGACGGACCTAGCGAAATGAGCGTCTGATGGATGGAGTGCTGTAGAAACGCGCAGGGTGCGAGGATCCTCTCCAAATTTGGAAGGAAGAATCGTGGGGCTGAGCACTTTAAGCGAGCATGGGAACGGAGTCGATATCTTTGGAAATGGTGGAGATACGACGAAAACCGGAATGCCGTACACGGGCGCTAAAAACCTTTAATGCGCGCTTAACTCGCTTCCTCTTTTCTCTTTAGCACTGATGACTCGTTCTTGTGCGAAGGATGACTGTTCACGTCCAACAGTCTTTCTACGCATGAGGCCTTTAGTCTTCATCTGCATGCTTGGGCATTGCGCGCAACTCGTCAACGAGTTAGGCAGAGTCAGCTGTAACCATGTCCACAACACCTTTGGTGTGTGACACCGTATCTCTCCTTACAACTCTCAGGCTAACGGCATTGTAGAGCGCCCCCACTATGATGTTCGCGAGGCTATCATGAAGAGCTGCAAGAATGATGATCGCCACTGGCACACCATTGCACACTCTGTCTTCTGGGCCGAGCGGGTCACCATTTTGAAATCCATGGGTCTATCCCCTTATTTCATGGTACATGGTGTCAAACCGCTGTTCCCATTTGACCTTGCTGAGGCTACCTTCCTTTTGCCCCTATCCTACGATGATGCGACACTGCTGACTACCACAGAACTGATTGCTTGGCGCACACACCAGTTACAGAAGCGTCAGGATGACTTAGACCAGGTCCGCGGCAATGTCCTCTGTGCACGCTTCCAGTCTATCCACCAGTTTGAAACTGCCTTTCAGCATCGCATTAAAGACCATAACTTCACCCCCGGCACCCTCGTACTTGTCTGCAACTCCCGCATAGAAAAAGAACTGAACCGGAAGACAAAGCTGCGGTACACTGGTCCCATGGTCGTCCTTCGTCGGACCACTGGGGGTTTGTACCTGCTGGCTGAGCTGGATGGCTCCATCTCCAAACTCCACTTCGCTGCATTCCACTTACTTCCCTACCACCCGCAGTCTCACACCCGCACAACCGTGACTCGCATTACTGGGTTGGATGATGACAAACTAGACCGCCTTCTTGAGGAAGCTGAGGATGACCCCACTGATGATGATGTGGAGGCTTTTTCCGTGGACAGCTGACTATCCGTCCTTTCCAGTATCCACAGTTTGTCCATCGCGCTATTCCCCCATACCCTCTTCTCCCATGATACCCATATCTCTTTCTGCGGCCTCACCCACCTCCCTGCGGCTTCTTCTACTGCACTTGTTCCTTCCCCCATGCTGACTGGGGACAGTCAGCATTCAAAGTCCCCCGCAGGGGTGACCAGCATACCACTTGATCCACCCAATATCAGACATAGTTCGTTTCCTTTTATCTGTTTTACCCTGGGTTTCATCCAGAGACCTCTATTCCACCCCAGGTTTCGTCCAGTGATTCTACTGATAGCTAGTCTCGTCCGGTGATTCTACTGATAGCTAGTCCTTGCTCAAAAAACAAAAAAACCGCTTACAAAAAGTCCAAAACCGTCCAGAAAAATAACAAAACACCGAATAAGTATATAGCCAAAACAACATCTCTCCTATCTCTCTTACTAGTCTCGCTGATGCTGTCCTCGGCCGCCCTATACTGCAGATCCTCGCAACCACCCCGCGCACTTCCTCTTCGATCGTGCAGTCAGCATGCGCCCCTTGATTTATTTTTCTTTCAATTCTCCTTCCGTCTCCTTACAATTGATACACAAAGACCATCCCAGCTACCCAATAAACAGTCCCTTTGCTTCCTCTTCAAGAATCCGTCACATCCTACCATCAAGATCGTTTCACGAGGACTTACCATTGAGAGAAGTCGAAAGTCGCATGAAGAAGCCAAGTTGGGTGGTACCCCACGCATCGTATCCTACTGCGGCTGCACTATCCTGCGGAACATCTTCAACCACTTTGGGTCATTCGCAACTTCACACAGAAGCAAGAAAAGTGGTATATTCAGCATGATGCACGCTGACATGCGGATAGGACAATGCAATGAATCTGAACTAGATACAATCGTTCCTACTCTACCCCAATCTTTTCCAGAGCTTCGGTGAGTTGATCGATGCGCACCTGCAGGCGAAGGTATGCGGCCTGCAACTCCACGGCCTCAGCACGAAGCAGCCTCAGCAACTGTGAGAGGTCGGCCGCGACCTTGGCATCGAGCCGGCTTCGCACTGGCACTTTCCCCTTCGCACATGTGTGGCTTTCGACCACCTTGACTTTGTTGTCATCCTCATCGTCATCTACAACTCTCTTGGACGAGCTCGCCTTCGCAGTCTTCGAGGCCCACACTGCTGGCCATTAACTTCGCACCTCCCGAGGTGGGGTCGCTACTTACCGACCAATGCGCCTGCCTGTGCCTTCTTTCCCACAGCCTTCGTCGATTTCTTGCACCCCTGCTTCATTCGCACACAGCCGTCGCACGTCCACCCAATGGGTCTGGTGCAGGCTGTCTTCTTCACTGTGCACCATGCACATGGGAGCTTGTGGAGGATCGAGCTGGGAGGAATGACGATCTTGGGCTCATCCTCATCTTCGCTCTCTGCGACGGTCTGCTGCGATCACTTTGGACTCCGGTGTCAATCGTTACCACAACGTTCGAACCACGCACTTACTTTCCACACCGGACAGGACACCACCTCTACATGCGACATCTTCTCTGTCGCCGCAGGCACTGCGACACTTGCACCCAGCCCTCCGGTCTCCTGCGCATTCTCATCCCCCATCTGGACGTCCTGCTCAGCCCTTGCATGCACTTCAGCCTCCTCCACATCCACCACTTGTAGACGTTGTCTGCTTCGGCCAGTATAGGTGCTTCTGCTGCGTCCACCCTTACTGTGACTCCGAGCTCCTTCCTGCACTCGACCAACAGCATAAGTGTAGCCTAGGAATGAATGCGATCAGCCTCCGCGCTACTGTACTACTGACGCATGTTCATCTCACTATCTTCTCCTCCCAGCGTTGCAGCCACATTGTTTTCTCCTCTTCCATTCCTTCACGATCCTCAGGGAAACACCTTGCTTCAGCCACGAGGATAGCCAATGCGGCTGCGATTTGCTGTCACAGGTCAGCCTTCTCCGCTTCGACTGGGTTGGGGGTGGCTGCACACACGAGTTGGGAAAGGCGAGGGGCACGGTTAGCAGACATGACTACAGCGATAGAGAAGGCGATTGATGAGGGGGAAAGAATCAAATCGATGCGAAGGTTTGAGCCACGCACTGACAATTATATACTTAGTGGCCATGAGGCGCTTATGTCATCGGTCTGGACGCCTATACGTGGCATTCAACAGTCTCCTTGTGTTCCTCAGCTCCACGCTTGCTTCGCTTCTACACAGAATCATCCAGTGTTCTCAAACCCTCGGCACCACACCGTTGCCATCACCACATGGCAAGCTAATTATGTCCTCCACACCATGTGGCTGACCAGGGATGGTCAGCATCTAAGTCCCCCGCAGGTGTGAGGAATCCACATTCCCTGGACATGTAAGCCCCTATCATTAACTGTTCCGTGACTACTGTTACGTCTGCTCCCCTCTCGCATTCACCATTGTTCACACGCTACCTTCCCACGCCCTCGCTCCCTCTCGTGCAGTGCTATACCCATGGCCACTGCTCCAGTTGTTGTTTTTCCTCGGACTCTTTCTCTTATCATGGTCTCTGTTCCTTTAGTGCTTGTAGTATACCCTCAGCCTCTGTTTTGGCCTGTCTTCTGTGTACATGCTGTCGCGTGGCTTTCCTTTACTGCAGCCTGTCTTACTTAGGTTCCGGGTTTTCCCAGACTATAAAACCCTGTACTTAGGTACAGAATGATACCTTTTGGCACTTGGAAGGTCACCACAAGTTTCCTTTACACTTTGTCTACACTGCACGTCTTGCATTCCGCCACACATGAACTATGTATACTGCTCGCACCACTCGCATCACCAGTACTATTCCACGGACCATGCTGCGCACGTCATGAACCACTACCACTACAAAGCACCAGGTCTCACCTTCTAGTCTTGACAGTCCAGAATCCCTTGGGACGAGCAATTCGTTCCCTTCATTTTTTATTGTTGTTATCTAAGCCATCTAGCTCATATTATACAGCTACTTGGACTTTTCCTACACCGCCTCCTGACCTCTCTTCGGTCCCTCCTGAGTATCATGAGTTTGCCAATGTCTTTAGTAAAGACAAGGCTATGGAACTTCCACCACACCACTCATTCGATCTCGAGGAAGGAGCTTCTCTGCCCATTGGTACAATCTACTCTCTTTCTCTGCCAGAGCTTGAGGCTCTCCACACCTTCATTGATGAGCATCTTGGCTATGGCTTCATCAAACAGTCCACCTCCACTCATGGTGCCCCTGTCCTCTTCATAAAGAAGAAGGATGGTTCACTCTGCCTCTGCATAGACTATCAAGGGCTCAACAAAATCATGAAAAAAGATCGCTATCTGCTGCCACTCATCTCCGACCTACTCGACTCTCCAAGCCACGCTAAAGTCTACACCAAGGTTGACCTCCACCATGCCTATCATCTAGTCTGCATCGCAGATGGAGATGAATGGAAAATGGCATTCCACACTCGTTATGGTTCTTACAAGTGGCAGGTAATGCCATTTGGTCTGACTAACATGCCTGTGGCCTTCCAGTGATTTGTTAATAGCATCTTTGCAGACATGCTCAATGTCTGCATCGTGGTATACCTCGATGACATCTTAATTTACTTGCAGAACTACATAATAAACCACATGATCATCCAGATGATTTGTCAGCATGTAAACAATGACAAACATTGGACTTGTACCATTAATCCTCCCTCTTTTACCACAACTCATGAAATCATCTCTCTAGCTCACATGGTCATTTTCTCAAGGAATTCTTATCAAATACTGGTGGCCACCACAGTTCCATCAGTATAACATGCTCTCAGAACCATCAGTCCCTTAAAAAACCTGCTGTCAGTCATTTCCTGGACTGTTTCCCCCCCCATGCCTGATGTATTCTGGGACTAATCAGTACTTGGAAGGCTGAAAATGTTATGGAGGTCAATCTGGCACTTCAGAACATGATGTACAAACCAGTCCCCTCTCAACCAATGTATTTCTGGCACAGGAACACTGATATGGAAGTTAGGGCAAGACAAAATCCTCTTTACCCCTGGGTGTCATCAGAAGGATATGCTACTGAACTGCCATGGAGCAGAATCCTGTGCTTCCATCTGGCCCTGAATATTGCCTTTGGTCACATATGACCAACTAATCCTTCCCCAGTCATCTACAGTTCAGATCAGAGCAAGATCTAGTGAACCCTCTTATGGTGCTCAGAGCACAAGGAGGTTTTGTCTCACCCCAACTTCCATATCAGTGTTCCTGTGCCAGAAATACATTGGTTGAGAGGGGACTGGTTTGTACATCATGTTCTGAAGTGCCAGATTGACCTCCATAACATTTTCAGCCTTCCAAGTACTGATTAGTCCCAGAATACATCAGGCATGGGGGGGGAAACAGTCCAGGAAATGACTGACAGCAGGTTTTTTAAGGGACTGATGGTTCTGAGAGCATGTTATACTGATGGAACTGTGGTGGCCACCAGTATTTGATAAGAATTCCTTGAGAAAATGACCATGTGAGCTAGAGAGATGATTTCATGAGTTGTGGTAAAAGAGGGAGGATTAATGGTACAAGTCCAATGTTTGTCATTGTTTACATGCTGACAAATCATCTGGATGATCATGTGGTTTATTATGTAATCATTTTTTCCCATCCTCCATGCCCACAATCCCATCAAAAGGTCACATTTCATGATTTCACCAGTCAGGGACAAAAGCATTGCAATGCACTTTTCAGAAAGAATAGGGTGTATCTCGGCATGTATTGCTTTGTTTGGACTGATCCTTAGTGCTCTGGAAAGCTTAGAGTCACCCCTTTCCAATGGTACAGGTATCACGATTATCTGTGCAGAATAGCCTGAGCTACATCAGCAACAAGTCACACCTCACAAACATTGCAACGCTTTTGTCCCTCACTGTATTCCACTCCACCTCCAGTCTCTCCACCTCTGCCTTCCACCTCTTGGCCTCCTTGCACTTGGCCTTGCACTCTGCCTTGCGCTCTCTCTCTCTCTGCTTGGCCTCCTCTCGTCGGCATGCCTTCTCCATGGACTTTTCCTGCTCGGTGTCGGTGGAGTCATCAGTGAGGATGACCAACTCTTCATCCGTGACTTGGGAGTAGTTGCAGATGTGGCCAGGGGTTGGCTGGGGGGTTTTGCTCTGGCACTGGGAAGACATGATGATAGGAGGAAAGGACGAAGGTTCAGTACACTAACATGTGTTTTTAAGTGGTACTTCGAACTCTGACAGAGCTCCACCACAGCTAAAGCCATCATCCTCAAGGCATCAAAATAATTTCAAATGATCAACTCGTGTTGATCTCGTCCCATACATGCGGCCTTCAGGGGTTCAGGCCCTAAGGGGGGGGGGGGGGGGGGGGGGGGGGGGGGGCACTGTCATAACTGTGCGATCACTCTAGGTCTTTACTCACTCCACACCCTCTTCTGCCAGTCGTTTGCTCACTCTGCACCAACTCCGCCCAACTTCTGTTGGTTACAAGTCATCTCCACTCCGACTGCTGTTGGACTTGTGTTGTTCTCCTACCAGACTGAGCAGACCATCCTCTGAGTGGTCATGTGACTACCTTCAGGCTTTTCCCTGACAGCATGCAGTCAGGTACTCTGCAGCACATGCATTGCATGGCCCAGCACCTGGACTGTTTCCTTTTTTGGATGTTCTATGTTACCCGTTCATATGTCCTCTGTCTACCCTTCATTCGTCATCTAGGAAGTTTTTACTTGAAAATTTCTGGGTCTCCATATGTCAGTTCCAGTTCTGGTTACTGTACCTCCATAGTAGTATAAAAGCATGTATCATACTCCGCCATTCCTCAGTATGAATATCAACTTTGTTCCTACTCCCTCTGATTCCATCTTCTGCCTGTTGGAGTTATCTCCAACTCTCTGTCTGTACTCTCCCTCTGAAATACAAGGGCTGAGATTGTGCAAGGGGGTAGTGCATGAGCTAAACCTGACACCCTCACTCCGCTCTGCCTTTGCTTCGGCAGACTTTGTTCCTGCCACCACTCTGCCAGTCAGAGTTCTGTTCCTGTGTGTCAGACTTGCTTCCAGACCCTCCTCTAGACCTTATATCGCATTGGAGTTGGTTGGAGTAGGCCCAGACTTGACAAAGCGTAATGACATCGGAATTTAATTCCGAGGGTTGGGGAGAAATTCCAAGCCCTCTGGGCGAAACCCTGAGATGCTACCATAATTCCAGATCACATTCTCAACACTCCCCCTCAATCAGAACAAAGTCCAAGTGCAGATGCGAAGTGTTTCGCCTTGACGCTGGGTGAAGGTTTGGTAAGGGTATTGGTGACCATGTCATCAGTAGGACAATAAATTAAATGAAAGGAATGGTTTTCCACAGCAAAATGAATGAAATGGTATCATATGTTGATGTGCTTTGTGCAAGCATGATAGCTGCCATCTTTGGTAAGTGCGATGGTGGATTGGCTGTCAGAATACAGTGGGATAGGGTGTTTGAGTGGTCGGAACACTTCCCCAATGAGCTGTCAAAGCCACAGGCCCTCTTTGGCTGCATGGGTTGCTGCCATGTACTCCGCTTCAGCAGTGGAGAGCATTATGTGTTCTTGTTTCCATGAAGCCCAATTGATAGCTCCACCATCTAGTAGGTAGGCATATCTGCTTATAGTGTATTGATGCTCCTGCAAAGCTCCATCTGCATCGGTATAGCCCTTGAGGCTGTGTTCTGAATTTCCAAACATTAAAGTGAGCGCTTTTGTGCTTGAGATATACTTGTAGATTCATTTCACAGCTTCCCAGTGAGTCATGTTGGGTGCATTGTTGAACTGCACGACTGTGGAGACAGCAAATGCAATGTCAGGGTGCATTCCAATGGCAAGGTGCATGAGCGAGCCAACAGTGGCATGGTAGGGTATGTTTTTCATGCATGCAGCTTCTTCGGCTGGCTGTGGAATTTCTCTGTGGGAGAGTTTTATGCCAGGGTCCATTGGAATTGTGGCAGGTTTGCAGTTGGTGAGGTTGTATTTCATCAGGATGGCCTTGATGTACAACTGCTGCAACAGTGATATGGTGCAGGCTTCCCTGTTCCATGTCACCTTCATTCCAAGTAGCCAACTGATGGGCCCTAGGTCAGAGATTTTAAAACAAGTGCTGATCTCCTGTTTAAATGAGTGGATTAATGATGGGGAACTGCCTGTTACAGTGCAGTCGTCGACATGGCTGGCAAGGATGAGAATTTCCGATCCAATGCGACCATAGAACACTCCCCAGTCTGCATGTGCTCTGGTGAGCCCAAGATCTGCAAGAGTAGTGCATAGCTTCTGGTACCACCAAAGTGCACCTTGTTTCGAGCCATATAATGCTACATTCAGCTTCCCAACTGGACAGGAAAAATTCCGCCCTACAGTGTAGCCCCCAGGGAGGTCCATGTAGATGTCTTCACCATCTCCAAGTTTGCCATTGAGGAATGCCAAGTGGAAATTAAATACATCAATATCCCAGTCATTGTGTGCAGCAACTGCTAGTATGGTGTGGAGAGATGCAAGTCTTGCAACAGGAGCATATGTTTCATCGTAGTCAACACCCTGGATCTGAGAATAGCCCTTAGTGACTAGGTGGGCCTTGTACTTCTCAATTTCTCTGGCAGCATTGCATTTGATCTTGAAGACCCATTTGCATCCTATGACATTTGCACCTTTGGGGGACTCAATGACATCCCAGGTATGTGCTTCCTCTAGGCTCTTTAATTCTGCATTTATGGCATTTTGCCACTTCAGCCAGTCAGCTCAGGATTTTGCTTTCTGTACTGTCGATGGATCCAGCCCTTTGGCTTCATCCATCCCTGCCACCATAGCATACACAATATTAGTGTCATCTTCATCAGTAGCTAGTTCTTCATTGAATACATAGGTAGTGTTTTCTTGGGATTTAGGGCTGTTAGGGTTGCTGTCACTCTCTCAGAGTTCTTTTATGAAGTCAAGAGGGATGCACCCATCATGAGTGCCTTCCCCTGTATGTAGATGCCTCATATAGTCTGATTTGAAGCACTGGCGAGTGGAACGATGAGGTTGAGGTGGAGGTGTTTCAAAATTGTCTCCAAGTGGGTCCAGAATGAGTCTCGGAATTTCCAAAGTTGCTTTGGTGGGTCGCTCAACCATCTGTGGGGCCTCGGAATTTCCCTGTGAAGCTGTGGAATTCCATTCTGAGGCTTCAGAATTTTGTTTTGAGGCTTCAGAATTTCTTTCTGAGGCATCAGAATTCCCCTGCTCCCCCTTGAGTGGCACACCATGTGGCATGGACACATCTTGGTGCTCAAAAATGACACTTCTTTCAATTCTGATTGCTCATGTGTCAGGCCAGTAGATGCAGTGGCTATTGCTCTCAGGATCAAAACCTACCCAGTGTCCATCTCAGGCTCACATGTCTAGTTTGGAGCCAGAGGTGTCATGGACCTTGACATGACATCCCCAGACTGGAATTTTTGAGAGGTCAGGTGGTCTTTGGTAGAGCATTTCATAGGGAGTTTTTGTGCCTAGACAGTGAGTTGACGAGCAGTTTTTGAGCCAAGTAGTGTGCATAATGGCCTCCCCCCAGAGGTTCTTGGGTAGGCTGCTGGCAACAATCATCGCACATACCTGCTCAACAAGTGTTCTGTTGAGTCATTCTGCAACTCCGCTGTGTTCAGGGGTATCATGGATGGTTACAGTGGGTCAAAAAAGTGTCCCAATGTTGGGTGATTTTGGAAAGAGTTGAGATTTATGAGAGAGCCAATAGGAATTAGTTCAAACTCCTGCAGGACCAAAATTAGTACTAACTGTTGCCTTGACAACAAGGGCTTTCTTATGTAATTTGGTTGACATGGCACCAAGATATAACCATTTTAAAATGACATGTCATTGGGACACTTTTTGAGCATGATCTTGTCAGTCATTATTTAGTAAATAACATAAAGATTTGACAACTTCTGAGGGATTTTGTGCTTCAACCCTGACTGATTATGTAATGTACATAATCCTGAGCCATAAAAATGGCTTGGGTCCCACTCAGCTAACCCTACTTGACCATGAAATGCATTTTTGCCTCTGCTAGAGCAAATATCCACCTTCTTTCTGAATCTGGCCTTTCTGCTCATCAAATCTCCTCCACAACTGGTCAGGGGAGCTCTACTGTTGCCAGTGTCATATCCATGACTCTCGGACTCGGACTCAGCCCAGTCCGGACCCCTAGCCCCTAACTCCGGTCAACTCCAGTCCTGGTCCAGCCTAGACAACCCAATCCCGGCCCTAGATAACTCAACTCCGGCCTGCATAACTCAAGTCCGGTGTTTTACCCCTATCTCCGGTCCGTTTTGGCCTCCCGGCCTTGCGCTGCTCCACCCTGGTCCTCCCAGGTCTATGTCCGGGTGACCCGGACATAACTCCGGTCTGTTTCCCTCTGTTTGTACTATATTTAGTCTAGCCCGTTCATCAGACTTTGTTTATTGTACAATCCTGTGTCTGACCCCGGTTATGCCGGTCACCCGGACTTTGGCTATTAGCCTCTGCATAGCCACTGTGGCTATCCTCGTCTTGCTAATCTTCTTGCTAATAGCTTATTAACAAGTCCGGCTCTATGTTCGTTATCCCGGACCGGCCTCCTGTATTTAACCCCTGTACATACTTCGTAGCACCCCAGTCAGAATATCAATTAAGTATTACCCTCAACTCCTGTACTACACCCCGAGACTACTCTATAGCTAAGGCCGAGCCTTAAGCTATCCCCGACCCCTGTCCCGGACCTCTCCCTGGCTTGCATAAGGGTACAGCACATAAGCTGAGACCAAGGGAGGTAGATCCAACCCTGGACCGGCTTCCCCTTGTGCGCACTCCAACACCGGTCGGTTTCCCATGCTACCGACCTTGTTCCCGCGCTCCCAGCCTTAAGTCTGGTCCTCCGGACTTAGCCCCTAACCTCCGGCCTCAACTCCAGTCCAGCCGGACTTGGCCCCTGTCTCTCGGCCTTGACTCTGGCCACTCGGACTCAGCCCCTGTCACCCAGTCTTGAAGCCTGGTCACTCCGAGGGTAAACCTGTACTTAACAGTATATTCTGACTCACACTTGTGCAAGCCATTGCATCATGTCTAGGTCCTGCTCTAGAGCCCCTACCCGTGACCCTGCCCATCAGGACTCATCGGGATACCTCTCCTCTGACTCCGGGGCCCAACCCGGAGATCTCTGCTAAAGCAGAGAGGTAACCCGGCACCCCTTGGCACTCTGCACACCCCCAGGTTGCATTACCCCTGACACTATGTCCTTAGTAGTCAAAACTTAATGCATCCATTCCCTCACTCCTGACCCCTACCTGCCACTCATTTCTTCCAGACTCTGGACCGGCCATGTCAACCCCTGAGTCGGACTCACCATCCGGACTCACCACCAACCTGGGTTCTTGCCTGAGCCCACTTCCAAGTCGGAGTTACCCTCCGGACTTGCCCCTGAGCTGGCCTCAACAACCGGACTCACTTCTGTTAGCTCCCCCGAGCTGTCTCTGACCTCTGGCTGGTCACCCCGGTCTTCACCACAGTCCTTACCTCAGTCATCCCAGCACTCTGTCCCAGCGGTCTCTAGGTCCAGTTCTACTGTTCTGGACACTGGGATCTCATCACTCATTTGACCTCCTGACTCCCTGATATTGGTCTTCGGACCTCTGTGCACCTCCGGTGCAACCCCCAGGCCTGGACTTGGCCAGTCCCGGCCCTCAACACCTTCTTTGGTTCCCCATCAGCACTCGGCTTCAGCGGTTTTTGGGTCCGGTCTCCACCCTCGGCCTTTGCTACACCGGCCTTGGAGCCTGGGACCCCCTTCCGGTCTCTAGACTGTCTGTTACCGGCCTGTCCGGCCTTGGCTGGCTTGTCCACACTCACCCGGACTTGCCTGGAGCCGGTTTGCCACTTCCCTCGGCCTCCTGCCCCTTGTTACTGGCCCTCTCGGCCCCGGTTTGGTTCAGCCACCTCACCCGGACTTGTCTAGACCTGTTACTAGGTTTTGGACCAGCCCTGGCTCTCCTCAGACCTTTCTGTTCCTCATAGACCCCTCCCGGGTCTCCTGTCCATTGTCCCAGTCCTGCACTAGTCACCTCGGCCTTGGGATGGTGCTTGTCCTTTGGACTTGCACCAGGCCTCGGCTCTGGTGGTCTTAGCTAGTGCATGACACCTCCATTTCGGTCTAGGACCAGTCTGCCAGCCCTCTGGCCCTTAGCCCGGTCCTGACCTCTTTTCCGGCCTCACTTTTCACTTAGAGGCACCCCCTGGGCATGCTAGCCCTTTGGACTTGCTCCTGACCCCCGATTTTCGGTCTAGGACCGGTCTGCTGGTTCTCCAGCCCCTATCCCGGTCCCGGACCTCGTTTCTGGTCCTTTCCCTGTCCTCTGTCCACCCCGGGATCCTAACCGGGTTAACAAGTTGGTAGCTTTGTACTCCGGAAGCCAAAACCGGTAGTCTCAGCTGAGACAAAACAATTAGAGTCTACCCCAGGATCCTAACTGGGTCAACAAGTTGGTACTCCAGTACACCAGAAGCCAAACTGGTGGTCTCGGTAGAGACAAATCAATTAGTGCACCACTCTGTTCCCCTTAGCAGTCCTCCTGGCTTGTCCTGCCAGACCCACAGCTTCACCAGGCTTTACAGCCCAGACTTGCCAGCTCCGGTCCCCTTGTGGCCCTGGCTTGTCCTGCCAGTCCCTCGGCCTCAACCCGGCTTTGTAGCCTTGGACCGGACTTGCTAACTCCGGTCCCCCTATTTGTGCATCTCCTGCTTGACAATCACCTTCAGGGATGCAGAATTGAGCACACTGCAAACAGTTTGGGAAGTGACAGGAGAGGAAAGGGCCACACACATTATATGGGTAGCCTGGACAGCATTTTCAGCTGTTCCAGAGGTCATACTAGAGACTATTCTCCTCTGCCAGGAGAAGAAGGTTGGTAAGGATGTCCTAGTTTGAGGATTTCCTTAATCTAGTGGGAACTCTTTGATGACCCTGGCAACAGTAGAGCTCCCCTGACCAGTTGTGGAGGAGATTTGATGAGCAGAAAGGCCAGATTCAGAAAGAAGGTGGATATTTGCTCTAGCAGAGGCAAAAATGCATTTCATGGTCAAGTAGGGTTAGCTGAGTGGGACCCAAGCCATTTTTATGGCTCAGGATTATGTACATTACATAATCAGTCAGGGTTGAAGCACAAAATCCCTCAGAAGTTGTCAAATCTTTATGTTATTTACTAAATAATGACTGACAAGATCATGCTCAAAAAAGTGTCCCAATGACATGTCATTTTAAAATGGTTATATCTTGGTGCCATGTCAACCAAATTACATAAGAAAGCCCTTGTTGTCAAGGCAACAGTTAGTACTAATTTTGGTCCTGCAGGAGTTTGAACTAATTCCTATTGGCTCTCTCATAAATCTCAACTCTTTCCAAAATCACCCAACATTGGGACACTTTTTTGACCCACTGTATGCATTGTTCTGTGCCTTGGGATTTCAGATATTCTGAAAATTCCACACTAAGATATTCTCCCCCACAATCTGAGTGAAGTTGCTTGACTTTGGTGTCAAACTGCATGTTCAGCCATGCTTCATAGGCTTTGTATGACTTGAAGGTCTCGGCCTTCATCTTCTGCAAGAATAGGGTGGTATAATGAGTGTGGTCATCAATGAATGACATGTAGTATTGACTATGGCCTGGGGTTTGGACTGGAGAAGGTCCCCAGAGATCTGTGTGGACCTCATCACCTAGATGTTCACAGCAGAGTGGGTCGTGCTCCTTCCCAATGGGCTTCCAAGTCACTTTGGCATATTCACATGAATTGCATGTGCCCATGGTGGAATGTGCTTTGTCCAGTTTAATTCCACTGATTGTGCCATCCTTCAGCATGCACTGGATGGCTTTGGGAGTGATGTGGCCAAGCCTGACATGTATCTCCTCCATGGTGAGGGATTCTGTGGCCTTAGTATGGAATGTCCATGGCCATCAGACAGAGTGCTTCTGTTATAACCATGCATTCACTCTAGGTCTTTACTCACTCTGCACCCTCTTCCGCCGGTCATTCACTCACTCCGCACCAACTCCGCCCAACTTCTGTCAGACTTGTGTTGCTCTCCTACCAGACCGAGCGGACCATTCTTTGAGGAGTCAGGTGACTGTCTTCAGACTTCTCCTTGACAGCGTGCAGTCAGGTACTCTGCAGCATGCACACTGCATGGTCTGGCATCTGGACTGTTTCCTTTTCTGGATGTTCTATGTTACCCACTCATATGTCCTCTGTCTACCCTTCATTCATCGTCTAGGAAGTTTTTACTTGAAAATTTCTGGGTCTCCATATGTCAGTTCCGATTCCAGTTACTGTACCTCTGTAACAGTATAAAAGCATGTATCATACTCTGCGGTTCTTCAGTACGAATATCAACTTAGTTCCTACTCCTTCTGTCTCTGACCTCTGTCTGTTGGAGTTACCTCCGACTCTCCGTCTGTACTCTCCCTCTGAAATACAAGGGCCGAGATCGTGCAAGGGGGTAGCACATGAGCTAAACCCAACACCCTCACTCTGCTCCACCTTTGCTTCGGTGGTCTTCATCTCTGCCAAAACTCCGCTAGTCAGAGTTCTGTTCCTGTGTGTCAGACTTGCTTCCGGACCCTCCTCTAGACCTTGTTTAGTGTTGGAGTTGGTCGGAGTAGGCCTGGACTTGACAGCTTCACCAGATATGCTCCAAACTTTATTCTGGGTGCCAGCTGGGTGGACAGTGAAATCATGGAGACCCTCTGGTCTTCTCTCAACATAATCTCACCATCAGCCCAGGGAATGGCAACAGCACATTGTCAGGAGTTGCTGGACTTCCAAATGAATGATAGTAACTTCCTCAAAATGATATGGATGCATATGTCATCACAGTACCTGGTTGACCACTGCTTGATTACTTGCACATAGCATCAGCATTGAAACAGAAGTTCAAGGTTGCCAAGCAGTCA
The DNA here is from genome assembly GCA_024663395.1 of Pisolithus tinctorius. Classification (NCBI taxonomy): domain Eukaryota; kingdom Fungi; phylum Basidiomycota; class Agaricomycetes; order Boletales; family Pisolithaceae; genus Pisolithus; species Pisolithus tinctorius. The sequence goes on along the minus strand of JANFAH010000048.1, from coordinate 163,473 downwards.
TTAGCAACAATCCAAGATAAATTCAACAAGTTGGATAGCAAGGTACCGGATGGCTTGCATCGGTCATGGGTGGAACAAGAACTTGTGGCGCAGTCATGCCAGCGGAATACTCTGCAGGCCATGGACATATATGAAGTCTGGCTGGAGAAGGGTAAGGGGGCCAACTGTATCATCTGTCCCATAACTTACATACATCATGGTAGCACCCACCATGAATGCCATTCAGATTGACCTAATCCATAATGACCATTCATTCAGCAGCTCATGTGGTTCAGCTACTTGGATTGCATGGGCATTAAAGGTTGAGCAGGCTCAAATAGTGCTTGCTATGGATACATGACAGATGGACACCAGGGCAACAGAGGCAGACCAGTTGTTGATTTCATGCTGGCAAGACCAGTTGCAATCACAGATTGATGCACTAGTACATGGAGCAGCCCAGTTCATCGGAAATGACTGGCAAGTTAACCCCAGGCAAAGGCCCAGAAGTATAGCCCCATTTGACAGGGACAGTAATGACAAAACTGATGATCCATTCCTCCCTGATCATGTTGCAAGTGTAGTACTCCAGCACTCAGCAACGCTAGTCCCTACTAGCACTTGGTGGTTAAACCACACCAAGTAAGCCAAGATACCTTGACCAAATAGCTCAGTGGTTAGAGCACCTGGTTGAAACCTGGGAGGTCCAGGGTTCAATCCCCTGTCTGGTCACATTTATTGCAACAGATCATCCTGGTCACCAGGAGGTCAGCAATGTTCCACTGCCATCATATATCAGAGTACAGTATTTCCATGACATGGGCCTTGGCAGTCTTGTGGAACAGGAAATACATCTGAGACAGGGCCAGGCAAATGATGCATTGCATGAATTGCATCTGGCCCTCATGGACAAGGCTGTGATATTTTGTACAGATGTCCAGAAAGGAGGGAACTACAAAATGATAACCCAGGCATGGGGCCAGATATTCAATGCAGAGGCAATGGTTCAGTGGCATGCCACCATCTATCACCAGTGCTGAAAGCAACTTATTGCACTGGGGGCTGGGGAGGACATTCTTGGCAAATACCAAGAATTGAATAGGGCAGACCTGACTGTGAGTGCTGCAATTGCAGACCCAAATGCAAGAGGTCATTGTGACAACACTCTGGCCTGGTTTTGGACTGTGGACCTTGCCTGGGATTCTGCCATGAATGACAGGATGTCAGAATTGTTGCAAGTGTAATACTCCAGCACTCAGCAATGCTAGTCCCTACTAGCACTTGGTGGTTAAACCACACCAAGTAAGCCAAGATACCTTGACCAAATAGCTCAGTGGTTAGAGCACCCAGTCAAAACCTGGGAGGTCCAGGGTTCAATCCCCTGTCTGGTCGCATTTATTGCAACAAGAATGTAGGCAGATCAATTGGGCTTGTGTGAAATACTGACTGAATTATCACAGTTTATTGAGTCAACTGGCTGCATACAAAAGTGCTACAGGATCACTGGGAAGAAGAGCTAGAGTTACTCACACTGGAGACTGGGTGGACACAGAAATTCTTCTTACACAAGGAGAAATTCTGGAGTGGCCAGCATATGGAGGCATTGGCAGTGGGCAATACTGGTTTCACATGTTATTTGGCTAGGCAGTCCCAGATGTATCGGGATTTAGCTGGAACACTAGGATTTACTTCAAGATAGGAATTGGCAGAGTAATGTGCATATATCTCTAGATAGTATGAAACTGGGGAAATTACATATCAAGATTCTAATGAGATGTGTAATGAGGACAGCACCCTACTTATTGCTGGCTCCTGGCTGGGTAACTGAATTGACTTGGAAGTCCTCAAGCTGGTCCTGTACTTGTCCAAGGCTGTCAAAAAGGGTGAGCTGTTCACTGCAGAATTCCATCACACCATGGAGCCAGTGAATTTCCTCCTCCTGATGGATCATCTCATCACAGCTTTCAATCAACCAGCCAATGCTGACTGATGGCATCTGGTCCATGTCACACAGCAGTGGGAGAGTCTCTTTTGTTCAAACAACCCAAGTTTAAGGCCTTGTGCACAGTGTAAGAGACTGAAGAAAATTTCACTGGGCACAGAGCAGTAAGTGTGCAAAAATGATAAACAAATGTAAATAGTAAACATAAGCAAAGCAAGGACACTTAGAGCACAGCTAAGTGTCCACTACAAGTCTGTAGAGTGAGAAAAGCACATAATAAAAGACAAACTGCAAAATGAGGTGCACAGGCACCACATATGAACATCTTTTCCTTCCTATGGCATGGATGGATTCAATGGAATGATCAAAAAATGACCACCATGCACCTCAACCCCAACAAAGAATTCCTTGGCCTCCTGCAAAACTTCCTCCAATGACTGATGATCATACCCATCCAGATGGGTAGGGTCCCTTGTCCACCAGGTATGTGGCATAGGGCCAGTGTGGATCATATGTCTCACCTCTCCTCTTTTGACCAGCAGCACATTCAACTCCATGATGTGTGCCAGCAGGGCAGTCTCTCCCATATTTTGTATGACTGTCCACCAAAGCAGTTCATTGGCAACATATGGGACCTTCATGATTGTCCCATATGAGTGTTACAGTGGTGCCTCTGCACCTCTGTTCGCATTTTCACTTGTTCTATCATTATTAGCTACACTAATATGGTCTAAGTTCGCATTCCTACACTATACAGTGTTGTGGTGTGTTGTGACTATTTGTTTTCCCTTGTTTATCATTTTTGCGCACTTAGCAGTTCTGTGTGCCCAGTGTATTTTCTCTTCAGTCTCTTACACTGGGCACAAGGTAATGTCAATACTTAGCTGTTGAATACAGTCTCTTACACTGGGCACAAGGCCTCCAGGTTGGGTTAATTGAACAATGAGTTGCAGGTAGCCAGGGCCTGCTTCAATATATGCTGTGGAAAAGTCTGTGACACAGTGAACCAGCATCCATTTTGACAAACTCACTGTTTCCACCTGAACCTGCTGATACCAGTCATCTGGCAGTTGATCACTTGGGTTGTTGGTCTGCTGCAAAGCATATGTGAACTGTCTAAATCAGACACCAATGTATTGGATTATCATGGAGAGGTAGGATAGATTAGCGGTCCTGACATCCATGGTGATTTGGAGTAGAGTTGGATTGGGTGAAAATGTTATTACATAGCAATGTGGCTGACACATGTGATGACTGCAAGATAAGAGATCATCAATAATCTCATCCTGGGAGGCCAGAATAGCAAGTGGCCTATCCTGGTGCAGTGGCTGGATATCAATCTGAACAATGCTGATGATGTGACCATAGTGTATCTATGCATTACTGGCACTGCCAGACCTGTACTGGGAAAGGCCGCATTGCATTTTCTCAATGGCTGTGGAATAGGCAATTAGTTGGAAAGGCCCCAGGCTATCATCCAATGCCTGTGGATGGTGTATAATGAAAGGTCCACATGCTGAAACGTGACCAGCATGGTAGGAAGTGTTCATATATGATGCCTGTGCACCTCATTTCGCAGTTTATCCTTTATTATGTTCTTTTCTCACTCTACAGACTTGTAGTGGACACTTAGCTTCGCTCTAAGTGTCCTTGGTTTGTTTTTGTTTACTATTTACATTTGTTTATCATTTTTGCGCACTTACTGCTCTGTGCCCAGTGAAATTTTCTTCAGTCTCTTACACTGGGCACAAGGTATGTCTCCTGTAGTATTTACTTCAATGTTAGTCTCTTACACTGGGCACAAGGCCTTGAGGTTGGGTTATTTGAACAGGAAGTGTAGCTAGTGCCAGACCTGTAGCAGAACATTGTATCTGTGCATTACTGGGACTGCCAGACCTGTACTAGAAAAGGCTGCATCATGTTTTCTCAATGGCTGTGGAATACAAAATTAGGTTGAAAGGCCCCAGTTTATCATCTAATGCTTTGGCATGGTGTATAAAGGAACATGAACACCATGAAATGGAACCGGTGTGGTAGGAAGTGTAGCTAGCACCAGAGCCATAGCAGAACTCACCATCTATTGCCTCTATCTTGGTACCCATACCATGCTGGAATAATATGTAGAAGCCAGAGGTACTATGCCACCATAGTGGCACCTGTTTTCAAAGGCTTGAATGGTCATTACCAATGCCATGTAACCATGGCAGCTTCACTATGGTCCAGAAAACACTGGCATACATAGTGACAGTTCCATACTACACACTACAGGCTACCAGATAACCCATCATCAACACTGTGCTTGCTATATCATCTTCCAATCTTAATGGCAATAAATCACAGCACCACTGAGGATATTACACACTATATGTGCTGGGAATTCTCCAGTCAAACCTTCCCAGGACCAAATGCCCCCAAACCAGATCCTCCACTTCAGATTCAAATGCAGCATTGTCACTATGAATCAGATAGTGGCCAGCATGCATGTGGCATACAATAATAGAAGTAAGCTGATGTCCCAGCTGAATGTAAAATCAAATGTAAATTGTATTGCAGAGCAAAGCAGCATCAATCTGATCCAGCTTTCTGAATGCCTTTCAGCTATGGAATTGGGGGTTGATGAAACCCAGGAGGCAGGCCACCTGGCAGTGCATCCATCAAGTCTGACTGGCTTTGTGGATGAACCTATGGTAATCCTTGGTACCAGCAATACCATTGCATTGTGGTACCTTCCTGGTGCCATCACCAATGATTTGCAAGTCAGTTCAAACATGTCCTTTACACTCTATATTATTCAGGCATCCCTGCAGACACACATGCTTGCCACTCTGGACCCCCTTCACCACATGATGTCCAAGAGTATGACAAGTGGCTCCTGGCAGAAAAATGCTGAATATTTCAATCACACTTCATGGTCACCAGGGTGCCTGGAGTTTTCCCCAGCCAGGCACCAACAGGGGCATATGGTATGGTTATATTACCTCAGGGGTATGTCTCTCAAGTGGCATCCAGACCCTGAACTTTGCCCCATCAGTTTCCACTGACCTACAGATGGATGCTGGTTGTGAATGGTCCCAGCAGTCTTACCTCCTGGCTGCCATCCTCTCTGGTGTGCTTTCAATTATGCACCCAGGCCTGTATGAGGCTGGAAGGCAAGCCATGCAGTTGTTGGACACATGGTCAAGTCAGCATAACCAAGATATGCAGGATGCCTTGCAGCACTGGCCATTGGTTTTTACTAATGTCTCTAACTGGACCACACCCTTTCACTGGGACCCACACTCATGGTCCAATTGGTATGACATGCTTGTCATGGTTGGTGATTATGAAGATTGTGTATTGGATATCCCCATGCTTGGCCTTCAGTTCCTTTACAACCCCAGCACTGTAGTTGCATTTTCTAGCCAGCTTCTTTGACATGGGGTTAGTGCTGTGGGTGGGAACCAATGTTGCTTTGCCTATTACATGAGGGACAACATACACAATTGGATAGGGATACCCCATGGGGATTGGATGAGAGTTCAGAATGTCTGGACTTCATTGATGCCTGCAGGTCTGGTGGGACCTTCCATATAACCTACACTTATCCAATAGGGGGTGTTCAAATATCCACTTTACTGAGGCCCTTGTGCCCAGTGTAAGAGACTAAATTCAAGTAAATACTACAGGAGACATACCTTGTGCCCAGTGTAAGAGACTGAAGAAAATAACACTGGGCACAGAGCAGTAAGTGCGCAAAAATGATAAACAAATGTAAATGATAAATAAAAGCAAACCAAGGACACTTAGAGCGAAGCTAAGTGTCCACTACAAGTCTGTAGAGTGAGAAGGAAACATAATAAAGAATAAAATGCGAAAAATGAGGTGCACAGGCACCACATATGAACACTCCCCCCTGAATGTGCACCTCTGCCCTCAAGTGTTCCCCCTTGATGTCCCAATTCCAAGGGCCTTGCAGAACTCCATGACTTTGGGCTTAGGTAGCGCTTTTGTGAGTAGGTCAGCTGCCATGTACTCTGCCTCAGTGGTGGACAAAGCGACGACTCCCTGCAGCTTAGAACACCAAGATACTGCCCCAGTGCCCATCTTTACCACATATCCACCAGTAGATCGCCCAGAGTCCTTGCAGCCACCATGATCTGCATCAGTGAAGGTGATAAAAGGCTCAGAAGTCGAAGGATCAGGGGAATAAGTGAGGGAATGGTCAAGGGTACCCTTGAGATAGTGCATGAGGTGTTTTACAGCTAGCCAGTGAGCCCAACCTGGATTAGAGTTGAATCTGGCAAGGACTCCAACAGTGTAGGCAATGTCTGGGCGAGTGGTAGTGGCTAGGTACATCAGAGCACCTACAGCAGAGAGATAAGGGACATTGTGCATAGTTTCGACTTCCTCAGGAGTCTGGGGAGCTTGCTGGCGAGATAGATGAAGATTTGGCTCCATTGGAGTCGAAATAGGCTTGCAATCAGCCATTCCAAATCGCTCCAAGATATCTATGCAGTATTGGTGCTGGGAGAGCGAGATCGAGCGATTGGGGCGGTCCCTATCTATTTTGATGCCTAGCAGCTGAGTGGTAGGGCCAAGATCGCGAATTTTGAAGTGTTGGCTGAGCTGGGAGACAAAGGAGTCAGTGGCAGCTTCAGATTTCGATGCAAGAGTCATATCATCGACAAAGACTGGAAGGATAATGGTAACACCATTTTTGGAGTAGATATAGATGCTGGCATCAGAATAAGTTTGTCAGAAGTCGAGGGACTCGAGTACAGCCCGCATCTTCTTGTTCCAGCGGTTTCCGTCCTGTTTACTGCCATAAATCGCTTTTTGGAGCAGACACACCTGAGATCTGGGGTTTCCCTCCACAAATCCTTCTGGTTGTGCCATATACACTTCGCAATCCATCTCCCCATTCAGATAGGCATGGGAGACATCAACAGATCGCAGGTGGAGGTCTATGGAGCCATCAGCATTGCGCTTCACCTTGAATACCCACTTGGAGCAAATAACTTTGCTTCCAGGAGGCCTAGGGACGAGTTTCCATGTCCCATTGCTCTGGTGCGCTCCCAGCTCCTCCAGGGCAGCTTCTCGCCATTTCTCAGCATCTGGGCGTTGCATAGCCTCTGCAAATGTGAGTGGCTCGTCAGGAAGCGATGCAGACATAGCCAGCTCATCATCACTCTCCTCCATGTCCTCTACATCATCCAATTGTGCAGGAGAGAGCTTCCACCAATCTCTAGGCTTCTGTCTGTGCCTTCTAGGCAGTCTAGCACCGATTCCAATTGGACTGGGAGCTCTTGGAGGTGGCACAGGCGATGGGGTGTGAGGAGGAGGAGCAGGAGGTTCTGGGAGAGCAATAGGAGGCTGAATGATGTCTGGATCAGCAGCTATTGGTTCAACATCTCCCCCTTGATCCATTACATCATCAGATTCGCTGTCAGAGTCCAGGTCTGCACTAGGGTGGTAGTGCTGATGATTAGGAGTCGGTGAGGGTGTTAAAAGCGGTGTTGGTGAAGGAAGCATGCCAGGACGAGGTAGGGAAGGGGTTTGAGTGCATCTTGCCAGCCAAGCAAGGCTCACAGATAGGATCAGGCATAGCTTTCGAGTCTAGTGTCATTCCTGTCACTAGGTTTTGCTCCAGAAGGGACTTCACCCCAGCGAGATTGTGGTGGGCAAGTCTCCTGTGCCATAGATCAACATCCAGGGGTAGAGTCGCAGCTGCAGATGCATACTCAGTGAGGGGGACAGGATAGGAACACATTTTGGGCTGTAATTTCGCAGCCAATGGCGGTGGGGCATCATATGAGCAGTGGTGCCTGAGTCTGCGATCCAATGGACATCAGCATCGAGTTGGAGAGGGCAGAGAGGGGAGTAGGGCTCAGGGAAGCGAAGACTTGCATTTCCTGCGAATTCTACTGCTTGGGCAGCACTCTGGTTCGAAGAGGCAGTTGTTGGCGCTGTCCCAGTTGCTGGGGAGGAAGCAGACGACGTAGAAGCCTGATTTGCGGTGGTGGTGCTCTTCTTTTCCTTCTTATTCTTCCTAGAGCGATAGAAAGCCTTTGATCTCTCCATATTTACACACTTGTGGATACAGTGCCCTGGATAATCACAGAATGCGCAAGGGGATGCAGTTGGGCACTTGCAATTTGTGGAGGAGGTGTATAACGCGGTCTCCGATGTGCCTGAGTCAGGGCGTCGCTTTCGCTGCAATTCTTCGGCCAGGAACGCTTCTTTGAGTTTTTCTTTGTCCAGGGATTGGAACAGGAGAAGGGAAGAGGCAAAGTGAGAGTAATCTTCGCCTAGGGAGCGCACCATAGCCATACAGACAAGCTCATTGTCCATATCCTGGATGGAGTAAGGTGTAGATGAATTCTGAGGGCACAATTCTTGCATCTGCTGCTTTCTGATCGAAAAGAAATCGTCCCAAGCATTGAAACGAGCTCCAGGGCATTGCTGGAGATGGATGGAGGCTAGAGTCGACCATATCTTCACAGGATCATCCTGTACAGCATCCACATGCGTCCTCTGCTCACTAGAGAGGGCCAGGTAGAGTTCTCCTGCCGCTTTGTCCGCGCTGAGGTCTGATATGGTTCTAGCTTCGGTTTTGGACTCATCAGGGCGCTTTTCAGTGCCACTGACAATAGTCCAGAGGCCTTTGGTGCGCAGGAAAGCCTTCATTTCGCCTTTCCAGGTGTTTTAGTTGGAGGCAGTAAGTTTGGTCACAGAGAGCGTCGAATGGGAGTGGTCCTCAGCCATTGGAGCGATTTTTAAGGGTAGAAGAGGAGCAGGGAATGGATGGGGTGAGTCTCGAAGCTGGGAGGCGAGAAAATCGCAATAGAGGATGAGGAAGTGGGTTTGGCAGGTCGAAAATTTGCGCAGAGGTGGATGACGTGTTGTATGACGTGGCTGGGAATTCCTAGAGCGCGGGGCTCATAACCTGTTAAAATATCCCACAACATAGGCCATGTGCCCAGTGTAAGAGACTGAAGAGAAAATACACTGGGCACACAGAATTGCAAAGTGCGCAAAAATGGTAAACAAAGGACAACAAACAGTCACAACATACCATAACACTGTATAGTGTAGGAATGTGAAGTTAGACAATATTAGTATAGCACAGACCCAATCCCAGCTGAATAGACAATTTTGTTGTCTGCTAGCTTGATAGGAATGTGTTTTGGGCTGTAATTTCGCAGCCAATGGCGATGGAGGGTCATATGTGCAGTGGCGCCCGAGTCTGCGATCCAATGGATGTCAGCATCGAGTTGGAGAGGGCAGAGAAGGGAGGAGGGGTCAGGGAAGCGAAGACTTGCATTTCCAGCAAATTCTACTGCTTGAGAAGCGCTCGGGTTCGACGAGGGAGTTGTTGGTGCTGTCCCAGTTGCTGGGGAGGAAGCAGACAAGGTAGAAGCTTGATTTGCGGTGGTAGTACTCATCTTGTCCTTCTTATTCTTCCTAGAGCGATAGAAAGCCTTTGATCTCTCCATATTTACACACTTGTGGACAAAGTGCCCTGGATAATCGCAGAACGCGCAAGGCGATGAAGATGGGCACTTGCAATTCGCGGAGGAGGTGAATAATGCGGTGTCCGATGTCCCTGCATCAGGGCGGCGCTTTCGCTGTGATTCTTCGGCCAGGAACGCTTCTTTAAGCTTCTCATTGTCCAGGGATTGGAACAGGAGAAGGGAGGAGGCAAAGTGGGAATAATCTTTGCCTAGAGAGCGCACCATAGCCATACAGACAAGCTCATTGTCCATTTCCTTGATGGAGTAGGGAGTAGTAGAGTCCTTTGGGCGCAATTCTTGAATTTTAGACATAGAATCTTCGATTGTAGCGATTAGGGAGTTGAGGGACTCATCTGGGTGCTTTCTAATGGAGAAGAAATCGTCCCAGGCATTAAAACGAGCTCCAGGGCGCTGCTGGAGGTGGATGGAGGCTAGAGTCGACCCGATGTGCACAGGGTCGTCCTGTACAGCATCAACATGAGTCCTTTGTTCGCTGGAGAGCGCCAGGTAGAGTTCTCCTGCTGCTTTATCCGCTCTGAGGTCCCATTTCGCTCTAGCTTCGGTTTTGGACTCATCAGGGCGCTTTTACGTGCCACTGACAATAGTCCAGAGGCCTTTGGTGAGCAGGACAGCCTTCATTTCGCCTTTCCAGGTGTTGTAGTAGGAGGAGGTGAGTTTTGTCACAGAGAGCGATGAGTGGGATTGGTCCTCGGCCATTGGGGTAATTTTTGAGAGTAGAAGACAAGGAGGGAATGGATGGGGTGAGTCCCGAAGCGGGGAGGCGAGAAACTCGCAACAGAGGGCGAGGGAGTGGGTGTGGCAGGTCGAAAATTTGCGCAGAGGTGGATGACGTGTCGTATGACGTGTCTGAGAATTCCTAGAGCGCAGGGCTCATAACCTGTTTAAATATCCCGATCAGTAGGCCTTGTGCCCAGTGTAAGAGACTTATATTGAGGGAAATACTACAGACAACATACCTTGTGCCCAGTGTAAGAGACTGAAGAAAACGTCACTGGGCACAGAGGAGTAAGTGCGCAAAAATGATAAACAAATGTAAATAATAAACACAAGCAAACCAGGGGCACTTAGAGCAAAGACAAGTGTCCTCTAGAAGTCTGTAGGGTGAGAAAAGAACATAAATAGTATAACATGCGAAATGAGGTGCACAGGCACCACATATGAACAGAAACTGTGCGGAGAGGTGGATGTGTTCAAATAACCCAACCTGAAGGCCTTGTGCCCAGTGTAAGAGACTGTATTCAACAGCTAAGTATTGACATTACCTTGTGCCCAGTGTAAGAGACTGAAGAGAAAATACACTGGGCACACAGAACTGCTAAGTGCGCAAAAATGATAAACAAGGGAAAACAAACAGTCACAACACACCACAACACTGTATAGTGTAGGAATGCGAACTTAGACCATATTAGTATAGCTAATAACAATAGAACAAGTGAAAATGCGAACAGAGGTGCAGAGGCACCACTGTAACACTCCCCCCTGAATGTGCACCTCTGGAGAGTCAAGTGCTCCCCCCTGATGCGCCAAGTCCCAGCATCTTGCAGAACTCCATGACTTTGGTGCGGTGTAGCGGTTTGGTGAGGAGATCAGCAGCCTGGTCGCTTGTAGAGACAAAAACAGGTGAAATCAGGTTTGCCTGGACTGCATCTCTCAGCCAGAAGTAGCATAAGTCAAGCTGCTTCATCCTCCCATGATGCTCTGGGTTTTTCGCCACAGAAATCGCAGATTGGTTGTCCATGCGCAAGGAGGAAGGGTTAGGGAGAGAAAGGCCAATTTCCTGCAGGAGATTTCGCATCCACTTGATTTCCTTGCCAGCCTGGACTGCAGCCATGTATTCTGCCTCAGTGATGGGGTCTGGATCAGCGCCTACAGGTTCAACATCTCCCCCTTGATCCAGTACACCATCAGATTCGCTGTCAGAGTCCAGGTCTCGAGCAGGGTGGTAGTACACATGGCTAGAAGTCGATGAGGGCGATGAGATGGGTGTTGGTGAAGGTTTGGGTGAATTTGGAAGGTCAGGGATGTCTGGAGAGGGACTAGTAGGGCGAGCGAAATCAGCCCTTTCTGAGATCACTGTGTGGTTTGTAGTGGGATTGTAGACCTTCCAGCCTTTGTAGCCTTCAGGGTAACCCATAAAGACACATTTCTCCATGTGGGGGTCTAGAGGTCGCCTCTTGTCCTTCTGGATGTGTACATAGGCTGTACAGCCCCAAACTCGAAGGTGGGACACATCTGGCTTTCTCCCATGCCAGAGCTCATAAGGGGTCGCATTCTGGACCGCTTCAGTAGGGCATCTGTTCCAAACATGGACCAGGGAAGCGAGGCACTCACCCCAGAAGGCCTTGGGCAGTCCAGACTCGTCCAACATGGTTGTAATTCGCTCAGAAAGCAGTCTGTTGGCTCGCTCTGCAACTCCATTCTGCTGAGGTCGATTTCTGACTGTGTGCTGGCGTAGGATACCGCACTGGGTAGTAAAATCATCGAATGCCTTGCTCATGTACTCCCCTCCTTTGTCATCGCGCAAAATCTTGATTTTTCGCTCTGTCTGGTTCTCAGCAAAGGCTTTGAAGGTCTTAAAGGCCTCAAAGACATCAGACTTCGCTTTCAGAGGCAAAACAAAGCGAAAGCGAGAGAAATCATCGATAAAGGTGACCCAATACTTGTAGCCAGAGAAAGAGGGGTGGCCCACATGGTGTACATCGCTGTGGACGAGTTCCAGAGGATGTGAAGCGCGCCAGGACGAGGTAGGAAAGGGATTTGCATGCATCTTGCCAGCCAGGCAAGGTTCACAGACAGGGTCTGGTGTAGACTTTGAGTCTATGGCCATTCCAGTCACTAGATTTCGCTGTAGGAGTGATTTAACACCAGCCAGATGGTGGTGGGCGAGTCTCCTGTGCCATAGGTCGAGATCTAGAGCCAGTGTAGTTGCTGCTGAGGCATACTCAGTGAGAGGCACAGTTTCACCCTCCAGGAGTGCGGAGTTGTTATCCGAAATTTGCGCAATGAAGAGAGGGTGTCGAGAGCGCAGCCTAAAGGCCATCTGCGAAGAGTTGATGCTCACAGTGAAGCCCCTGGTGCGACAGTGAAATAACACAGATAGTAGATTATTGCGAAGATCAGGGACATGAAGAACATTGCTAAACTCGACAGCACGCCGCTTTTGACCTCCCACCACAGGCTCAAACAGCACAGACCCAATCCCAGCTGAATAGACGATTTTATTGTCTGCTAGCTTGATAGGAACGCGTTTTGGGCTGTAATTTCGCAGCCAATGGTGATGGGGCGTCATATGAGCAGTGGCCCCCGAGTCTGCGATGCAATGGATGTCAGCATCGAGTTGGAGAGGGCAGAGAAGGGAGGAGGGGTCAGGGAAGCGAAGACTTGCATTTCCTGCGAACTCTACTGCTTGGGATGCGCTCTGGCTCGACGAGGAGGTTGTTGGCGCTGTCCCAGTTGCCTGGGAGGAAGCAGAAGGTGAGGATGCTTGATTTGCGGTGTTGGCAGGTTTCTTGTCCTTCTTATTCTTCCTAGAGCGGTAGAAGGCCTTAGACCTTTCCATCCTTTCGCATTTATGGATACAGTGGCCTTCATAATCACAGAACGAGCAAGGGGACGAAGTTGGGCACTTGCAATTCGCGGAGGAGGTAAATAACGCGTGGTCCGATCCGCCTGCATCAGGGCGCCGCTTTCGCTGCGATTCTTCGGCCAGGAAAGCTTCCTTTAGCATTGTCCAGATCCTTGATGGAATAGGGCTTAGAAGTATCCCCAGGGCGAAGTTCTTGGATTCTGGACATAGAATCTTCGATTCTGGCAATCAGGGAGCTCAGGGACTCGTCTGGCTGCTTCCTGATCGAAAAGAAGTCATCCCAGGCATTAAAACGAGCACCAGGACGTTGTTGGAGGTGGATGGAAGCCAGGGTAGACCAGATTTGTACAGGATCATCCTGTACAGCGTCTACATGGGTTCTTTGCTCGCTAGAAAGCGCCAGGTACAGTTCTCCAGCTGCCTTGTCCACTCTGAGGTCCCATTTGGTCTGAGCTTCGCGAAAGTTTGGAGTCATCAGGGCGCTTCTCAGTGCCACTGACAATGGTCCAGAGGCCCTTGGTGCAAAGGAAAGCCTTCATCTCACCCTTCCAGGTGTTATAGTTGGTGGAGGTGAGTTTTGACACAGTGGTCGACGAGTGGGAGTGGTCTTCGGCCATTAGGGCGATTTTCGAGCAGAAAGGGCAAGCAGGGAATGGATGGGGGGAGTCTCGAAGTTTTGGGTGCAAGGAAAATGCAGTAGAGGCCGAGGAAGTGGGTGTAGCGGGTCGAAAATTCGCGCAGAGACTGATGACGTGTCGTATGACGTGTCCAGAAAGTCCTAGAGCGCGGGGCTCATAACCTGTTCCAATAACCCAACCTGAAGGCCTTGTGCCCAGTGTAAGAGACTATATTCAACAGCTAAGTATTGACATTACCTTGTGCCCAGTGTAAGAGACTGAAGAGAAAATACACTGGGCACACAGAACTGCTAAGTGCGCAAAAATGATAAACAAGGGAAAACAAACAGTCACAACACACCACAACACTGTATAGTGTAGGAATGCGAACTTAGACCATATTAGTATAGCTAATAACAATAGAACAAGTGAAAATGCGAACAGAGGTGCAGAGGCACCACTGTAACAGGATGACGTGTCATATGATGTGTCTGGAGAGTCCTAGAGCGCTGGGCTCATAACCTGTTCAAATATCCACTTTACTGAGGCCCTTGTGCCCAGTGTAAGAGACTTTATTCCAGTGAATACTACAGGAGACATACCTTGTGCCCAGTGTAAGAGACTGAAGAAAATAACACTGGGCACAGAGCAGTAAGTGCACAATAATGATAAACACATGTAAATCATAAATAAAAGCAAACCAAGGACACTTAGAGCGGAGCTAAGTGTCCAGTGAGAAGAGAACATAATAAAGAGTAAAATGCGAAAATGCGGTGCACAGGCACCACATATGAACACATCCTCCCTCCTCCTCATCTCCACCCACTCTGCCCAGGTGTGGTAAAGCGCCCACTCATTGGCTGTCCACCCTGCAGCCACTGCCCTCCACTCCACTGCCTCTGCCATCCTCTCGAAGGCCAGTGCAGTAGTCTTGTGCGCTTCAGCCTGCTTCTCCATGGCCTGCAGCTGCCACTCCTGCTCCCACTCTGCCCACTGCATGTGGACTCTTGCACCAGTAGGACCCTCAAGCAGGGTCACTGGTTCATCTTCCTCTCTGCTGGCCTCCCACTTGTCATCCACCTCTTTCGTTTCCATTGCTCTCTCCTTCCCCTTCCCTCATGGTACGTTCTTCTTCTCCCCTTGGGAGCTCCCTGTCTCCACTCTCTTCCATGATGGCCCCACCACCACATCCTCCCTTGTCCAACTACATACCTTTTTCTTCTTGTGACAGGGCACACAGGCCCTGGTCTTGCCTTGTCCTAGCTCGCACTGCCCCACAGTCAGGCTTGCTACACAGCGAGTGCAGGGGGGCCACCTGGTCATGGTGACCACCACAGAGGTCCCAGGGACCCTCTGGGCAGTGTTGACATCATACACCGTGCCGCATAGTCTAAGAAAATAAAACTGAGAGTCAGCTCTGCCTGACTCACAGTACTCTGCTACTCACCTTTGTGTGGCCTTGTCCTGCCTGGCCTGAGCCCTCTCCTCAGAAGCCCTCTGCCTCTGCCTTTCTGCCTCCTCCTCTGCCACCTTCTTCCTTCAAGCCTCCTCTTCTCTTCCTCCACTCCACCTCCAGTCTCTCCTCCTCCACCTTCCATCTCTTGGCCTCCTCATGCTTGGCCTTGTGCTCTGCCTCATGCTCTCTCTCCCTCTGCTCGACCTCCTCTCATTGGCACACCTTCTCTGCAGACTTCTCTTGCTTGGTGTCAGTGGAGTCATCAGTCAGGACAACCAGCTCTTCATCTGCTACTTGGGAGTTGTCATGGACATGGCCAGGGGTTGGTTGGGGGGTCTTGCTCAGGTGCTGGGAAGGCATGATGATCGGAGGAAAGGATGAAGGTTCAGTACCCTAACATGAGTTTTTAAGTGGTACTTCAAACTCTGACAGCTCTGCTGTGGCTAAAGCCATTATCCTCGAGGCATCAAAATAATTTCAATTGATCAACTCGTGTTGATCTCGTCCCGTACATATGGCCTTCAGGGGTTCAGGCCCTAAGGGGGGGGGGGGGGGGGGCACTGTCATAACCATGCATTCATTCTAGGTCCCTACTCACTCCACACCATCTTCTGCCAGTCATTCACTCACTCTGCACCAACTCTGCCCAACTTCTGTTGGTTGTGAACCATCTCCACTCCAACTGCCATCAGACTTGTGGTGCTCTCCTACCAGACTGAGCGGACCATTCTCTGAGGGGTCATGTGACTACCTTTGGACTTTTCCCTGACAGCACGCAGTCAGGTACTCTGCAGCATGCACCCTCCATCTACCCTTCATTCGTCATCTAGGAAGTTTTTACTTGAAAATTTCTAGGTCTCCATATGTCAGTTCTGATGCTGGTTACTGTACCTCCATAGTAGTATAAAAGCATGTATCATACTCTGCCATTCCTCAGTACAAATATCAACTTAGTTCCTACTCCTTCTGTCTCTGACTTCTGCCTGTCAGAGTTATCTCCAACTCTCCATCAGTACTTGTTGCAAGTGTAATACTCCAGCACTCCGCAACGCTAGTCCCTACTAGCACTTGGTGGTTAAACCACACCAAGTAAGCCAAGATACCTTGACCAAATAGCTCAGTGGTTAGAGCACCCAGTCAAAACCTGGGAGGTCCAGGGTTCAATCCCCTGTCTGGTCGCATTTATTGCAACAGTACTCTCCCTCTGAAATATGAGGGCTGAGATCATGCAAGGGGGTAGTGCATGAGCTAAACCCAATGCCCTCACTCTGCTCTGCCTGTCTCGGCAGTCTTCATTCCTGCCAACACTCCGCTAGTCAGAGTTCTGCTTCGCTGTGTCAGACTTGCTTCCAAACCACTCTCTAGACCTTATTTAGCGTCAGAGTTGGTTGGAGTAGGCCCGGACTTGACAGGCACCATGTTATCCTCTACACACTATCATACAGTTTACTCACCTTTCATTACTATGACTATTCCTTGTGTGCAACGATGTCACTTGCCAAACACAAGGTGGCATTCAAAGGCAAATCTATGGCCAAATGCAATCCAGGGGCAACCCCCCCAGCTCCTTCTATGATGGGCAGACTTGCAGCCCAGTCTTCTCAGAAAATAGGGCAGACAGCAGCTCTTGTACCCAGTACCAGTGCATCTGGGGTTCAGGGGCAGGGTGCTGTGAGTACTGGCACTCTTGCATATTCAGGCTGAGCAAATGGCTGACATATCCCATAGCCAGTGGGGGATGGGGAAGACATTGGGCCTGCCCCTGTGAATAGCAGAAAGTTTCTCAGACTACAGGCATCTGTGAAGACACTGAGGTTGCTCTTCCCTTGGAGAAGGTGAAACGAGGGAGAGGAACAAGCAGGTAAGGGATCCATGTTACAGTGGTGCCTCTGCACCTCTGTTCGCATTTTCATCTATTCTACAGTTATTTGCTACACTAATATCTCTAACTTCACATTCCTACACTATACAGTGTTATGGTATGTTGTGACTGTTTGTTTTCCTTTGTTTACCATTTTTGCGCACTTAGCAGTTGTGTGTCTCTGGGGGCAAAAACCAATGTTTGATGGTCAAACATGGGTCAAACATTGGTCAAACAGATACTATTGTCTAACTATGTTCCTACTATGAACATTTGTCATAAACATTTATTATGTTTTTTTCACAATGTCCAAAAACAGAACATAGTATGACAGAAACTATGAACATACATTATGTTATGGTTTCCTGTTTCAAATTGTGAACATCCTTTGAAACATTTTATGTGTTCAGGCTGCCAAAACATGATTCAATAGGGTGATTTGCCAAATCATCCAATGGACTTATTTGCCAATTAACCATTCATTGAAAAGTAGAATGGGCAAATGGGTAACAGGGCAATTGTCAGATTAGTAGCAAATCACCCAATGGAGGAATCTGACATTGGCTGGTGGTCCCAGCATGGTTCTTGCCATGGTAGCACTGGCATGGTACCAAGTTCACAGTACCAGTCCCCAAGGTAGTATCAGCAGTACTGAGTTCATAGTACCCAGTGGTACCACATTCACTACCAGTCCTACCAAGGTAGTACCAGTAGTACCGAAGTAGTACCAGTAGTACCGAGGTAGTACCAGTAGTACCGAGGTAGTACCAGTAGTACCGAGGTAGTACCAGTAGTACCGAGGTAGTACCAGTAGTACCGAGGTAGTACCAGTAGTACCGAGGTAGTACCAGTAGTACCGAGGTAGTACCAGTAGTACCGAAGTAGTACCAGTAGTACCAAGGTAGTACCAGTAGTACCGAGGTAGTACCAGTAGTACCGAGGTAGTACCAGTAGTACCGAGGTAGTACCAGTAGTACCGAGGTAGTACCAGTAGTACCGAGGTAGTACCAGTAGTACCGAGGTAGTACCAGTGGCTCCAAGTTCACCACCAGATAGTGCTACAAGTTGTATTGAGGTAGCACTGTACTGCTAGCACATCAACATGTAAACAACTCTAGTGGGCCTGCAAGGCTAAAAACCATGGACAAGGATGCTCCAGCGAAGGATGTCAGAGCAGTGAACTGAACTGGGACAAGTACTGCTTGAGGGGGGTTGTGGTAGTGGTATGGGCAGCTACACTAATGGCTTAAATGGTCACACAGATGGGTTGAGGGTCAAACACTAAAAAGGTCATCGGTGCATTGCTACATAGGTCCAATTAACACGAGATGCACCTGGAGGTTGCCATAAGGCCATTGAGCCTGTGCAATGTCATAACAGCCCACCAGAATCCCGTACTGTTGAGAACATCCCAGGAAAGTCAACTTCAGACGATAATCGACTCATCCAACAGCACAATAAAGCAACCCGGAGCATACCTGACCTGTCAAGCAGTCACGTCAGATGTTGTATCCTGCTTATCGAATGACCCATCTGCAACACTACAAGCAAACAAGACCTTATTGGCAGCCTGGAAAGACTCTGGGAGTCACAAAAGCATGAACGACCAAAACCTGAGCGAGATCGCACAGCGGCGATACTACGGGAGACCTGTGAAGATCAGTAAACACTGGATAACCTGCCTGTCATGCCCAAGGGCAAGGATGGGTCCAGAGGTGAGAAAGGTCGTTGCGAGGCAGCTGCAAAGAAGCTGGAGACAGTGAGAGTCGGGACAGTCGAGAATAGGGAAGACCTGCCGAACATGGAAATGTGGTCAACGAAGGCCAGAAGTGAGCAGGACGGTGAGAGCAGTCACAATGCAGCGAGCAGCAGTGACACTGACTCGTACGGAGTCAAGAACATGTCACTATCTACAACTGGGGCTCGGCATGCCTACAGAGACACTAATGACAGGACGAAGAAGCCCAGTGCACCACGAGAGGCTGCGTGCCGCTGCTATCGCAAGAATCCTGTGAAGATCAATGCATACCCAATAACTCACCTAGTCGAGATTGGAAGGCCAGGAGTGCGTAGAAGCATTATGAGTTACTGGGAGGTTGGTGGAGATGTCAGGGCAAGCACGAAGAAACTAGAGACAAGGGACATCAGCATTAGAATGTTTGAGATACGAGAAGACTTACCAAATGTGGAAACGCGGTCAGGAGAGGCCAATAACAGAGGAAACATTGGCAGCAGTGACGCACTAGTAGCATTGGCATTACTGACATGCACAGAGTGGAAGAAGCAATGCTGGCTACAAGCAGAAGTCAGTATGATGATAAAGACTCAAAACAAACAAAATACGTACCTGCGCCGCTCATACCACTCATGGAACACCTAGAAGACCATAGCACAAGCCAAACGTGCGAGCACGTACCAAACATTATCATGTGGCTACTACGGACCACCATGATGCATCCGAAACCCCTCAAAACAGTTGTTGACACTTGCTAGAGGCAGCCCGTCAGAACTTGTGAGGAACTGTTTGGAGTGCCGACGAAGCCTTGGATACCATATGGAGACTGGTCCAGGCATATGACTCGAGACGCATCGCGAGACCTACTCGTCACATGACCAGCAATCAACAACATAGAAGCCCTTGCACTCGTTTGTTCAAAACTGCTCGGAGACACATTCTTCTGATACTTGCTGCTTTCCTACTTTGACTTCACAGGCAAGTTCAAGGGGAAGTGTTGGAATTTCGTATACAACATGCCCACATAATTACAGAATGTGTACATACTCTATAGTTTTCTTCTGGGTTCCTTCAACCCTTCTTCGCAAAGTTCACTACAAGGTAGTACCAGCCTCAGGGGTATCAGTGGTACCAAGTTCACTGCCAGGTAGCACAACGAGGTGAACTAAACTTCAAGGTACTACTAAACACTACCAATTTCTATGCCCTTGGTTCCATCACTTGACATGGCATCCTTAGTAATTCACATGAGATCCGAGACAGGCCGCAGGGGCTGCCAGGATCCATGGTGGGTAGCCACTCGAAAGTGAGCAGCAAGTGATGGAGGGCATCCTGACAGCAGACAGTGTGAACGGAATGGTCGAGGTGGTCGAGATGCCAAATGTGGTTGTGGAGATTGATGGGATGGCTGGGACGTGGTGAATTGGCGGCATGGCGGCAGGCATTAGACAACATCGGCAAGTGGATGATGGCATTGTAATTATCACGCGTGGAAGCCAATTGTTCAGCAGGTCAAGTTTGGGACAGATTAACCAACATGTCAGCTACACACCGCTCGGGATGGCAGGCGCAGAGTGGCACTGGTTGAAGATGGCTGTAGCGAGTGATTTCCAGAACTCCCTCGAGCTTGCCATGTCCAGCCCATCCTTCGCCAAGAACGAGGAGACCTTGAATGACACAGGCAGATTAGCAAGCAACCCGTTCGACTCCGAACAGACCACATCATCCTTGGTCTGACATTGACACTTCTTCCCCTTTGGGACATCACTAGGGATCGACCCACTGACACTTTGTGAGTCCAAATCCTTGTCCTTCGTCGGCTGTGGCTGCGGCTGCTGCCTCCTGCTCTTAGAGTCAACTGATGATGGCTCCAGAGAAATAGACATACGAACGTTTGTATGAAGTGAAATGCGAGGTACTACCTCCAGCAAGTTGGCAACCAAGCTTGAGTGCCTTCTCTACTCGACATCTTGCTCCAACAGACGTTCGCAGGGTATTGAATCTAGCAGGATCGTAGTGACAGTGCCCACTTTCAGGGGGACCAGGAAGACCCAAGAATGGATGAGACAGGCCACTGGGAGGCTTCGGTGCACAGAGCGAGGTGACATCTCCACGGGGCTCAGAGCATAGTGAGGGCCTGGAGAGCAGGAAGCATAGTAGGGCTGCTGTGAGGGGTGACCCGGATATTCGGAACGTTTGCGATGATCGTGATCTTCCCAGTCATGATGGTACTCTGGGGGAGGACCATGGCAATCCCAGGCCTATTGCGATCTGCTGGACGCTCTGGCTCACACAGATACAAAGGCGGCATGTGCTGGGAAGCTGGAACACTCGGCTGAGCTGGTCCAACTGGCCAACGACCTGGAGGGGGGTTAGGAGAGCATGGGCGAGTAGGATGAAGAACAGGCGAGGTGGGTCCCCAAGGGACGCATAGTGATTGGATGAAGTACTCCAAGTGCTGTGTCAGATCATGGTCAGCAGAAGATTCTTCTGTCGGGAGCTGCTGCTGAGGGACGGGGTGGCACAGTAAGAGAGGTTAGCGACCGGTGGGGACACAACCAACAGTGTCCCTGGAAGGACCGGAGAAGTCCCAATGATGAGGGCGAACGACATCCATGGGGACGAGAGGGGGATGAGAGGGGGATGCTGCGATACATCGATAGAAACAGGAGAGGAAGGACCCCTGATGATGTTGACGAACTTGGTGGATGGGTTCAGAACATCTGAGGAGATGCGAGCGAAATGGTGGCACAAGACTTGGATAAGCGTTAGCTGTGTCATACCAAAAAGGGACCCACCAAGACAACAGTTGGCTGGCTGACGTTGACAGGTACGACATGGTAATTTAGCATGGGTGGACTCGACTCGCCGAGGGCAGCTGTGGCAGGCGGGGAAATACGAGTGTAATGATAATGAGGTAGTTGTGGAACATGCACATCCCAGATGCACCTGCAACTGATGAGGCAACGAGATATCAGACAGTTCGGGGGAAAAAATCAACAAAGCAGCAGATGGAAAGTTACCTATTCAATATCGTTGTCACCACCAAATGTCCGTTTGCGCGTCGCAGGGTATATTCAGAGGCCTGTGAATGCACGAGCAGGACCCACAACGGCGGGTATCCACACACGCACACCACAATATTCAGAGGCTTGTGAGAGCACGAGCAGGGCCCACAACGGTGGGTATCCACACACGCGCACCACATGGGACCAGGTGAGTCTGAGAGCATTGAGAAGAAGCTACAATGCAGCACACGCAAGCAGGGGATTATGTAAGTCGCACTCAGAGAAGTCATCACGTGACCAACTTTGGATTTGTGACTCAGTGGTATTACAGTCATTATGTGTTGTGCGGAATTACAGTACATTTGCTAGTCATGAAATCATCTTCTGCGACTCAGAACTGTTGAGGGAACTGATAAATCAGCTGGCGTGATTCTTCTTCCTCACGAGTACGCCTTGGAAAACGCGTCAGTAGATGCTAGGCATCATGTGTGCCGCAGTGGCTCCATCTGAAACCACCTAGGAAGCTTGTTCGACAACCCATATCACGGGTAATACGAACTCACGTTGTGTATTTCCCTTCCTGCCACTCCCTCTGATCAGCAGACAATTTTTAGACATTGTAGCAGTCCGAGTATCCACATTATATATCACCACTAATACAGCATCAGTTTATGCCTCTGTGGCTTGCCACCTGTAGTCCGCAGACAAAGCTAGACTGCCCCTATCCCCAATGAGCTTTCTAATCCAGTTGCAATATTTCCTCATCATTATCATGTCCATTTCCTTGTATTTGTACATGAGTTTCACTGCTGTATATATTCTGAATATATCCTGTGAGTTTCGGTGCCATCAATCGACGAGGGAAAAGCATACTTTGAAGATTGGTAAGACATGTACAACTTCACTTTCAATGTGCTCAAGAAAGAAGCAAGTTTTGGCAAACTGAGTGACAAGGTTGCTCACCTCCACCACTTCTGGAGGGTGAAATTTATCATAATAGAGCATACCTGCAGCTGCGAAGCCAAACCGACGGTAAGGGTCGCGAGCTGATGCATCAGAGCTCAATTCCACATGACGTTCGATAATAGCATAAACCTCGTGGGCAGTGGGATTTCGCCGATGTGTGAAGAGAGCTAAGAGGCATGCCGGCTGCAGATCCTGAACAGAGTTGGCGTTCTGCAGGATGACATTTGCATCATTTGGAGAGCGGCTGCTGGGTTGAAAACACATCCCTTCCCGGCACAGTTTAATGGCGAAACCGACATCTAAAAGGTATTTTAACGTCGTAAGTTGCAGTGATGTGACAGGACACTGCATTGCCATACCTGCTTGGTTTTGGGTTTTGAGATGTTGCATAGCAAGAGTCATATATTGCTTATCTTGTTTGGCTTGCCAGCCCCTTGCGGAGGAGCGCCGGAGGTGAAGTTGGGCTTTATTACCAAAGCCGAGAATATCGTTAATGCGTGTCCCTCGAATATCGGCACAGAACGCTTGTTGGAATGCCGGCCATAGCTCTTTCAGGGCTGCTGGTACATTCCCATTAAAAAGACAGGCTACGAGGTTGGCAGATCGGCATGAATCATTGATGTAAGTCAACTCCAATTCACCTGGGAACAAGTTAGACAACACAAGATATATGAGAGACACAAACAAACCAAATTTTCTATTTGTCTTGATGTTCTGCAGTGTGTAATTATAACGCTCAAAAGGCCAGGTCCTCCAACTGTGTACGGGTCCAAACATCATGAGCAGTGTCTCCATGTGGAGGGAGAGATGGTGGGAGGGCTGGATTTTCACCTCTTTGTAAAGCCTACAATATCCTTGAAGGTATTCCATCATGTGGAATGTATAATCCTTTGCAACTGCGCGTGATGTGGTTCGGCTATTGGCAAGATGGACTGCAGTCACAAGATGCATGAAGTTTGTAAGCATCTCGCCCTTCCGGCCGCTATCCAAGCCCCACAGACGGATGAGAGTGATGACGAGATGAATAGTACTGACTGATCGCCATTGGTCTGCGCTGAGAGTTCGTTTCTCGGATCCAAAACGGGCAGGAGCTGGTGCGATGAATGATGGAAGGTGAAGATGTTCTTGATCCTTCCAGATCTCTGCAAGTATTACATCTCCAAGTACGACAGATTCACGAGAGGACGACTGGCGTGTGAGGGGTGCTAAGGTATCACCTGAAGATTGTCCAGTCACTCTGCCACTAGCACCACTATTGGTAGTTCCCATCATGCTGCGATTTCCATTTTCATTTTGCTACATACTATCAGGACAGACATGTAATGGAGGCAATGCCTGAAAACACTCACCCATCTTTCCAAAGCATCGAGTAGAACAGCTTTCTTTGGTAGCTTTCTGGGGCTGGGGCAGTCCACTGCAACACAAAACTCCTTACACAATGCATATAATGTAGGAACCCTGATATTAGTTCCCGCAGTTCGAATAGATTTTGTTGTTATCAATTTTCTCCTCGCATGGTCGAGCTCAGCAAGGCTGGGTGGGTCATTCCTTGGGCGGCGTGTTCCTCCAACTGCCTTCTGCTTTCCCTTAGCAGTAGGAGTGACGATGTCTAGATCATCAGACTGTGACTGCAAGTCGTTGGTTGATGTAGAGACGATTCCATCCTAATAATGTCTGTAAGCAATGCATGCATACCCAGAAAGGGAGAAACTTACAGAGGTCAACGATATTCCAGAGGTACCAGAGCAAGGTTCTGATGATGACAGTTCAGAACCACTCGCATCACAGTCATCACTGCCTTGATGGAGGGTCCCCAGTAAGTTCTCAACCCTGACTTTGGCTTCGGTTGATCTATCATACTGCAATGGTGTCAGACTCATCGGGGAAGAAAAAACAGTTAAATATATACCCAATTATCGAGGGTGCGCAAAAGCATGGTGTTAGTCCCAACATGGCGCAGGCCAAATTCCTGACACAGGTGCCATAAGACAGGTCGCTTTAATGAAACCGTATTCTTCTCTGCAGAATCACGCTGTAGCCATCGAAGTCCTGTGATAAGCTCCGAGTTCAAAGGCCGGGGAGGTGGTTGAAATCCTGGCGCACAGTGTCCATCCCCACAATGCGCAGCTGCATTAACACCCCATGCTTTCCGGATGTGTTCAGGAATTATCCAAAGGAAAAACAAGTGCATGGAGTCTATGATGGTGAAGCGAATGGGGTCCCAGTAAGCCAGGCGGAGGAGTTCGCTATACCGCACTCCAAATTCCTTAGTGATTTCCCGCCTCTCCATAGTTGTTTTCGCCTTCTTCCAGGCAAGAGCGTGCTTGCGATGCTTTTCTGCTGTCCGCATGGGCCAAGATTCCATGTCAAAACATTCAATTTCATCAGCATGCAAGTAGCACAAAGAGCAGAAAAGCGTGGCACTGTGTGCTGAAAACCCTCCCGTTTGGCGAGCTGCAGGGATGTCAGATACAAGGGGAACCAAGGCTGCACGAACGAGGTGGCCAGTCAAGTGACAGTACGTTTTGGTGAAGTAGACACCAGGATTCCAGAATTCTAGCAAATCGTCAACGAGGGGTGCGAGGAAGTGGTTGATTTTGTCCTCAGAAGGCTTGTGGGGGCTGGGAATGACACCCACAAGATACATATTTTCAGGATGGAAACACTCTTCGATGGGTAGCGAGAGACATGCAAGGTAAATGGCAGTGACGGATGCAGGGCCTCCTCCAACCTTCTTACCAAAGGCATTCAACCCATCAGTGCAAAGAGAAAATATAAGTCGAAGTTCACCCCCCCTCTGTGGGCTAACGAAGGGCATGCGATCTGGCCCTAGTAGGGACTGGACTGCATTAGCTTCATGGATATCCCCAATTTCACCCAAAAGAGTGGCGTGACCAGAAGAACTGCTGGCATTCAAGTGTTGCTCTATATCACGTTGTGATAACAACCGGGCAACCCAGTGCTTCATCTCCTAGTGAATATGTACTCAAGTAACCATAAGAGTAGGAAATCTGCAACATGCACACCTGATGGACATATTTCCTAATTGGCCTCTGGAAGGATCTTCCCCTTATGGTCTTCGTCCTAAACAGACTTGTATCACATGAAGGCTCGTCGGACGCCTTTTGGTTTGTGCAGTTGTCTGGCACTGGTGCTGAATCTGGGTATAGTGCAAAACACGATGGACAGCAGGTGTATGAGCGCAGTCGTGGGTTGAGATCAAAAAATTGAAGAAGAGTTCGAGGATCTCGAGGAAGGATAGTAGTGTCTACTCCAGTCTCCCCACTCCCTCCGCTGAGCCAGTGTATCATTTGCTTCAAAACCACGAGAGAAAATCCGGCCTGCTTTCGAGAAACACCACAAAGTAGAGTGAGGACTAAAACAAGAAACATGGCAGCAGCCACTGCAGGGTGCAAGGACCTGCTTCCGAACTGGAAATAAGAGTCTGAAAAATATATATATATCAAGCCATGCAACAGATAAGATGATGTCGATCTTACCTGTATTCACCTGGACAGCCTGTGGCCTGGGACGGGAGGAGGTTTCATTGCTTGAACGTATTTCGCGCACTTGGCAGTTCCACTCCATCATCTTCAACTGCATAACCCTTTCAAGTTCTTGGTGTATGCGCTGTATGAGCTCATCCCAGCACACCCTAAGTGACTCTAGCACCTGCATGTCTTCAAGAGCTGTACAAGCAGCTGCAAGGTGGTTCTCGTGCTGCAGGACTGCTTGATTCAAAGCAGACGATTGCTGGAGTTGCAGTGGCCCCACATTTACCTTGAAGCTGTAATCAATTGGTTGTTGGAGGTCATACTCCAAAGATGCAGCGTTAGGGGGGCTGGAGAAACAGAGGGGGCCATTTATGGAAAATGATAGAATCTCAAAGTTGATCAATGTGGTGATGTGACCGAGATCATGTGCCGAAGCTTCTATTGTTGCAGTACATTTGAGCCGCTCGTTCAAATTGGAGTCTGCAGTACCAGTCCCCTGCAAGGGTGGAGGTCGTTCTGTTAGCAGGGAAGTAGGGGAATGTTGTCGAAGAAAACCAGCAGGAGGCCAAGTTTTGGTGTCGCCTACATCGGATCCATCGCCTGCAGTGCCATCGCTGGAGCATTTGAATACCCACTGATCCAGCTTTCGATGGCGAAAATACAGGGCCTTTGAGACTTGCGCACCAGCAACATAACTTCCATGTGCCTCTGACCAGGTTCTCTCCTTGTCGCAGCCAACAGTGATGCACATGCATAGATACACCTTATCCTTCACCATTCTTCAATCTTAATACAGCAGGTTGTGCCACTCAGTGCATACAAGAGTGACCTGTCGTGAACTCCAACGTAAGATCACAAGAGCGTGTGGGAGTAGTGCATACCAAGTCTGCGAAGATAAAGACTATGGAAAGCTGGACAATCGCACTCCTGAACGGGCAAGTGCCCTCAGTGGAATACCGGAGTGTACCATGAATTTCGGACTTAGGAAGACACCAGACACTCTGCGAGTGCAGAAGTTCATCACACAGTAAGTTTGCGGCACACAAGTTTGTCAGGCAGTAGGTCCCCTGTATGCAGGTTCATCACGCAATAAGTTTGTAGTACACAATTTTGTCATGCAATAAGTCCACAAGTCCACAGTACACAAGTTGCTCCTGTAGTAGAACCGGCATACAGAAGGGTGGCAGTCCATCATGCCATCTCACATTGATTGGGGATTAGTTCCTTACCACAGGAGTAGATTGTTCCGCAGGTAACGACAAGGGAATATACAGCATACAATGATGCCACATACAGTGTCTCAATTAAGTAATGCACAGCATTGATAATCCAATGAGTGCTCGTCTTGCTCGACAACAACTGAAGCAAAGACATTAATTAATAGCTCATTAGATAGCGATAACTGCAGGGATAATGACAGTATGTGAAGGATAGTAGGAAAAAAGGAGTGTCAATGTGCATGAGATGATTATGAAAAAAGGTACTGTGCAATTCATATTTGGATGTGGTATGTGCTTGAAAGAAGTCAATGTCACCAGTCCAATATGCATGGTACGAACAAGAAAATTCTAGTACTTAGTGTGGCCACCTTTAGCTGCAAGAAGGGCCTGAACACGCTCTGGCATACTGTCATAGAGTGAAGTAAGGTAGCTTTCTTCGATGCTCTCCCACTCCTCAACAATGGCATTCCATAAGTCTGTGACATTTGATGGCAGGGTGGTCCGAGTGCGCACGCGACGTTCCAAATAGTGCCAAATGTGTTCGATAATATTCATATCAGGGCTCTGCAGAGGCCAGTCAAGTGTGTCGAGCTTCTTGCTGCTGAACCACTGGGCGGCGAGCTTCGAAGTATGCTTCGGATCATTGTCTTGTTGAAAATAAATATATTTCTTCTTCATTCCAAGGTCGCTGAGGGTTCCCAGAAGCTCGTCCTGCAGGATTTCGACGTAGAGCTTCGCATCCATATGACCTTCAATGCGACATATCCGGCCTGGCCTGGTGGCTGTGATGCACCCCCACACCATGACACTGCCACCACCGTGTTTCACCACCTTCCTGGTGTAGTGTGCATTGAAGTCCTCCCCAGGCTTCCTCCAACACCATTCATGGCCATCTGACCCAAAACGATTGAATTTAGATTCGTCTGAGAAGATAACTGCCTTCCAATTCTCTGCTGTCCAGTTAGCATGGGCCTTTGCCCACTCGAATCGCCTTTTCTTGTGAGTGTCAGTCAAAAGAGGCTTTGGGCGACGTACATAGGCCTTTAGGCCACATGCACGTAGCCTTTGTCGAATTGTTTCAGCATTAAATCCCGGGAAAAACTTCCTCTGAAGGTCAGCAACATCATGTGCTTTCCCCTGAGCAAGAAGTTGGGCTGCGCGACGAGTGTCATTCGAAGTGAATAGACGTGGGCGACCTGATTTAGGCTTGATAGCATAGTAATCTTCAGATTTAGCATAAGAATTAAAGATGCGTTTGACAGTAGTACGATGAATTTGGAACTTTTTGGCAATGTGCTCATCTGAGAGACCAGCTGCCTTGTCTTGACAAATCCGAGCCTTCTTTGTTGGGCTGGTGTACTTTGCCATGGCCAAGAGATGGTAAAGAGGGTGCCAGTAGCTTCTGGAGTGGTGCGGTGGGCAGTGAACTCGGCAATGAAAATTTGAGGCAGGTTTTCATAATACCACCCCCTATCCAAAAAAGAATTGCACAGTACTTTTTTTAGTGTTCACACCACAGCACACTACAATATAATGAAAGGACAATCATCACACCTCAGTCTTGTCAAATAGACCTTTGTCTACATGTTATGATAGTTGTACGAACATAAAGTGATGAATTACTGTTGCTATCAACGAAATGCTGGAAATGTAGTGGCTGTGCATTACTTAATTGAGACACTGTATTCGGCTGTGTGCAGACACATGGGATCTGGTGAGTGGAAACAACAGAGCAAAAAACAGGTATGGGTGTCAGCAACAAGAAGCAAGAAAGTGAATGAATGATGGTTTGAGTATGGACCACGGACCTAGCCCTACCCCAAGAGAGCACACAACAACAATGGAATCGATTATTCACACTCCCAGTCGTGGCCTCAAACTTGTCTAAGTCAGAGTCTGCCCATTTGCAGAACTGATTGCATCTGTGACGCTCCTTGAACAACATAAAGACTACGTACGACTTCGGGAATGGGACGTACGGCTGCACGAATGAGTCAGCTAGACACGAGAGTCATCAATGCACAGAGATCAAACCAACACGAAATATACTTTAACATCGCCATAACGCAACCAAGCTTGCGCGAGACCGTACCAATCGATTGGAAACCCGTACCACCCAGAGTAAAGTCAAAAAGCCTATGGACAAAGATCAGTGCGCACGACGGCACGATAAGGCAATCTGGGATGCATTAGACCTACTGAGGACCGACCTCGAATATCCTATCTCACCTACTGAACGATCTGTACAGATCTGCGATGCTACGAGCCATCAAGACTCTATTGACAGCCTGGAAGGACAGTGGGAGTCATGAAAGTGCGACCTGAGCGAGATCGTGCAATGGTGATGCTGAAAGAGGGCTCCAGCGAGCGAGGTGGCGATGACGGCATAGCCGGCGACAGCGACAGCAACTCGGAGCGACTCGTGGAAGTACAGCTGACTGGAGTGGCAAGTCAGCATGACTGCCGAAGCACAGAGAATCAAAGGTAACATACCTGTGTTGTCACGAACACCCACCAAGGCTTGAAACCATCCCTAGAGGTCTGTATACGGTCGAGACGTCGATGCGGACGTACCAAAAGGACATCTAGAAACAGAGGCAAAATGCTCCCCCAGATCCTACCCAAGTCGTCACGAAATATCTTGACGCACGTGGAATCACGCACAATCGATTTTCGGACTCGCAAGACGCATGGATGATGGCCCAAACGAAATGGATTCGAGCGAGCGAACACGCTCGTGAGCCTCGTGCAGTGCAGAGTCCAGACACGATAGGACGACACGGAATATGTTTGGTATATTTCATTTCCAATGTTTGGATTTTGTTCGCAAAAAAATTGCAACGAGCCGTGGGGTTAGTACTGCTTCGAAGTGTGAGACAGCATGACGGAGTTTCATACTTCTGTACATCAGTTCTACTGCATAACAAACTTGTGTAGTATGGACTGACGAACTTGTGTACTACGGACTCACGGACTTACGGGCTCACTGCAGACGAACTTCAAAACTGGTGTACTACGGACTGACAAACTTGTGCACTTCAGACTTACGGACTTAAAGTGTGACAAACTTCTGCACTCACGCAGTGTCTGGTGTCTTCCTTCCGTTTTGACTTCTGATGTCTGAAATTCTTGACAACTTCTTGAGATCCGAATCAGAGATCACGAACGAGGAAAATATATCCCAGAGGGAGGGGTATAGCTGGGAATGTAGGAGACACCTGTAAAGAGAGTACCCAGAGAAGTACGAAGAGGTACATGGAGCCCTCGAAACAGGCGTGTGTGAGTCCTATCACTAATAACATGGGGTCTGCGTAATGGAAAGCCAGAAAAAGAAACTAGAGAAATTCAGGGAGTAGAGAAGTGCTCTATACCATAGTGATGGCGAGGGGAGGAAGTGGGACATATGAGGGACTTGATGGTGGGGACAAGTTGTACTTGTACTGGCTTGTGACATGCTGGTTGTGCATCTGGGAAACAGCTATGCGACATGGCTGTTGACAAGCCTTTCGTACTTGAGGAAGCCCTCTCATTGGCCAATAAGTGTTTTACCGAGCGCGAAAGGAGCGTTACGACAAGTCACTTCCAAACGGAGGCATCCATACACTGCTCATCCCCTCGGGTAGTTTTGCAGATGTGAGAAGAGCCTGCCGATATCAATTTCATCATCGACATGCAGGAGACGGCAGTGGAAAGCCAAGCATTGAGCATCAGATATAATTGTCCTTTAATACGAGAATTACTATACCTTACCAAAGCTCCTCTGCGAGCATCACCATGTGCTACGTTTAATTTCTCCTCTTCTTCGAAGCATATGTAGTCCTTGTCTTCCTAGTCACCCAACTAGGCTCACTACCGTGGAGTATTGAGAGGCAATAACCTTCGATGCGAGGATGTGGATGACCTTCCTTGATCGGTGTCCATAACCCTTCCCATAACCAAACCTGTATGCCAGATTGGTGACAGTGAATAAACAGGTCACCATCAGTTAAAGTGTTATTGTAGTTGTTAGCCGATGATGGGGGAATATCTATTGGCTCCATGCTGCGAGAGAAGTACCAAGACACAGTATCCTCCCGGCTTCAAATAGCTTTCTCGTGCCTTTGAAAAGTACCGGGAGTCTCCTGAGAGCGCTGCAATGGCTTTGGAGGATCTACAAAGGTACGGCTATCATGGAGGCCGGATGAGCATGTAAATCGCACTGCATCTGTGGTTCTATGACTGCTAGGGCTGGCCGCTCTACAGCTAGTAAAATGATAATATGAGCTTGGGCTGACAGCAGCGCTGGAAGTATGGAAGTTTACTCACGTCTGCATGTCTGTCCGTGACACTTCAAATGGAATTAGGGACATGAGGGACGCATTACCTTGATTCCCCCCATGTTGGCTAATGCAGCATTGGTCAGTAATAATTTGTATTCGCTCAATCAACTATCAACTAACCCCTGATGATGACTGGTAATTATAATGGAAGAATTATTGGCAACACCGAGGCATCACTCGGGCTTCCAGTTAGTGTCCTTTGATCTTTGAGGACAATTGCACCGTTAATTAAAGAAGGATGTTGGAATTATGACAACATACTTGGTGGCCCCTTTTACCCTTTGTTGAAGTGGATGTATGAAAGTCTGTTGACAGATTGGAATGGCCTGGTGGATAGTCAGGATACTCAGAATTGATTCACGGTGTTATTATGCTCACATCTATTTCTAGCTCCTGCCCCACAGGTGGAGGTGATGCCACATGAAAAACAACTTTGTGCGCTGGCTCAATCATAGCCTAAAGGTTCTGGCTGCTTGCTCAATGGTGAAGAGTTATATATCTGCTTGCGACTAGTAGTGACCAGGTAAGTGGGATAAAAGCTGATGATGGCAGTGTGTCTGACCTTTCTAGAGCGGGGAAGCAGCAGATCGTATCTGGCTCAAACGTTCCTTCACTTCAGCGACAACGAGCGCACCACCTAAGCAACAGTCGACGTTATGTAATCATTGAGCATGTAGGCCAGACAACAGTCGCATTTCAGCAGGAAGCAACATACATGGTCACTCAGCGCTTCAGTAGAGTTATGAAGCCTGTATCTGGTGCATCTGATTTGGTCTGATGGCATCTGCCAGTCAGAACGTCAGCTGAGTTACAGACCAGTGCAGACCGAGTAGACACCTGCAGGTCGTCAGGGCTTGTAAACGAATAAACTGAGTTAGCGAAATTTTCGGAAGTGTTGTGAACTTGTGACTGCACCAAACTACGACTACCACCACTCACACGAGAGTGACGATGGCCCCACCACCTAGTACGACGACAATGATGGCTAACACCACCATTGGACAATGACAACAGCCCCACTACGACGATGTGAATGGCCATCTCTGGGGTCCCAGTTTTCTTCCTGTCCATTTGTATCACCTTTTCTTTCTGTCCAGGTATTTGAACTCGTCGGCCTGCCATAGTACTGCTGCTTCACTTCTGCTTACTGAGTTACCTCTGCAACTATGTGCTTACTGTCTAGTTCGAGCGTCGGAACTCATTAACAGTTCTTGACTGAGAAATACAACTACTACAACAAGAGTCCGTGTAAAGCCTTCATATCTGTTATGTGAACTGATCCCACTCTGGTGGAATCACGTGCACCTGGAGGACCCAGTTTACGCCATTCCTGGCCTCCCGCTTCCAACATTTAAGTGTAGCGCTTGGCGACCCTGCCAGATACCAGAGTGTGATATACATCAAGTTAGGATGGGGTGCCAATTTGACGCAAGTCCAAGCACGGAGGAGAGCCATCTCCTGGTATTCGGTGCTTGGCGTCCTCACAAGTGACATGGAGGTACGTAATAAAAATCAGTGGAGACGAGGGAAATGCCTCAAATCATCCTGCCATTCAGTAGAGTGATTCCAAGGACGACGCTGGCGAGGAGAGCGGCCCTGATGCATACATTAGACCATGCGATGCCAATACCAGCCAAAACACGAACCCGAAGGAATTCCTTTTCATTCAGCTTAAGAGCTGTAAGTTTAGGCACAACTTCACTGATGCGCCTTAGTATATCGCGGTCAGCTGGATCGAAGTCGATGTGTAATGTGGTTAGTGTTGAAGCGGATGAGGCCAACGACTTTAACATCTGGGGGAATGCTGTGTTGTCCTCAGGCCCTAAGTCTATGACACTGAGGCGCTCCACATGCATGTGATCGATGAGGGGTGCAACACAAACTGTGGCAGCAGCTACATCCGTGAGACGCAGAAAGGGAGTGTTGTCCAATTGACACAGATCGCCGCAATAAGAAAGTAGACGTAAATACTGCACATTTTTTGCTTTGTGGAGGAAGTGGCGTAGAACAGTGTGTGGTGCGTTCATGGATAAGTTTTGCAGAGTCTTGAAGTTGGCAGAACGTAAGATGTGAACCCAGGACGAATGAGACAACCCGGTCAGATGAAGTTCAAGGTCTTCCAGATGCCGGAGCAGTGCAAGACATTGGCGGAGTGCTCGAAGGGCTGCAAGACCAGCATTGAACTTCACATGAAAAGACCTCACTCCTGACGCAACTACGTGACTTTGTGATGCCTGGGCCGCAAACTTGCCAAGAGAGTCTTCAGTTGTAAGAGTCACTATATCCTGAAGCAGCCAGACACAGTGAGATTATATCAAAGATAGATCACAAAGCGAGGTGTACCCTTACAGGCGCGAGCTGGGAAAGCTGTCAACCAGGATCATGTGTCATTAGCATTGGATTAGTCTGGTGAAGATGTGCAGACTACATACATGGTTGGCCCATCCACGAGTGTAGTACCTCATGGCTGAGGGTAGGGACTAACTCGACATCCAGAGCTTGAGCATTCATATACTGACATATGTTCTTTGTCTGTAGGCCTCATGGCAGTCATCCCCAAATGTGCAGCCAAAGAGCCTTTGAAAGGAACATGCTTCAAGCTTCAAGACGGCTCTTGCATTCTCTAATCATGAGTCCGAACTCCAACTTGCATGGGAGGGGAGAACGATATATCTATAATCTAACTTAAGTAAAATGTTCATAGCTAACTAATAGAAGATAGCGACGCCCGTCACTGGTGGCAGACGCCTTGTTTACGGACGGTCATAAATAAGTTTCTCGACCAAGTACTTACAGTAAAATAGGTACTTACAAGTCATGCATTGCACCAAACATGTGCATGATCTCATATCACAAGAGAATCGATACCCAGAACCACCTTGCTGCTAGTGCTGCCCCGACTCAACCGCCCGACATGAACGAGAGCGTCAGGACACGCGACTGCAGCTGCACCATCGTTTGGGATGTTGGGCACGTAGCCGCACTGCTGACTTATCCTTCAAACGCGCGCTTGACCATGAATGTGACTGGATGTCCCTTGACCAAGAACGCGAGTGTGGGTGACCATGGCCACGAGACCACATGGGAGTGTATGTGAAAGTCATGAAGAAAGTCGCGCCTAGCTGAGAACCACAAACTTTGCGGATGGGTTCAGAACATCTGAGGAGATGCGAGCGAAATGGTGGCACAAGACTTGGATAAGCGTTAGCTGTGTCGTACCAAAAAGGGACCCACCAAGACAACAGTTGGCTGGCTGATGTTGACGGGTACGACATGGTAATTTAGCATGGGTGGACTCGACTCACCAAGGGCAGCTGTGGCAGGTGGGGAAGTACGAGTGTAATGATAATGAGGTAGTTGTGGAACGTGCACATCCCAGATGCACCTGCAACTGACGAGGCAACGAGATATCAGACAGTTCGGGGGAAAAAATCAACAAAGCAGCAGACGGAAAGTTACCTATTCAATATCGTTGTCACCACCAAATGTCCGTTTGCGCATCGCAGGGTATATTCAGAGGCTTGTGAATGCACGAGCAGGACCCACAATGGCAGGTATCCACACATGCGCACCACAATATTCAGAGGCTTGTGAGAGCACGAGCAGGGCCCACAACAGTGGGTATCCACACACACGCACCACATGGGACCAGGTGAGTCTGAGAGCATTGAGAAGAAGCTACGATGCAGCACACACAAGCAGGGGATTATGTAAGTCGCACTCAGAGAAGTCATCACGTGACCGACTTTGGATTCGCGACTCAGTGGTATTACAGTCATTATGTGTTGTGCGGAATTACAGTACATTCGCTAGTCATGAAATCATCTTGGGTGGGTTGGTGGGCAAAGGACAGAAGTTCAGATTTGGTGTATCCTGGTCATCGCAGTACTTATGCCTGATTGTCAGTGAGGGCACGCACGAAATATAGACTCGACTAACTCATCATCCGGTTCCTCGTCTTCCTCATCTTCATTTGCCTCTGCCATTTCCTCGTCCTCACGAGTCACCTCCGGTATGGTTCTTTGCAACGGTGAGCATGATGCACGAGAAAGTATGGGGTTGCATTGTATGCTGGTCTGTACTAATATGCGTTTTGAACATCCAGTTGTTTGTGTGACACCCGGAGTAGCCTGTGGAAGCTACCTTAGTACCCGGAGTAGCCCAAGGGAGCTACCCTAGTACCTGGAGTTGCCCGAGGGAGCTACCCTAGTACCCGGAGTCGCCCGAGGGAGCTACCCTAGTACCCGGAGTAGCCCGAGGGAGCTACCAAGTCGTGTGAAAATGCTGCCTATGTCAGATTTTCTCACGTGCTCAGCTCTGCTGTATTTCTCAGATTAATATACATCTGTGTAATATGTAAGTACTTATTACGAAGAAGGTCATGCAGGTGCACATCAGGTAGAATAACTAACCAACTCGGGATGGGCCGCTTACAGTAGATTAAACTTTGCTTGGATTTTTTTTTTTGGGAAAATATACATACAATTAAATCGCCCATAACGTGTCGTGGGGGACCACCAAGATACAACACGAAAAAAGTCTCATGGTGTGACCCCTGTGAGTACTCCAGCCAAATGTGTGTCACAACTATCACCATATCACATTCACTACTACCGGTACTACTAGATAGTTATGAAGTTATCCAGTTAAATATGTATCGAGAGAGGCCTTCTTTACAAGAAGTAATGTTTCCTGTTGCACGTGAGCTCTGAGATCTGAATATCCGAAGTTGTCTGGATAACTTGAGTGATGCACTCTCCAAAGTCGAGCTGCTCACAGAGTACTCTCCTCCATGGGTGCCCTCTTGGCCCATCCAGCCTATCTTGTCATAATTCAAATAAAGAACAAGAGTTCCCACTTCAAAATCCCCTATAAATGTTATTGATCATACAAATTGTGAACTGATACCACTCCCAACTCTGTACGAATGTATTTAGTCCGAACAGAGTGGCAAAGAAGAAGCCACTTGCAAAAAATGCGAGGTACGCCTAGTGTTCTAACTATCCATTCTGTAGAAATCTGTGTGCACTCAGGTGACTCAGACGTGTCAATTCGACCGGGTCGACCAAAGAATTCCACCTATACTGGGACGGATTGACAACTGAGACACAGGAGAAGTATTGCCTCGAGGCAGAGCGCCTCCAGAAGGATGGAATGTGGATGAAATCATCTGACCTGAGTGTCTGAAATTGAAATCATTGCACCCCACAGGATTCCTCGGACAGGTAAAGATGTTTCCAGACCAGGACAGCTCTGCATCCTGGAATACAGGTTTGCTTATAGCAACAAGTCTGTGTACCATGAGACATATGCCGTGCTTAAAAGTTTGTGGTGCCTGTGTTATGTACTCCATTTTCAAGGAACTCTGACAGTACATTCGTCGTGTGGTTGAGCACAGTAGTGGTAGCGGAAAGGAGTCTCAGCAAACCCCTAGTGGCAGTGTATACCTGTGATACTTAAGACCAGATTCGAGAGTAACTTTGGGCAGGACTCACAATTTTGATCCAAAGACTATTCAACGAACCTCCTCGTATGGTAGTATGACCTACGCAAAGGGCCAAAACCAGCAGAATGACACTGAAAAGTAAAAGTAAGCGTGACGTAATGTTTCTGGCGAGGTTCGTAGAACGCTAGCACACAAGGTTCAGAAACCAACATGTCTGCTGACATATAGCATGGGCACATTACCATAAAGCGAGGGCAGCAGGTACACTGAAGTCTCTCATACCAAGAACCATAACCTGGGAACTCTTAGTGGGAAGCACAAGTATGGGTGTAGGATTGCGGCGTATCAGCTCGCCAAATAGTAATATAGGTAGCATCCCCCTTCTGTGATGATCCCAGGGCCACGATACTTTCGTTGCCGTTGAATGACTAGGATTATATCAATCATAAGCAATTTCATGGTAATCGGATATCAACACAACGTACTGCAACAGCTTGAATAATGTCACCTGCAGCAGTTTCAGACAATGATGCCCAAGTGAAGATGGTGCTGACCTTTCTGATCGAGAACCTGTGTCACACCCTTTTTACCAACCTCCCAAACGTGCACTTTGCCCGAACTGGTCCCACTAATGATAGCACCTCCCTGAAGTAAGAATGAAACAGCAACAGGATATACCCCATTGGGCTCCTCTGGGGATGGTTCACACCGACCAACATGGTGTGAGTCTCCAAGGCGATAAACGTAAACACCTGCATGCATTGTTCGAACAGCAAGGAGCTTGCATTTCCCATCAAGTGCCGAGCTTGCTCTGGAATGTTGATTATGACGTGCCCCAAAAAGTGAGGCATCAAACTGGATACCTTACATTTGAGGTGACTGCAAGATCGGTTCAATGCGCCAAAGCTGAGTGCGAGTACACAAATCCCATGCACTGAGATATAGGTGAATTCATCAGCATCCACTGCAAAATTCACTTTCTCACATTACACCATGGTTAAGATATGCAGCAACAATCTTGTTGCCATTGTCATAAAAGTGCAGTGACTGCGGCCGAAGTCTATCGTCATCTCCTGCACAAAGAACGTCTTCAGAAGGAGATAGTTGTATGCTACCCAGAAAATTGCCTATGATACTTCATTCAGATAATAGTCATTAGTGCCAGTGAAGTGCACGCACCTGTGGGTGTTTCTGCTGACACCAGTATTAATTGGCCCATACCCACAGCCAAGCATCGCAAATGAGAGTCGTAATCTATGCAATGCACTTGGCCTCGGACACCGAACGAGATAGATCTCTGAGAGAGAGCTGTCTGTTTGTGAGACATGTGTGAGGAGAATATACACAGATCAGGCCTAACACCTACCGCACTGAAGTTCTTGAGCCGCAATACTGCTCCATTTTCACACCCACAGAACAGGATAGCAGGGGCATTAGGATGCCACACAAGTGCAGTGACAGGACTTTCGAATGCTAGCACATATAAGAGCATGCTGTCTGACACTCTCCATATTATGAGTAGCTTGTCCTCCCTGCCGCTGGCCAAATATGACCTGCATGATGAGAATGCCAGCACATTGATGGTATTGCTGTGACCGTTCAGTAAGTCAAAGGTAAGTCGAAATGGTGACATGTGCAAATTGATCTTCTGGTAAGGAGTAGTGTTGACAGGTTGCAGGTTGTGTGGTCGCTCCCCATTTCCTATGCCTAACAGCATTGCTCTGAAGATTGACTGACTAGTATTACGACAATCGGTACAAGAACAAAGTAGGACAGTCAAATAATCTATTGTGCTCATCACTTCCCACTCCCCGACTACGGAATTCTCAGTTGTTTACCATACCAGAGTGCATACCAAAGTGGGCGATCTTGCTCCTCTCTTATACCTTGAAAACCCTTTCCAGTAATCAAAAAAATGCCCGCCACTGCTATAAGTAAAACAAGAACTTGTGCTAGGCGACTGCTTAGGAATCTGTGGAGCCTGCTTTCCCCAGCCTCAGTAGCGACAGCAGAGGTAAGAAGGATGGGGTAGGGGATACGCCAGACAAAGAATGGAGATAAGGGTCCAGCAATATGACAGAGTGCCTTTACCAGGGATGATGCACTAATTCCGGGATGGATCCTAAAGGACCAGGAAACAGTGGTAATAGCCCTGATACTCAACTCATGTATGTGATACTAGTGAAAACGCCTTGTCAGATCGAACAAATCAGTTCATAAGGAACTTACAGAGAGTACATGAGAAACTCTGAAAATGGGAGCAGCTAAACCATGCCAGTATGTACGGAGCTGTGGTGGTGCAACGTGGGTACCAAATGGGATTAAATCAATCGCATCACGGTACTTACCCAATGTCCAGTCTTGCTCCAGTTATTCCCATCCACACCTGCCTGATGGTCGGGGACGAGACAATCCGGGACAAGCATCAGCTCTTCTTCTAGGGTGGTGTGGGTCTGAACATCCAGTACATGACGTGAGCCCTTCAAACAATCCAAGTCGCTCCTAAGAGCATCAATGGTAGCCTTGATCTTGCATAAGGAATCTATCATGAAGTCTGCATTGTGAACATGGTCCATAAGGTTGGTCACGCCCCGGGACAGGTCGTCTATGCCAGCTAATGCCTGTAGGAATAATGCTGTGTGCGTATTTTGCACACCCTTGATGACTTCCATGCTGTTCTCCAAGGCCTTGAAGTGCGTAACTACCGAAGTTTGTGACAGCAGCAACCGCCCCAATGGCTCTGAAATCCATTGGTAGAAGCTAGCTGAAGAAACGACTAAGAGGTGGGTTCGTATGGAGGTGCAATGGCTAGTGGTTACATACATCCCTCCTGTAGCTTCCGCTCGAAGTCGTTTTTGCTTGATA
Source organism: Pisolithus tinctorius (assembly GCA_024663395.1). Taxonomy (NCBI): domain Eukaryota; kingdom Fungi; phylum Basidiomycota; class Agaricomycetes; order Boletales; family Pisolithaceae; genus Pisolithus; species Pisolithus tinctorius. The sequence continues at coordinate 123,465 of JANFAH010000048.1, read as the reverse complement.
CCAGATTTCTTTCGAGTTCTTTAAGGGTTATTTCAACGTCTTTCAAGCTTTGCCCTTGTGAATTTATTTTATCCTGAGAAATATTTATATCAGCATTACTGCTACAAGACGTTCACACTAACCGACTGCTCAGATCCCTTCCTTTGCAGCCGCCACACTTTTCCGTCCAGAATGTCCAAATCATGTTGTAATTCCGCAACTTCTTGTTGCTTATTGTCTAGCTGGCCATCGTGATTTTCCAGCCAGGTCATCAAGTCCTGAATATGGCAGTGGATTTGTTGTACCTCGTCGATCATGGTAGTGGCATACTATAGCATTCATGAGTATCCAAATACAAAGGGAAAGGTGAAAATGAACCTCGCCATATCTCTGCTTCTTCTCTTTGGCCTGCTCAGTTTTTTTGTGGTGGGTAGTGACATAGATACCATCCCCGCACTCCCAGCCACCCAAATTAGTGCAGTCTTCGTCCAGACTTTGTCGGGTAGGGGATGCAGTTGCCACTGTGTTGGGGGACTGAGGTGTCTGGATAAACATCTGGGCTAGCATCTTGTTGCTGTTACATCTGTGAGTCAGAACTACTGCCATCGTCTAATAATCAGAAAGCTTACCTTGATCCAACACACAGAATCATTTTTAGGATCTGTGATGCTCCAAATAGTGTATCAGGATTTATTGGGCCTTGAATTAGCTCGCGTACATCTGCAAGGGAGTCCATAGAATGATCATCATTCAGTCTTGCAACGTCCGTCAGTAGATTTGGGTATCGTTCAGAGACGAGGCGAACAAGTGCGGGAACCTCACTAAATTGTATACAGAGTTTACCAGTACTGTCCTTGGCAGTTAGATGACTAGAACAGATGTAGTCCTCAATGCATTGCAGGACTTCATGGAATGCTTCAGGCTGTTCCATGTATGCTGATCAAACAGAGGGACGATTGTCTTTGTATTCATGCACTTACTAAGTTTAGCATTACAGCAATCATCACACATCCATGTGTTGGAAGGCATCCATTGAGTGTGGGCCTGGCCAATGAAAGAAATTTATAGAAGACTCTGTTTCGTTAAGTAGACATCAAACTACGTCAGAACAAGTACAAGCAGATTGCATCTTCTACCTCCATCACTGCTCGGCCCGTAGACAGCCAGCATTCTGCGAAATGCAGACAGGACATTCGATATTGTATAGATAATCACGGTGTTAGTATGACATCCACGATTGTGCTATAGCCAGTTCCCCCGCACGAGTAATAACTGTGGCAAGTTATGGCTGTCTATTTAATCCTCTTCTTATAGTTTTTCAGAAGAGGGTGTAGAGGACAATCTCATGTGGCTAGAGGACCGTGAAGAGCAAAGTGGTGGCTGTGCCAGGACACCGCACAGGAATGGAGTGCCCGTCCTGTACTCCCCCTGGTCTCACCCCCGGTGGTACCAGTTGCTTTTGAATTTAGATATGCACATAGCTGAGAGGCCAAGCCTGCCATGCCAACTAAGTAGTACAGAAGTAACAAAACCTCCAATGATTGCCTCCAGCACATATGATCTCACCAATGGCATGCCAATTTTGGCTGGGCAGCACCCCTTTGTTAACTGTTCACGGGTGAATGTGCAATGTTTCGGCCCTGGGACAGCTTCGAACACCGTCACCAAGTGAATACCCATGCCTCTGCTATACTCTCAGTATCAACGACTGGAAGGCGAGCACAAGGATAAAATAACCTCGCTTGCATTCAGCACAAATGGCTCGTACTTGGCTGTCGCAAGTCTCAATGGAAAGCTGTCTGTGTGGTCGACTACTACAGGAAAAAAGCTGTATGCTGTGGAGAGCGGTCCCAGCAACATCGCTATGCTCTCCATAGTGTGGATGACACCTTCCGAGAATCAGTTACTTTGCGGACTAGCTAACGGTGTGGTCATTTCTGTTCATGCTGACAATGAGGTGTGTCAATGTTCATATCTACATTCCAGCAAGTTCTGACAACTATCCAATACCAAACCAACCACAGCAAGTTACAGTAACAGGCTTTAGGGCACACAGTCACTTACCAATTGAATGTCTTGTTGTGCAAGGTGACTTGGTTGTAACCAGCATGCCGTCTGAGGTTTCTTTGTGGAATCATAGAGGTGCAAGTAAGTCCTCTCCTTTTGCGCTTGTGAAACTACAGTGCAAATATAACTCGCTAGCACATTGGGTTCACCTTGGCCACATTCATCCCCCTCCATCCATTTCAGCGAATCGTGAGGCGGATGTCATTGTTACATCCTTAGCTTGGGCCCGTACTAAGTATTCTGCAAAGACACTCCTGATTGCATATCTTCATCATGGAATTCTGTACGTTCACTGTTCACTCAGAGAGGTGCCTGTACTCACTGTTGCATGCAGCCTCTGGGACGCAACGAAGTCAAAGATGGCACATTTCCTCTATATCAAAACCCTTGTGTCCGTGCTGTCTGGTTTTTCCACTTGGGAGCACGTTTACTGACAATCGACACAAGTGGGTCCATGAGCATATCACGGAATGGAAATGTTATTGTCGTCTCCAATCTCAACGATGGCTTTGACATTTATCATTTAGATGACAGCACCTTGGATGGTCCCGTCATGCAGCCTTGCAATGGATTACGGGTCCCTGTGACTTTCATCCATAATGGTTATGCTTTTCTGGGCGGAAGTACTTCTGAGCAGGCACATATATGGGACACAAAGGACAGAACACTCCTGAATACTCTTCAGCATGACAGTATTTATTGTTCTTTACTACTGCAAGTGATGTGGGCTCAACAGATACAAATCTGAAGCAGGAGATACTGTCCTTGCTATTGCAGTTGAGTTTTGCAGTCCGTGTCAGGGGCCAGAAACTAACTCAACTACCTAGGCTCACTTCAACCACAAAGATGATCAGTTCCTCATAGGCACTGGAGTGTACTCTCTGGAGCGACAGAATCCACACGTTCAATTGTGGCGTGCTGTCATATCCATGACTCTCGGACTCGGACTCAGCCCAGTCCGGACCCCTAGCCCCTATCTCCGGTCAAGTCCAGTCCTAGTCCAGCCTAGAAACCCAATCCCGGCCCTAGAAAACTCAACTCCGGCCTGCATAACTCAAGTCCGGTCTTTTACCCCTATCTCCGGTCTATTTCAGCCTCCCGGCCTTGCGCTGCTCCACCCCGGTCCTCCTAGGTCTATGTCCGGGTCACCCGGACATAACTCCGGTCTGTTTCCCTTTGTTTGTACTATATTTAGTCTAGCCCATTCATCTGACTTTTGCTTACTGTACAAATCCTGTGTCTGACCCCAGTATGCCGGTCACCCGGACTTTGGCTATTAGCCTCGGCACAGCCACTATGGCTATCCACTCTCTTGCTAATCTTCTTGCTAATAGCTTATTAACAAGTCCGGCTCTATGTTCATTATCCCAGACCGGCCTCATGTATTTAACCCCTGTACATACTTCGTAGCACCCTGAGTCAGAATATCAACTTAGTATTACCCTCAACTCCGTATTACCCCTCGAGACTACTCTATAGCTAAGGCCGAGCCTTAAGCTATCCCCGACCCCTGTCCCGGACCTCTCCCCGGCTTGCATAAGGGTACAGCACATAAGCTGAGACCAAGGGAGGTAGATCCAACCCCGGACCAGCTTCCCCCTGTGCGCACTCCAAGACCGGTCGGTTTCCCACGCTACCGGCCTTGTTCCCACGCTCCCGGCCTTAAGTCCGGTCCTCCAGACTTAGCCCCTAACCTCCGGCCTCAACTCCGGTCCAACCAGACTTGGCCCCTGTCTCTCGGCCTTGACTTTGGCCACTCGGACTTAACCCCTGTCACCTGGTCTTGAAGCCTGGTCACCCAAGGGTAAACCCGTACTTCACAGTATATTCTGACTCACACTTGTGCAAGTCACTTCATCATGTCTAGGTCCTGCTCTAGAGCCCCTACCCATGACCTTGCCCATTGGGACTCATTGGAATACCTCTCATCTGACTCCGGAGCCCAACCCGGAGATCTCTGCTAAAGTAGAGAGGTAACCCGGCCCCCCTCGGCACTCTGCACACCCCTGGGTTGCATTACCCCTGACACTATGTCCTTAGTGGTCAAAACCTAATGCATCCATTCCCTCACTCCTGCCCTGCCTGCCACTCGTTTTCTCCTGACTCCGGACCGGCCATGTCAACCCCTGAGTCGGACTCACCATCCGGACTCACCACCAACCCGGGTTCACACCTGAGCCCACTTCCAAGTCGGAATTACTCTCCGGACTTGCCCCTGAGCCGGCCTCATCAACCGGACTCACTTCTGTTAGCTCCCCCGAGCTACCTCTGACCCCTGGCTGGTCACCTCAGTCTTCATCTCAGTCCTTACCTCAGTTGTCCCAGCACTCTAGCCCAGCTGTCTTCATCCAGTTCTACTGTACTGAACACTGGGATCACATCACTCATTTGACCTCCTGACTCCCTGATATTGGTCTTCGGACATCTGTGCACCTCTGGTGCAGCCCACAGGCCTGGACTTGGCCAGTCCCAGCCCTCAACACCTTCCCTGGTTCCCCATCGGCACTCGCTTCAGCAGTTTTTGGGTCCGGTCTCCACCCTCGGCCTTTGCTACACCGGCCTTGGAGCCCTGGACCCCCTTTCCAGTCTCCAGAACTGTCTGTCACTGGCCTGTCCGGCCCTGGGTTGGCTTGTCCACACTCACTCGGACTTGTCTGAAGCCGGTTTGCCACTTCCCTCGGCCTCCTGCCCTTTGTTACTGGCCCTCTCAGCCCTGGTTTGATTCAGCCACCTCACCCGGACTTGTCCAGACCTGTTACTAGGTTTGGACCGGTCCTGGCTCCCCTCAGACCTTTTCTGTTCCTTACAGACCCCTCCTGGGTCTCCCGTCCATTGTCCCAGTGCTGCACTAGTCACCTCGGCCTCGGGGTGGTGCTTGTCCTTTGGACTTGCACCAGGCCTCGGCTCTGGTGGTCTTAGCTAGCACGTGACACCTCTGTTTCGGTCTAGGACCGGTCTGCCAGCCCTCTGGCCCTTAGCCCGGTCCTGACCTCTTTTCCGGCCTCACTTTTCACTTAGAGGCACCCCCTGGGCATGCTAGCCCTTTGGACTTGCTCCTGACCCCCGATTTTCGGTCTAGGACCGGTCTGCTGGTTCTCCAGCCCCTATCCCGGTCCTTTCCCTGTCCTCTGTCCATCCCGGGATCCTAACCGGGTTAACAAGTTGGTAGCTCTGTACTCCGGAAGCCAAAACCGGTGGTCTCGGTTGAGACAAAACAATTAGAGTCTACCCCAGGATCCTAACTGGGTCAACAAGTTGGTACTCCGGTACACCAGAAGCCAAACTGGTGGTCTCAGCAGAGACAAATCAATTAGTGCATTACTCTGTTCCCCTTAGCACCCCCTGGCTTGTCCTGCCAGGCCTTTGGTTTCACCTGGCTTTACAGCCCTGGTCCGGACTTGCCAACTCCGGTCCCCTTGTGGTCCTGGCTCATCCTGCCAGTCCCTCGGCCTCAACCTGGCTTTGTAGCATGGACCGGACTTGCTAACTCCGGTCCTCCTATTTGTGTCCACTTTGTCCCACCTCCGGACTCCCTTAGGACCGGTCCTCTGAGTTCCGGTCTTCCCTCCTTCACTAGGCCTTGTCAGCCTGTCACCTCCGGACTTCCTTATAACCCCTGACCGGTCTTGCTGACTCCGGACTCCTTTCTCTTTCCTGGTGCTCGTCTCCAGACTTCCTCATGGTCCCTGACTGGTCTTGCTCACTCCGGACTTCCTTCTTTTGGCCGGTCTCCTGTCTCCGGCCTCCCTTGGCCTCTGATACCCCTTGGGTAGCTCTATGCTACTCCTCTGTCACTCGTTTGGCCTTCGGGCCTCTCCCTCCTCCCAGAACTACCCCTGTCCTCTACCCCAGTGCTATGGTCTTGACCTAGCACCTCTTTCCGGTCCTTGGTGGACCCAGCCTTGGTTCTCTCTCGGTCTCTGACCCCTGCTTTAACCGGCCTTGTCAACTTGTTAGGAACTGAAGTATCTTGGTTGTAGGGAACCGACTAGCCCACTCAATAGGCACCCGTTGGTGGCCGAGTGTAGTGCAGTCACCTATCCCCGCCTAATACTAAAGTTTGCTAACCCCCCTGACGTCAACCCCGCCTTGGAGCATGAATTTGCTTGCAAGACACCCCAGGCTTCGGCCCATCTGACAAACCCCCGACTCTGCCAGTCTGTTTCCCAGCTCACCCACTCGCCCCGGAACTTGTATGTTCGCGAGGCCCCTTCAGGTACCAGCTAACCCCTCACCTTCCCCTAACCATTGCCACTGTCACCCCACCATTGACTCCGGAACTCTGGTCCTACCCACTCTCCTGACTCCGGTCTTACCGGTTGTCTTTTGGCCTGCCGGTCTTCACTGGCCTTCTGGTTCCCTCTCGGGCTCTGGTTCCGGCCTCCATACCCTTACCTTTGACTCCGACACTCCTTACTATCCCCATACCAGTCCGGCCTGCTCTGCCGGCCTTGTATCTCCGGTTTTAAAGCTTTTCCGGCCTTGAAAAAGCTTCCCGAAACCGGTCTTGACACCTGTTAAGCCGGTCTCAGCATTCTCAGTACTCGGACTTACAACTCCGGTGGTAGTACTCCTACTACCCGTCCAGTACTCTGCTCCATGGTCCTAGCCCGTACCTCGTACCCCTGTAGACTTGGGAAGTCTACCCTAAGAGGGGGATAAGGGACCTCGCTAGTGACCTACTCTCTGCCAAACCCCTGTCCACTACCTCTCCAGTGCCCTTAGCACAACCCCACTCAGTCCCTGCACACCGGTCCCTGGTTCCCTGGCCCAGTCCTTGCATACTGAAACACTCCTGAACCACCTGCCCTGGGTTGCTCCCAGCCCCTGACATTTGTGTTGGTACTCCGGTCTCACTGTCTCAGTAGTCCTCGGCCTTGGTGGTTGTGTGTTCACCGGTCTCACTGTTCTCGGCCTCCTGTTGTCAGCCTTTTGGCTGGACAACCCCTAGGCCTCACCTGGTCTCCAGACCCCCTGAACCGGTCCTCCAGTGGCCCTTTTGGCCTTCGGGCTTCTCACCACCGGAAAACCCACTTCCAACCAACTCCGGACACCCCTAAACCGGACTCAACACCTGGACTCACTCCCTGCCGACATCCCTAGGCCTTCATTGAACCGGTTTTATGACCTGCTGGTCTCTGGTTCATGCCTGGCTATGTCCAGCCCTCCAGTCTTTGTGCAAACTCAACTCTCGCTGTCCTAGACAGCCTCCCCGGTCCCTCACTGTCCTCCAGAAGCCCGTCCGGCCTGTTCCAAGGTGCTCGGCACTTGGGTTTGCCACTTCCGGCCTCGGGATTACACCTTGCTACCCCTGGTTACCCCGGTCTCAGTGTTAGCCCACCGGCCTACACTGTTTTGGCCTCTGGTTGTCAGCCCACCAGCTAGAAGGCACCTCAGGTCACCTCTAGCCACCCCAAACCCCTCCAACTCCTTCAGACCGGCCTTCAGCTGGCTGCTCCGGCCCGGCCCAACTCCAGACCGGTCTCCCTTTGGATTTCCGGCCTTACAGCCCCATCCAGGTCGAGACTGATCCCCGTAGCCTTTCTAGCCCTTCTAGCCCTTACTGGCTCCCAACTGGTCCCCACCCAGCTTTTCTAACCCTCCCTGACCATTAGACCGGTCTCCAGCTGCCCCTTCCGGTCCTCTCTGACCCTCAGACCGGTTCCCGGCCTTCCTGGCCTTCTGTCCCCTTGACCGGTCTTCGGTCTTGCTGTTTTCCCCAGACCAGTCGCTTTAGCACAACTGGCTCCGCCACTCCTGGTCTCGGTCTCCGGCTTTTGCCACCCCCGGCCTGAGCCACCCTCGGTCTCAGCCTTCGGCTTTGACCCCTGCCTCTAGCTCCGGTCTCCTGTTTCTTTGTTATATGTTTTCTCAGTTTTCTGTTATCTGTTTTCTTTTCTGTAGATACACACTTTCAGACCCTACGACCCCCTGGAGCAGACCTTGGACCTGTTCTGGCCTTCTCAGCACTTCTCATGACCCTTGGTACCCCTGCAGTTGCACTCCCGGTCCAACCAGTGCATTCCTAGACCGGTTTTCCCGGCCTCCCCTGCACCCGGCCTTTGTGCCTTTCCAGTGTCACTCAGCAGCACACTGGTACACCCCTGGACCATCTTTTGGTCATCTCCGGACCTCTCCAGACCCTCTCGGTCTCCATGTTGCCCTGAACCGGCTTTGAAGCACACCTCTGGCCCTAGTGGCACACTCCTGGTACATTAGTTGGACATTACCAGTCCCCTGCACATCTTCGGTCTCCAGCTTTCCCTGACCTGGCCCTGAAGCACACCCCTAGGCCTTACCTGGTTGTTCCCAGCCTTCGGTTTGCCTTAACCCAGCTCTGAAGTGCAACTCCGGCCCTCTGAGACATCGGCCTCAGCTTTCAGCTGTCTCCGGAAACCCCCATACAGCTGGTCTAGTCACTTCCGGACTCGGCTTTGCCTTGTCCCGGCCTGCTGAACCGTCTGGCAGCCTCCTAGACTGGTCTCCGGCCCTCCTTGTTGCTTCTCTGGTCTCGGGTTCCTGGAACACTCCTCGGACTTGACCCTTGACCCCAAACCCGGCTTATGCCATTCTGGTCCGAACTACTGGACCTCCGGTCATCGCTGTCCTGTTTCCCAGCCCTTGGGCTCACCCCTGGCACTGTGTGCACACTCGGACTCACTCCAAGTCATGCGACCTCACTGCATAACCCTCTGAACATATTTCCCTATGGAACCTCAAGGGTTCGGTTCCTAAGAGGGGGATACTGTCATATCCATGACTCTCGGACTCGGACTCAGCCCAGTCCGGACCCCTAGCCCCTATCTCCGGTCAAGTCCAGTCCTAGTCCAGCCTAGAAACCCAATCCCGGCCCTAGAAAACTCAACTCCGGCCTGCATAACTCAAGTCCGGTCTTTTACCCCTATCTCCGGTCTATTTCAGCCTCCCGGCCTTGCGCTGCTCCACCCCGGTCCTCCTAGGTCTATGTCCGGGTCACCCGGACATAACTCCGGTCTGTTTCCCTTTGTTTGTACTATATTTAGTCTAGCCCATTCATCTGACTTTTGCTTACTGTACAAATCCTGTGTCTGACCCCAGTATGCCGGTCACCCGGACTTTGGCTATTAGCCTCGGCACAGCCACTATGGCTATCCACTCTCTTGCTAATCTTCTTGCTAATAGCTTATTAACAAGTCCGGCTCTATGTTCATTATCCCAGACCGGCCTCATGTATTTAACCCCTGTACATACTTCGTAGCACCCTGAGTCAGAATATCAACTTAGTATTACCCTCAACTCCGTATTACCCCTCGAGACTACTCTATAGCTAAGGCCGAGCCTTAAGCTATCCCCGACCCCTGTCCCGGACCTCTCCCCGGCTTGCATAAGGGTACAGCACATAAGCTGAGACCAAGGGAGGTAGATCCAACCCCGGACCAGCTTCCCCCTGTGCGCACTCCAAGACCGGTCGGTTTCCCACGCTACCGGCCTTGTTCCCACGCTCCCGGCCTTAAGTCCGGTCCTCCGGACTTAGCCCCTAACCTCCGGCCTCAACTCCGGTCCAACCGGACTTGGCCCCTGTCTCTCGGCCTTGACTTTGGCCACTCGGACTTAACCCCTGTCACCCGGTCTTGAAGCCTGGTCACCCAAGGGTAAACCCGTACTTCACACGTGCGGTTGAAGTGCTTGATGTTGGTAAGAGTTCATTATGTCATATCTGGAAGGGTGGTTCCTCATTTTCGTCTGGCAGGTGACCAGGACAATGTTGTTGGCCCACCGCCAGGGAATGAAGGCAAAAATGTGGGTTTAACTGGTTCTTATAGCCATGACTTCCAAACGAGTATTCTAGGCGAAAAACTGGCTTGCGTTTTTGACCGCTGTGGCTGCCTTTGCTGCTGCATATACCTTGGGCTCCATCTTTGGCCTGCCCACACACAAGCATGTTCAACTTAGGTGATTGTGGCAGTCTGTCTATCATACATTGGTGGCAGGCACCGCCGACTGTATTACACAGTTACAGGAGTAAAGACTAAAATGACAGGTACAGTAATACAAGCTGATATGGTACACTAGGTGGGACTGGCAAGTTCAAACGTCACAGCCGAAGCGGTGATGGAGGAGTGAGTTGAGACTAGATCCCATGTCTCCCACACCGGCAATGCTGTCAATAGTGATTTCCACCATACCAAACCAGGGACGGCCAGGCCGAAGGGCGCGCCCACAGATAAAGGGATCCCTTGATCATGACTTGGTCAACATTGTCCCCATTGAAGAAGTCAACAGCCACCCTCGTCTGTGAGCTTGAGAGGGGGAGGGTTCGTTCAGCCATAACATACATGTGGCGAGCATGAAGCCAGTTGAAGTACTGACAAGAGATGTTCATGTGACCCATTCAGAATGTGGATAAGGTGGTCACGAGGCAGATCTGGACTCAAGACGACATGATGGTCTCCGCAGATTGGGCCGACACAATCTTCCAGACACAGGCAGGTGAAGGTGTTAAAGGTAATGGTATATTACAAGAATGGGATTATGTAAAGAAACCACACAAGGCTTTGAGAAACATGAGATGGTAAACATGACAAGGAAAGATGGGAAGGTCCACACAGATCGCCGACAACTGAGGTAAGCTCCGCCCAGCTGGGCAAATGCAGGAACAGTGCCAGAGATGAGCGAGTGCATGTAAACGAGCCCAGGAACGTTGGGGGGAACGGCTAGCAGTGTCACGCAAGATTGCGGGCCAGACCGCATACGATCTGCTTGTCAAACACGTCATATTCTTTTGTCAATCTATACGAAATCACATGAGAGAAGTGTGGTAAGAAGACACTGAAAACGCACTTCGTGAGACTCTCAGGAATATCGAGTTCTACGACATCTTGAATATCGAGGTCACTGAGGGAGTGTGGATCTAAGGAGTCCAGAAACTCCTGAGCATAGAAATTGTGGGCCAAGCCTTCAACTGGAGCTCGTTCCCTGGGCTTCGCTGAGATAAGACGTAAGTGGGGCCAAGCACCAGCTGAAGCCCTCCACTGTTGCTGATACCTGGCTCAAAGGTGAAGTGCGTCAAGGGCACGCAACCACGCAGTCACCTGGTTTGCTCGCCACATCTTCTTCGTTATCATATAAGTGGTTTCACCCCATCCGGCCTCATGATCTGACTCGTCAGAGCTCATACCAGCTACCCCCAATTCTTGTACTACATGAGAGGCAGTAGGGTAGGCTCTAGCATGAGTATTTGCCGCCCTCAGACGTCTCATGTACAACTACGAGCATGTTAAGTATAGGAGCAATTAATTTGACTATTTGGTCATACCTGAGACTTCCACTCCTGGCACCTACGTGTACATCGTTGCTGGTCCAGTATGCCCACGTCATCTACATTGTTTCCGGTTGCATGGCCAGCTACAATTCGTCCGATGTGGGCCTGCTCTGCGCATGTAACTTGCTGTTGAGTCGCATATATCTGGTGAAGGTAGTTGAAGTGCACAACCCAAGCAGTGCATATTTGTTTCGAGGTGCGTCCACAGTCGGGGTATGCGTTACGGAAGCTGTCAGTAAACACATGAGACGCAGATTTGTTCCATGCAGAGCTAGGTACATCATTCAAATCGACACAGAAGGCATTTGGAGTACATGCAGGGCCTTGTGCTGATTGGTATGCAGTAGCTTCTTCTTTTGTAGGAACATTGGTGAAGAGAGATTTGGCGTTTTCTCTACCCATAAGCAACTGGGCATGTTCACGGATGAGTCTCTTAGGAAAATATTAGATGTGCCAAAGGTAAAGCAGGGACGACCTCACCTGAAATTCCAAATCTGCTGATTTGCGATGAGAAGGGAGAGTCTTCTTTTTGCGTTGCTTGGATGGCGACTGACTTTCATTGACATCGGTGCTGGGGTATGCAGCCGTCGGGAAGCATAGCTTCAATGCATCACTAACAGCAGCTCTTGCCGCATTTGCAACGTCTGATTGAAGGTTCTCAGTGATAAGCAGCAGATCTCGACGGGTTATTGGAGCAGCTGAGTCATAGCTTTCCCTTTCCTGTGCTATAGACTCGTTCCGAGGGCTCTCTTGCATGGGCAGCGCCACAGGCACGTGCACCCTAGAAGGACACCGCATCTGGAGTGGCCGGGGGAAAGGTGGGAGGGACTCAACTGTAAGTAGTGTCAGCCAAGTGCTAACCGACCTAAGATACGGGACCACTTACACGAACGGGAGGTGTATGCAGTGTCACAGTGGTGTCCCCAACATTCATGTCCTACCACATGTATCAGTACAATGGTCTCAAGGCATTGTAGAGTGGCACACCTCGTCTATGCATTGATCCAGTTCTTCGGCAGCCGACACGAACCCTTCCTCATTGGAGTTATCACTGTCCATCATGGGCATATCATCAAACGCTTGCAGCTTTCCGTGGTTCCTGTTGTGAGCCATGCAAGTGTGCTGACAGCTCGGGCACGCCTGGTGACCCTTTATATATCCCACTGGACTGCTCCCCCTGATTGCCTTTGTGAATGAAGCCTTTCAACAGGGTGAGCACTGGTTGCCTTTTCTCTTTTCTCTTATTCGTCTCGTTCTATCATCCTCTCCACTATCGTACCTTTCTCCAGTCCACTTCTACTGCCCATGGTGTTCTTCAAACACCCTAGTTTTGATGAGAGGGCATGCCACTCATCTCAGTTCCTGAAGAAAGCAGCGCCTCTATCGACTGGCCAGGTCACGGTTAGTGAACATTGAATTTAAGATGTCGTATCTTACCATTTAGCACAACCATATGGCTCATTCAGACATCTAGTGAGAGTAAGTTTGGATGTTAAGTCCCATGTTAAACGACACCTGATTCCGTATTCAGCATATCATGTTCGTGGCAATGCGCGTAATATTCCCGGTCCTCCTTCTACCATGCCTCCAAAATGGATGATGCTCTCCGTCTGTGCTCTGGCACTTGGCCTCCTGTTGTACCTTTGCCCTCGTATATCATTCACTGGTGCAGCACTGGGTCCATTCAAACTCCCTTACAATGAGCACGCTGTCCGGTTGGCAAAATTGGAAGAGATTTCATCATCGTTGCAGCCAATTCCGTCTCCAACATCTTCCAAAATCCAACCCACTACTTCTCTGACCATACTTGAAGACTTCGTGTCACACTCAAATGGTGCCGCCGTTATTGGCAACCTCACGTCTCCCGTGTCCACTTCCCTGCTGTCTGGGGTGCTTAAGCGCAAGCACTCAGCATGGTCTGCCCTCGACGACGGGAATGCTTGCTGGATTTTTCATGGCCAATCTGGCCAACTCGCAATAGCCTTCGCTGAAATCATAAACATCAGTCACGTTACAGTAGCCCATACTCCCTGTAAGTTACTTTCCTGATGTAGGTTGTTGGTGACTCAACGTGTCCTAGTGGAACTGACTGATTCTGTTGAAATGGCTCCCCAGAAAATGATTTTGTGGGGAATGGTCAAAGGGAAGGAAAATTTAGAGAAGTACAATGCTTTGCGTCAGAACGCCACTGGGATTCTCCTGGAACTCTTTCAATCTGCGCTGGTGATTACACACAACATCGCATTCATTCCTTTAACATCCTTTGACTATAACGTTCATACAACTCAACACATCCAGTCATTCGCCATTCTTCCCGCAGTTGCAAATGCAGGTATGGATTTCGGTGTTGTGGTATTTGAGATATTGGAAAATTGGGGAGGTTTGTCTACTTGCTTCCATCATGTGGGGGTACATGGTCGCTGTGCTAGACGTGTCAGCTGAGCATCTGAATCGCTGATTTCCCTTATCCCTTGCCAACATCCCGTAACATAAAAACCAATAGGCTTATACTTAGGTGATGGACACAGTATCTTCATATCCACACACCCCTGTACGTTTCTGGGATAGCAACCGCGAGCGGTGTGTGATGCTGTCTTCCTTTGTGTGCATTTTCCTTCGTGTTGCGCTTTCTTATCTGCTTCCGCTTCATCTGCATTCAGCTTGACCACCACATCAATGCATACAGTCATCGTCGTGGTCTCACGCGCACTCGTTATGGGTCTCATGGTTTTATTGTTGTGCGTGGTTGTAGCACCGCTACAATCATATATTATGTAATATTCCTGGACACAGTCTAAGTCCAGGTTTGGGGAAGCTCAGAGGTAATGACGGACCGGAACTCCGGTCATGTGACAGAAACCCAGAGGGGCGGGTAGAAAAAAGAGAGGTGGACAATGTTGTTTTCGTATAAATATAAAGATCGGAAGGCTTGGCAGAAGTACGTAGCACTAGTGCTAGCCTATGTGAGGACTCGAACATACCGCGATACCGCTGGCTAGATTTTCATCCATGCTCGCCACTACTCAGCACATGGGTCACAAGATGCCCGAAATGAAGAGTTCTGTTTCAGACAATTGGATTCTATTTCAAGCTACGAGCCTGTTTCTCATCATAATTGCGAGAGCTGATGGCCGCGCGACCGTTCATTATGGAACCAAAGCTCCTCCAGTACTATGCTGAGATAAGCTCGAGGTGACTTGTGATGCTCCAGATCGCAGGCAGCGTCACGACATTGCTAACTCCATCCAGGAGTTAACTCTTGCAGGTGCTGTCATTGCTTTTCCCCGCCTGGACAAAAACCTCTCGGCGAAGTTGGAAGCAGCCTTTATCCTTCACAAGATGTAGATCTGTAAGTGTCTAGGTGACTAAAATTCAGGGTAAAAAGGTCGGTGTTTACTTGTGACGGTTCTCAAACTGGCCGGGATCTATTGCAGCCCAGATTCAAGTGTTCTCTTACCTGAGCTGCTTTAGTTTTGGTATAGGCAGGCTATGGGACGTGACCTATATAATGACAGGTCCCACATTTCGTCCAGTTAGCTGGTGGTCCAGTATGAACATTGCAGCGTGCCCCCCAAACTTCCCCCACCTTGGGTGTCCATTAGCTCATGATCAGTGTTGCCTGCCCCTTCGCGAATTCCCTCACTGCCCTCGCCTCCTAGACAAGATACCATCCACGGGCAGGTGTGTTTCGCACAAGGGAAATTGACTGGTGACCATAGCCAGAAACCACTTTGGAATTGTGTCAACCACTATGTCTGCATATACAGATGCGATACCTTGCAGACTGGTTTGACTTTGTTCCTCGTTCCTGCAACCGGGTTCCCAAAGGAAATGAGTTTAACTAGTCACTTTCCTCGTATGTGATTTTAGATATGGGAGACTATGTTACGTCTTCTAGATTTGACATCTGGCCTTCTTGTGGATGAGGTATGGTCTTGGGAAGCCGTCAATCATGGCGACTCGGCTCTTGTGAATGTGGAGAGTTTGAGCGGAATTTGTAGGATGTGCTCACTGTGACGTCCATTGGATCTAACATTCCCTCAGTCGACTGGCACGACGATGCCCGTGACATTGCAAACTTTCTTTTAAACTACCTCCCCGAAGAGGCCACCCCTGCATCGCTGCTTACTTGCCTTGCACGTGTTCCAGAAGCCATGAGTGACGCATGCAAAGAACTTGGCTATCACTGTCGGAGGCTCGTAGTAGTTGGTCACTCATTTGGTGGTACTTCCCCGTAGGTATTTGTGCTGCTAAGTTTGATCATTGCTCATTTCTTCTTGTGCAGAACCTTGGCAGCTTTGAATTTCCCGAAGTTTTTTTCATCCCTCATACTAGTGGACCTCATCATTTTAGCTGAAAAGACTAGGACTGTTGAGGAAGCTGTCAGGTTCGCTGTTAATGCTTTCACCAGGCGAATGTTTTGGTCATCTCAGTGAGTGCTGGTTTTGATATAGTTGCTTTTACTAATTGACACCAGTGAAGACGCCCTATGTCAGTTCAAACAATCACCATTCTTCGCATCCTGGCACCCAGAAGTCCTGAAGACATACGTTGATCATGGGTTGACCGTAGACTCCAACTCATGCAATCGGAGGTGTGCGAATGCTGCCTCTTTGGGCCTCCTGGGTGGGCACAGCCGCTGCACAGCATGTAGTTTTCTCGACGTAAGTCCGGTTATCTGGTGATCGATGTGACCGATCCCTGATCATCGATCACTTCTCATGGCCAGCAGATAATCGATAGACTCTGTTGGGTTATACTATGGACTTCGACCATGCCAACCTAACCTTGACAGAGGGTACACACACTACTGTATGGCTGGAGGAAGATAGCAATTCCACGTGTATGCAGCACATGTTCGTGTCCCACACTGGCACCTGTCAGGCAACGTTATACAGTACTCGCCGGACTCTGACGAAGGTCTATTCGGAATTCGCCGAATGCATACCACGGCGACTCACCTTTCATCTCAACTTCACTCACTGCGGAAATGGCCTCAGGTGAACAATGGCTATTTCGTCACAGTTCACCTGTTCAAAGAGACGTGGTTACTCGTGTTGTAATCTCAGATCCCCATGGTTACAGTCAGGCTGGGCCTGCAGCAGATCCTGCAGTGCCATTGATCTTGCGGCGCTTTGTGCCAGCACCAAACCAGTCGGTTCTTTCCATTCTCGTTTTGTCCTTGCTGATCGATTGATTTTTCATTCAATTGCATTCCAGGGGAGTGGAAGCTCAGACACCACCGGATCTGACTCAGGGTACTGCTAGGTTTGTTTTTCTTCTTTTCGCGTTTCTACATTGATTCCTATGCTCTTTTCTGTATAGCAACAGCACCAGTGATTCTGGTAATCACGATCTGTCGGAAGGGTTGAGCAGCGCAAGTAGCACTCAAGTTCAGTCAGCAGGGTTGGCAGTGAGCATTCAAGATGACGAGTTAATCACCATCTGAAACCATCGCCTAGATTCCTCGAAGAAATCACAAGTACCATGACTCGCCCGCTGCCTACTACTGGTTTAAGTCACAGGGAGAAGCTCCAATTAATCACCCTTCGATTGTGGAGGATGCTGAGGAAGGAGATATTTTCTTCTACTGGATCACAGGTGCTGAGAAGTGGCAGATGTGGATATGGAAATGTGTCGAAGGTAGTTACAGCTGGCATCCAGTCCAGGAAGGGGAACAGATTAAGGGACCCGATGGCTCTCCCAGGTATTTAGTAGTGAACAACAGTAACCAACCATCCATAGTGCAGGCAGGGACATGGGAGAAGCACTATAGGCACAAGGTAGTATCTCGGTTGTCCACTTAGTTGATGATTCTCTACTGATACGGATCTGGAATACTGCTGCGTGTATTGAGCACGAGAAATTCGCAGTGGCGGTGAAGTAGGATTTAGTGGAACAGGGAAATCCTGGGCGTAGTTCAAAAAAACTCAGATGTCCCTGGAACCAATTCCGCAGATTTTTGCTCGAACTCTGCATGGAAGTTGCCCATTCCCCTAGGTCCCCAGAACATCTGGGTACAAGACCACTAGAATGGCCGTTGTTAAGGTGCATGAGACTGGAAGATAACTCCGCAACCGGGAATCACTACAAATTAGATGTATGGTTATTCCGAGAAATTTGCTGCTGGCTGCCAGCCGCTGACTAAGCGGAGGGTGCGCATGAGTGCGAAGGAGGTCGGGCGTGCACATGCCTTCTCACCCATTCGTCGGTACTCTTCTCGATGCTGTTACTAGCCACTGCACGTAACCCATGTAATTGTGTACGAAATGTAGTTGAATGGTATGTTATACATCGGAGGGAGTCAGGGACTGGCACTTGCACCGCTACGGATTGGAATATTGTGGGAAACTGCTTAGCCACCACTCGCAATATTTGCTACCCATCATCCTCACCAACGTCCTCAAACACCGTCTCCAGCGATGGTAACAACGACTGCAGAGAGGCATTCATTCTTCTGTGTAACCATGCACCGATCCGCTCGCGAAGATTTTCCAGGCCACGGTTGTCCACCCCAGACATCAAATAAGTGTCAGTTGGTGCCCCAACTGCAGATCGTAGCACACAGATCGTGTTGACGAGGCTATGTAATCCAGAGAAAGGTGCAATGAAGATGTTTTCCAGTGAAGGAAGGTAGATTTCAATGTCTTGCCCTTGTCGCTGTGCTTGAGCCACATCTTGTGCGTTGTCATACAGGCACTGCAAAACCGAGCGAGGTGGAAATTTCCCAAGGCCCAAGAAGAAGACTCCATTCAACCGTCTGAACAGATATGACCACATCGTTGATGTTACCATGACATGGACCTCGGGAGTGAGTGAAATTTCAAGTTGCTCGATATCGTTGTAGGAATAGGTAAAATAGATATGCCTAGAAATAGAAATAGTCAGTAATGATGGGCGAGTATAATGCTCGACCCAAGAGGGAGGTTCTCTCTGGAGAAAGAAGTGTAGTAAAAAGTAAAAAATGCGAACTAGAAAAAAAGATACTTAGCTGTGCCTGTCTAATACTCTTGCCAGTCCTCCTGGCACTTTGGGTACTCCCCAAAGTAATAAATCTAACTTTGAAAACTCGCCGAAATGCGAGACTAAATCACCCTACTCTGAGGGCCTGTGACATGTACTTGTTGTTATGGTAAACTGAACTCACGCGAACACAGCACACGCGCTTAGTCAGCAACGCAGCTGCTCGTCACCAAGTCCAGGGGTACAAACACAAAAACAAAGGCAAGAAACAAAACAAGTCCTTCCACCCCTAAACTCCTGACCAAGACGGATTCTCCTAGGGAACTCGAACTCGTTCCCTACATCCGAGGGGTGGTTTAGAATTCGACTGTCCTTGGTCACTCTCCTCCTCACATGAACATCCTCGCCCTCACATCTGCTTCCCTCGACCTCACCACATACCTCCCTCGCTCTCTACCCTCGTGCCCCTCGAACATGACTCTCTGCCCTCTAACCTTCTCGCTACTCGAACATGACTCCCTTCTCTCCCAAGATCCGCTCCCGACTTCGCAGAAAAAAAAACCACTCTCAGTCCTCAAACTTCTCGCCCTCGAACATACCCTCTCTGCACGCAGATGCCACCTGACTTCTCGAACTCACACCCTGCCTCTCGAACACTCCCCTCAAGGCCCAAACCTCGAACCCAAAAGACGACAGAGATAATCTCCAGGCAAGCGAACAAGTGAGTAATAAATCGAGTGTGGAGCGAGTCAAGGACTGCTCTTCGAGGCACAGTCTCTGTGCGAATGGTAACAGAATGTAATGCAGCTCAGCGGCTGGTACAGTGGATGCTGGCCCTCTACGAGGCAGCTCGAAGACGTATATATGTACCTAAAACAAACCTCGATCAGTCGTGTATTTACTATCCTTATACGCATATGTGCTCTCGACTACTGCTCGTCCTTAAGACGATTTAGCACCAAGAAAAACAAGGGAACTCGAAACTATAAGTCGGGGTGAGTAGAATCACCCGAAGGTTAGCACGACTCAGTTGAACAACGTCGCTCAAAGCAAAACTCATTTTAAAGAAAACTATATGTCGACACACTCACCGGGACCCTTGCCTCGTTCACTTGTCCCATTCCTATTTTCACAGCCTCGACTCCCTGTGCATGCGCGCACTTGATTTCTCGTACTTCGTCTGGTACTCCATCAGGTGGCCAAAGCTCTCGCACTAAGTGTCGCCGAGTGACCTCGAGTCGCCCATCTTCATCTACCACTTGTTCACTGCTAGAAAAAAAATATCTCGAAGTAGCACATGCTTGAACTATAATAAAAGCTGTCACCTTAAGTCTGTAGATCCTCGCGTCTCCTTCGTTGATAGGTCTTCGACTCTGACAGGTGTAGGTGCTAACCTTGTTCGATCTTGGTCGTCGGCCTTCAACCTCGCAGTTGGATGGATGGAGTCTTGGTGGTAAGAGCCAGTGGACGGCCTCGAGCCGACCATCCCTATTGACCACCTTTTCCTTCGTGCTAAGGTACCTGTAGCTCGCAGTAGATAGTGTTTGAATTATAGCTAAATGGGGCACCTGGACTTCGTAATTCTCCTTCCTGAGCTTCGTCACCTGGTCTTCGCACTCTGCTTGCAAACTCGCGCCATCTTCTTTTCCTTCGGATATCAGCGACTGCGCTTCGACTCGGTCGAGTACCTTAGACCTGTAGATTCGTGAGTAGATCGTCATAAAAACAGAAGACAAAAACGAGCGCTCGGGCTCGGTGTCTGAATCCACATCGCCTCTAATACACTGTGTGCGACTTCGTTGTTCTGGCCAGCCTCGCCCCTCCTCAATCTTCGCATACTGCTCGCCATCTCGCCTACTCGAACTCACTTCGTCTTCTTCTCTTCCAGACATCAGTAGCCACATGTCGAGTCCTCCACATGTCCTTTGCTCGCAGTTCGTTGTAGTCTCTTGTTCCGCGACCGCAATTCGCTGCAAACGTCCATCTTCCCTAGAATAACAAGGATGTAAATAGAACGTTCTAAGATCAAAATGAAAATCTGAGCTGTCAAGCCCAGCGCGTGAATCCTCTATGTTGCTCCTCTGCCAAGAGCTCTCTGTTGCTTCAAACGACCATCGTTTGGTGATAACTCGAGTCCTTGTCACTTCGCATAGTCGTTCGACAACACGTCGACCCATAAAACCGCTTCTTCGTACTGCAGACATCTTGTAGCTCAAAGATTCCTCAACTGCTGGTAGTACTTTGTCTTTCCTAAAACGATGCGGCCGTAAGTAAAACGCTCTAAGGAGAAAGCTAAACTTTGGGTTGTCAAGCCCACTTGGCAGGGCCTCGATACTCCTCGCATTGCACGCATCTCTTTGCGACCTCGAGACTTGCTGCTGTAGATCAAACCGTATTCGTCGCATTTGCCTTGACATACTTCGTTCGTAGTTAGCTGTAGATTCTTCGATGCCTTGTAAATGCCTGTATTCCCTAAAACGTCGTAGTCGTAAGTAAAACACTTTAAAGAAAAACATAAATCTTGGGCCTTCGAGCCCACTCAGTGTGGTCTCGATACGCCTCGCATGTCGTGCATCTTGTTCCGACTTCGAAGTTCGCTGTTGTAGACCGAACCACACCCATCGCGCTTGTCTTTCTGTACTCCCGCACGACCTCGGTTCGAAGTTCCTCGTAGATCCTCGAATCACGATTGCGAGGACATCTGTTGTGCTCCGTCGCATATACCCGATTTCCCTAGAGTAGAACAGCTGTAAGTAAAACACTATGGAATGTAAAAGAAACCTTGGGCCTTCGAGCCCAGAACCCATGCTCGTCGCACCCCATCTCTTTGAGACGGCTGTTCCAGCCTCGCATGGCTGTCGCTCTGAGTCCAGCGCTGTCGTTGTCCTTGTTGTAACCGTCGCTGTCACAGTCGCTAGTCCGTATTCTATTCTCGAGCCTTCGGCTTGTTCTATCCACTCGCCCCATTCGTAGTAACACCGTTGGATC
Organism: Pisolithus tinctorius; assembly: GCA_024663395.1. NCBI lineage: Eukaryota > Fungi > Basidiomycota > Agaricomycetes > Boletales > Pisolithaceae > Pisolithus > Pisolithus tinctorius. Next base: position 102,167 of record JANFAH010000048.1, on the reverse strand, counting down.
GCTTGGCATAGCTTCTCCCCAACGGTCCACTGTATTTCCGCATAGATCTTCGTAGATCCTCGCCCTGCGATGGCTTGGATGTCACTCCAGCACCGTCTTGCACATCTGTTTTTCCTAGAATAGAGTAGTTGAAAGTAAAACGTCTTAGAATCGAAGCGAAACCTCGAGCATTCGAGCTCAGTAACCTCCATCGCACTCCGTGTCCACTGGACTGCTGTTCCTGCCTCGTATGGCCTTCGGTCTGTGTTGAATGTTGTTGACGTCGCTGTCACTCTTGTTGTCGTCGCTCGCGCTCTTTGTCGTAGGTACCCAACTTCCCTAGAGTAGAAACTCTGTAAGTAAAACGCTCTGAAATCGAAATGAAACCTTGAGCCATAGTGCTCAGTATCTGCGCTCGTCGCGCCTCATGTCCGTTGAACCACTGTTCCAGTGTCGTGCAGTCTTCGGCCTGTGTCAAGCTCCACTGTCGCCAGTAACCACTGTAGCTTTTGTACGATACTCCATAGAACGTTGTATCCCTTAAAATGTGGCAGCTGTAAGCATAAATTCGCACAACCAAAATAAAAACTTGGGCCGCTGCACTCAGCACTCGTGCTCGCCGAATGTCGTCTCCTCGACGATCGCTGTTGTAGTTCGAACTGTAGATGTTGCACTCGTTTCGCAGTATGTCCAAGTGTCTTTTGTTCGTAGTCCTTCGTAGATTCTCATGCCGTGGTCGCACTTCGTTGTAGGTACCTTTCAGCCCTAGAATAGCGTAGATGTAAGTAAGGCGTCTCGAAATCAAAACGTACCTCTGAGCCATCGAGCTCAGTATCCGCGCTCGTCGCGCATCGTTCCCATCGGACGGCATTTCCGACCTCGTATGGCCGTCGCTCTGAGTCCAGCGCTGTCATTGTCCCCGCTCGCGCTCGTGTTGTTGTTGTCGCTCTTGTCACCGTCGCTGTCACTCGTAGTCGTGGTAGCTTCCATATGGTACCTTGTTCAACCCATTCTTCGTATCTGATTGTCGCGATCCTGCGCAGACGGCCTGTAACACTAGAGTCGTCAGTATGTAGTATTACTTGAGTGCGCGCAGCCACGACGCGCAGAGCGGTCACGTGACTCCGCTTAGTCAACATCGCAGGACTTTCTGCACAAGTCCTAATACCGAGTGCACGTGTCGATTCGCTCGACAAATCTTCGAATAAAACATTTATTGCTGATACTGTGTGGCCCTGGAATATTTCGAGTGCGAGTGCATCTATCCTCGCTGCGTGCTTCAACATTTCGATTCGCAAAACTTCTTCTGGTGGCTTCCTTCGTATGACGAGCCTCGACGGCTCCTCGATCTGAATTCTTCTTGCAATAACCTTCGACTCGATGTGATTCATGTGCTGCGGCGCTCTGTGTGAGTCAATGACCTCTTCATATGCCAACCTATCTGTTTCTGGACTGCCTGTGAGCGTTTTGAGCCCTTCGACTTCAACTCCTGTGGGCTTTGGGTGTTCTTCGAGCCTTTCGGCTTTGAATTCAAGCGGAATCTTTGACCTGAACGGGTCGTCGGTTAACTGATGTGTATTTCTGCTGACTGCAGGAACTCCGAGACCGCTCCTTTCATTACCTCGGCCTCTTAGGTAGGACTCCTGTAGTGACACACCAGTAGCCATCAGAGAAGCTCGATACGAACAAAAAGAAAAACCCCTTTGAGTGTTGTAATTCGCTTCGAATTCAAATGGGACTTTCGTTGTGAGTGGTTCCTCCACCAATGCAGGTTCGACTCGCTCGAGTTCTACTGCTTCCTGTAACTCAGTAGTCAGTATTCTGTTCATACTCAAGGAAAACTCTATTGTCTCAAAACTGGTCATTGTGGCTGCTTCAACGAGCCTGCCAGGGCTTCGGTCCTCACTATTTGTCTTCTCGGGTGGGCTGTGTGGCTGCGCGCAACTTGTTGAAACTAACTTTGGTACTTTCTCGCACTCCATGTACCTTGATACTTCTGTAGATCCCTGTACATCGTTCGTCAGCGAGTCATGTGTAGCTGTAGGCAGAAAATACTTCATAGATAGATGTTGCTTGTCCGAACTTGATTCTGGGTCACTTCGTGGCTCATAGTAGTCTTCCGCGCTTGTTCGTGCTCGCTCTGAGCGAAATCCTTTGTGTAGAAGTCGTGTTGCTGTGTATGTTACTTGCTCCATGGGCCATGGATCATCTGAGTGTCGCCGTCGATCGTCACGTCGCATTTTCTGAATAATTTCGCGCCAGAATTCCTTGTCGAAGCCTTGTACATAGAGGTCTTCGAGCTTGTCAGCCTCGAGTTGCTTCGAAACCCGTAGATACGTTGCTATATCTAGAAAATATAGTCTGTAGTTCATCAGTTCTTCCTCTGTATGAACTTCTCTTCTTGCTCGGCTGTCAACGAGGCTGTAAAGGTCGTTTCTCGAGTACTGTTGATCCATTTTCCGGGACCCAGGATACAAACGCACAATGGCCACCACGAATTCGGGCCAACTCAGCTGATCTTCGACGAATTCATACCATGAGTCCGAGACTTCGCTGCTTGCATACCAGCAGACCCATTTCGCCCATTCTTGGTCATCGAAGCAATTCTCACGCTTGCAAAGACTTCGAACCTCTTCGAGATACCTAAAAAGGTCAGCCGCACACCCTGAGAACCATGGGGCATCCCTTGAATGCCTCAGTGGTATTCCCTCGAGTTCTCTCGGCGCATTCTCACGACTTCTTCGCAGAAATTTGACTATTAATTTGCCTTCGGACTTGCTTCTCGGCTCGAGGGATCTTCGACTTAGATACTTGCTTGACATTTGCTGCTCGAAAAATAACTCTGAAAATTTTCCAAATTCCTGAGAGTAGATGGTAGCTAGAATCAAGACTCTGAACACTTAGCTTGTCCAAGCCCAATCCAGCAAAAACTTCGTTCGGTGATAAAATGGTTGCTTCTTTCTGTCATATCCATGACTCTCGGACTCGGACTCAGTCCAGTCCGGACCCCTAGCCCCTATCTCCGGTCAAGTCCGGTCCTAGTCCAGCCTAGGCAACCCAATCCCGGCCCTAGATAACTCAACTCCGGCCTGCATAACTCAAGTCCGGTGTTTTACCCCTATCTCCGGTCCGTTTCGGCCTCCCGGCCTTGCGCTACTCCACCCCGGTCCTCCTAGGTCCATGTCCGGGTCACCCGGACATAACTCCGGTCTGTTTCCCTTTGTTTGTACTATATTTAGTCTAGCCCGTTCATCAGACTTTGCTTACTGTACAGTCCTGTGTCCGACCCCGGTTATGCTGGTCACCCGGACTTGGGCTATTAGCCTCTGCATAGCCACTGTGGCTATCCTCGTCTTGCTAATCATCTCACTAATAGCTTGTTCACAAGTCCGGCTCTATGTTCATTATCCCGGACCAGCCTCATGTATTTAACCCCTGTACATACTTCGTAGCACCCTCAGTCAGAATATCAACTTAGTATTACCCTCAACTCCGTACTACACCCTGAGACTACTCTATAGCTAAGGCCGAGCCTTAAGCTATCCCCGACCCCTGTCCCGGACCTCTCCCCAGCTTGCATAAGGGTACAGCACATAAGCTGAGACCAAGGGAGGTAGATCCAACCCCGGACCGGCTTCCCCTTGTGCGCACTCCAAGACCGGTCGGTTTCCCACGCTACCGGTCTTGTTCCCGCGCTCCCGGCCTTAAGTCCGGTCCTCCGGACTTAGCCCCTGACCTCCGGCCTTAACTCCGGTCCAACCAGACTTGGCCCCTGTCTCTCGGCCTTGACTCTGGCCACTCGGACTCAGCCCCTGTCACCTGGTCTTGAAGCCTGGTCACCCGAGGGTAAACCCGTACTTCACACTTTCCCCAAAATGGACAGAACCCCCCTCGCGGTGGGCTCCAGATGTAGGAATAGGTAAAATAGATATGCCTAGAAATAGAAATAGTCAGTAATGATGGGCGAGTATAATGCTCGACCCAAGAGGGAGGTTCTCTCTGGAGAAAGAAGTGTAGTAAAAAGTAAAAAATGCGAACTAGAAAAAAAGATACTTAGCTGTGCCTGTCTAATACTCTTGCCAGTCCTCCTGGCACTTTGGGTACTCCCCAAAGTAATAAATCTAACTTTGAAAACTCGCCGAAATGCGAGACTAAATCACCCTACTCTGAGGGCCTGTGACATGTACTTGTTGTTATGGTAAACTGAACTCGCGCGAACACAGCACACACGCTTAGTCAGCGACGCGGCTGCTCATCACCAAGTCCAGGGGTACAAACACAAAAACAAAGGCAAGAAACAAAACAAGTCCTTCCACCCCTAAACTCCTGACCAAGACGGATTCTCCTAGGGAACTCGAACTCGTTCCCTACATCGTGCAGTGATGGCATATCTGCTAGAGTTATATAGACGGGGGACAGGAAGTCATGATGGGTGGACAAGCAGTCGATTTGCACGTGACAGAAGTCGTCCCTAGTGACGCTTGTGAGCATGATCCACAACCTCCCATGCTGGTACAGGGTTGTGAGGACGTCGTATGGTCCAGAGGGTGCCACATTTTTTATTCCTGTCATGAATTCAGGGAATTCTGCGGGATAGCTTTCAAGGATGTTTCCGACATCAAGCTCAACAAGAGCAGGTGTCTGGACTGCGTTCAAAAATCTGGAACATGAGGTCATGCTCCCAGACTCGAACTGCAAGGTACGAAGCTCTGCCAGCGTAATTTTATCGCTGTTTACTTCCTCTGCTCCTGGCATGAAGGCGTTACAGAGCCTCAGTTCCCTCAAAGATGAGAGCAATGCGAGTATAGCCAAGAATTTGGACAGCGGCAGTGAACAGGGGATGTCACTGTCTCCGGTGTTCAGAATATGGATTACTGACAGATTATGGGAGAGGTCCAGTGTCGATTCCAAGACATCCCAGCGCAGAAAACAATTGTCAAGCACCAGACGCTGGAGGAGTGGCCCTGCAATCATCAGTGGCTGTAGAGGTAATTCACTGCCATCCAATGTGTCGTCCAGATCGCTGCTACAGAGCGACAGGGACTGGAGCAAGGGTACACCCTGATAACCTGGGGTGACATGGCGAAAGAATTCGTAACTATAGGGATATGGTGCCTTGAGATGGAATTCCTTGATTCGCCAGAAGTGATTGGCAATGGTTGGTAGATTTGTGAGTATCAATTCCCCCATATCATGCATGACATCTTCGCTCCTGATGTGAACCCTGAGAGGGAGGGTTGATGTGCGTCCCAGTATTGCCTGGAGCCATCTATGTCCGACTGTGAAGTTCAACGCTTCATGCCAGACCAAGGGTGCCTGCAAAAGAATGGCTTGCCAGTGCTGACAAACATGGCTTGCAGCCCTTAGCATACTATCGCCTGACTGCACTGCAACTTCGAAGAATATGTGGACCATAATGTCCTCTGGCATGGATCCAATTGTGGTGCGTCTGTGATGGACTGGGGCAAGAACAAATGGTTGAGTGTCCATGGCTGCATTCTGTGTCAGAGACCCGTTGCAGCATTGTGACACCCAACTAACCTGTACTACTTGGTCGATGTCATGTTAATGATAGGACTTGTGAACGATGGGAATGAAGCTTTAAGTCTTACAAAGGCGAGGGGTAGTAGGACATTGGACAAAGGCATGAGCCCTCCCCTCCCTGCGGACCGTACCTACCTTCACTGTAGTAGTTAGTCTTACCTGCTACGTTTTTCATCCCAAGTTTTGTTACAGACCTGTAATCTGCGACGAGGTTAGGCGGTTCAGAATTTACTCAGTCCCAATTATGCACCAGAGGATAGGGCCGCCGGGGATGGCAGGCACCTTGTTTATGGATGCGACATAGATCCCAAATTGAGAACATCCTCACCATGACCATAATTTACATGCCAGATTTTGATGTCTAAAGATCATAAACCCCTCATTGCTCCAAGGACCCTCACATGTCTTATGGTTTGATCTTCGTTCGCAAGGGTGACAGCCATTGGCTTTGAGCTTGGACGAGCTAAAGCTACAATCGTACATAATTACATGCCAACAATCCATTACCACCATGATTTGAATCGGACTTTGTATTGGCGAAGTTCTTGGGATGATCGTGGATGTCGAGAAATGAGCGACAAATTCCGAGGTGCAGTGACGTTGTAAACAAGGTGATTCTGCACCGGTAAACAAGCTGGGTGGTTCGAACCTCACATGAACAGATATGAATGCCAATTGATCTATTCCTGGACGCTATCTAGTCCAGGTCTGCAAACTCTTTGTGGTTGACGTCATATTGGCCCAGATGGTCAGTGCGGTCACCTGATGCATAGCATCGGGGCATACGGGGGACATTCAAATGTTGGGTTCACACCGTCACAGGTTCATAATCTACGGTACTTCGCGCGGTAGAGCTGCTCTACCCAGCACGCACAACCAGCTGGGTGTCATCGACACATTTGTGGTGTGCGTGGAAATCATGGACATTACATGACTCGGGAAGTGCCGCCTGCGTCGGCACTAACCTTGCTTGCTATTAATATGCCATGCTTGTATCTTACTTGGTCGGGAGATTATGGGCTTTCACAGGTTCTAGTACTGTAGACTTTTCTGTCGAGTTCTCGCAGTTGTCCATCGGATGCCTAACGAGTTGTCTGTCAAGTACACACTATTAGTAGATAATATTTATCAATAGTCATCCTTAATCTTGTTGCAGTGGTGTATCCTCCAGCTCTGTCTCAGTCGAGGAATAATGTGCACAAATAAGCTACTTGGTGGGCCCCAAATGTCATGTCGATGTTCGCAGTGTTGCAGAACCACGGTATGGTTACAGTGGAAATGTGTACGTAGCAGTGGGCTTGAGGGAGGAACCACTGAATCTTGCATAGATATGATGCATGGTAAGGTATTATTAAGTGTTCGAGGGGTATCACACAGGATACAGCACAACGAAGGGAACGATGCATTGGTTACCCGAGTAATATATCACTGGGGTTGCCTATGTGACTCTGACTGACACATCACGGCCTGCTTACGACCTGCCCCCCTTCTTTTTCTTGTTGACTACCTTGAAACCCCACTCCTGCTGGACGGTCTTTGGTTGGGTCTTCACAACGTCTGCGATTGAAATAGGCTTGCCACTGTTACCACCTACACCGGCAGCATTCCGCCTTGCCGCAGCATCGGCCTTGCGCTTGTTTACGTACTCCGAAGCAAACCTGCGACCGTCAAGTGTTGTGCTGTTGGCATAGATAAGGTCAGAGATAATCTCGATCGTTGACGGGTCTGGGTCGAGCGGGAACGAGAAAAGCATCGAGGTGATCTCTTCCACTGCAAGTGGGTTCAGAGACGAGTTAGCTAGAATCGTGCCGACAATGTCACTCACAATTGACGGAGCTATTTAAGCCCTTCAATGAATCACTCAGCCGTTTCAAGAAGTCATTCGACAGTGTAACAGGAGAGTCCTCCACACGTGGTGTTGCAGCAGGTTTAGTAGGTGACAGCATAGCCGCCGACATTCCCGGTCACGTAGCGGCACCGTGTTGTCGAGGTACTGTAGCCAGAGATCCTACAGCAACTGTTGAGCCAGGCGTAGTCGCCGTAGTCGCCGCGGGTCGCAGGGGAGCAGCCACAGGTGTGGCTGGTTTACCGTTTGCCCCAATAGTTGTCCATGCACCGCTGCCAGTATTCTGTGCACTAGGCACAGTCTAGTGTAGTACTGTATCAGCAACAGAGAAACTGACAAGATGAATTAACACCAACCTTGAAGATGGTCTCAGTGTAAGGCTGGCGGGCAGCAGCGGATGCCACGCTCTCTCTCACTACTACCTTCTTCATCCTCTCCTCTTCCTCTTGGATCTCCTTCATCGACTTCTTTACGGTAGCGGTTGGTGCAACAGTCGTCCAAACAGGTGCACTTGGGGTAACAGGTGTCGGGGGCTCCTTCGGTGCTGCGGTATTTCTTCCTCCCGCTTGGGATGTCAGCAATCCCCAGGATGCAGTAAATGGCTGGGTGTCTTCGGAACCGGAAGCAATGAGAGAAGTCGCGATGTTACTGCAGGCGCATTCCCACTCCTTCTCAGAAGCCTTACGTGCCTCTTCCATCTTCGCCTCTGCCTCCTGAATCTCGTGCAAACTCATTGTCGCAGTAGGTTTCACCTTCCTCTCCTCGTCCACAGTGGACCACACATATTTGCGGTGCAGGTGGGGAGATTATAGGAACAGGAGATGGACCCTTGACAATGCTGGCTGGTGTACCCTTTGGCACAGTAACTGATGCATGAGCGTCATGTGCCGTTGACTTACAGCTAGGTTGGCTTGTCACCTGGGGCTCGCTACTGGGGGGGACTGGTTGAGACGCTGGTATTGGAACTGCGGATGCTACTGGAAGCTCATCCGCCGGTGTCTGCGGGATGGGAGGAGTAGGGACTCCTCCATCAATAGGAGAACCAGCAACGAAAACATCCTCTGTGCCTTGCCCATCAGGGATCTGTTTCCATCTGTTATTGGTACCCCCCAAAGACGCCATCAGCCAAGGAGATGGATCCTTCAGTTGAGGTACGGCCTGAGGAGGCTGAATCGGTCGAGCCCAGTTAAATCCTTGCTGAACTTGAGCCGACGTCACAGCCGGTGATGAGGTAGCAGAGGTGTCAACTGTTCTCGTACGGCAGACAGGAGATGGGTCAGGCCAGGGTGATGTACCACTATTAGCTTGTACGGCAGAGGTCGGGGGGTAAGATACATGAGGGGATACTGAGGGCTGCGTCAACGCCTCCCCAAAGGGTGACACAGCCTGATGTTGCGCAGAGGGTGAGAATGAGGCAGACGGCTGGGAGTACTGAGACCGAGTCAGAGAATTGTACTGTGATTCGCTGAGACCATTAATCATGCCATTACTAAATGCTATTCCATTGGCCTCAATAACCTGTTTTGCGAATGGAGGATGTTGGTGATTCACCTGCGCTTACCCTTCTTCTGCCCATCATCAGGCCAAAGCGGTTGCGCACCGGACCACCCCCGCCACCTACGTGGTTCACTCTGGGTCTATCGGATGTCGAAGACAAAGTGTTTACTAAATCACTTGGTTGACGCCGACGAATTTCAGAATTTAGTGGCCCCGCAAACAGCTACATGTTCGTGTGAGTGAAAAGTGCATGATATAATTTACAGGTTTTCATCTGACCTTCTTCTCGGCCTCGTCCATTTTGTGCAGACTTGCAGGTTCGCTGCCAGCTTCATGTACTATCCCCTCCCACCGCTCTACTTCGAGTCCCAGACCGCCCTTCCCTCCACCCTCTTTGTAAATCCTGAGTATCTCTTCCTTAGTGTATCTGAATGGACAGGATTCATCGTGTTCCTCCTGCTCCTGTACTGCTGAGGTGATGAGAGAAGAATAAGTTGATACAGTAGATTGGTGTGTAGCTGGTATGAAGTATTCTTGGTATTGGACCCTTGGACCCTCAATGTTCACACGGCAGTCCGGAAATGGAAAGAATTTCTGTGGTGAGTTGGCTCCCACGCAATTATGACCCTGGTAGAAACCTCGCAAGCAAGGTATGTCGTGTTACACGTAACTTCTTCTTAATTGCTCTCACCTGGTCTCATGTGGTGCGCGTGCGTGGATACCCACCGTTGTGGGCCCTGCTCGTGCCCTCACACTCCTCTGAATATACTGTGTTTACTCTGTGCCGTGTATGTGCGTGGATACCCACCATTGTGGGCCCTGCTCGTGCCTTCACAGGCCTCTGAATATCCTCTGCGACATGCAAACGGACATTTGGTGGTAACAACGATATTGAATAGGTAACATTTCGTCTGTTGCCTTGTTGATTCCCCCCCCCCTAAATGTCTGATATCTCATCGTCTCGTCCCTTGTAGGTGCATCTGAGATGTGCACGTTCCACAACTACCTCGTTATCATCGCATCGCTCTTCCCGTCTGCCACAGCTGCCCTCGGCGAGTCGAGTTCAGCCATGCTGAATTACCACGTCATAGCCGTCAACGTCAGCCAGCCAACTATTGTCTCGGTGGGTCCTTTTTTGGTATGACACAGCTGACGCTTATCCAAGTCCTTGTGCCATCATCTCGCTCGCATCTCTGACATTCTGGACCCATCCACAAGTTTGTCAATATCGTCAGGGGTCCTTCCTCTCCTGTTTCTATCGATGTACTATCCCAGAATCGAGCCGCTGAACAGTTGGCTTCTGCGTTTGATAACTACAATACCATCATCCACCTGCCGACATTGTCTAATGCCAGCCGCCAATTCGCTGTGTGATGCCGCCACTTATCGTTGATCTACCTCGTCCTCTAATGTTCCCTCACCTGCTTCGTCCAGAACGTCATCCCTCAAACGATTGCTCAGTCCCGTGACAGAGGAAATGGGAAATAAATGCACACAGGTTGTTAATGTCAAGCGAGGCGGCATTTCATCTTCTAGACGACAAACCAGGTGGACACACTGCCTGCTCCCCCTCGAGTGGCATTTCGTATGCATGGGGTACGCTGTTCTTTGCGATTCTGTTGCATTGACTGTCTTTTTGATATAGTTGCATTTGCTGGAATCGTGATAGGCCTTCCCCCACCGTCTCGTCGTCCTGATTGATACCACATTCTGAACATGCTTTCCTCCCAGCAGCACCGTTCGTCACTGCAAATCTATCTACTCCACACCATTCTATGTCTACACAGCAAAGAAGTTCCCTGGGATAGAAGGTCTGTCTCTCATTCGTAGGCGTTACCGTGGACCCATCGGCACATTTTTGATACTCGCATGTCTCTGTTCCACCCTGTCCCTATTTTAGAGTCCATGCTACCGTGGTGCTCCCTGGCTGACCAAGGTATCAAAGTACGCATCCGCAAGGACATCTGCATTCGCAAGAGACCAATCACTTCCCTCGCTGCACCCATCGACGATGACAAAATCAAGGACAACCAAGACGGTGAACATGGGAAAGCCATCGTTCCCGCCAACGGCCCTGGTAAACATCTCCGTCACGGCCTGATCATAATGTGATGACATTGAATACCAGTGTACATTCTGGCAACCTCACAACACCACCAAGCGCAAATTTAGGCACCCTCAGCGGTCTTCCCCCTTGGCCTACTACCACCCCTGACTCGATGTTTGGCGTCATGAGTGTTCCATGGGGGTATTGAACTCACCTCTCCAGCACATTCCGGAACACCGCCATTGGCATCCTCTATTCCTCCTCCACTTGGTGTAATGTATAAGCTCTCCAAAGTACCTCTAGCAAGTATTCCCCCACCTCTCGGCGTGCACATGATGGCTCCACAAGCAACAGCTTATGATGGATCGGGACGCGCCAACTGGTGTGATTGTGTGAGCGCGAGTGAGTTTATTGGTAGATGAGCGAGTGGGGGCAGCAGTGCGAGGGCAGTGGGGGCAAGAGGGAGTGCGAGGAGCGGGATTATTGCGCAAGGTGGGTGGGCGAGCACCATTCCAACTGTATTTTTACATAGCAATGCATAGGTCCAAATGCAATCACCAGATCACATTTTATGGACTTGTTTAACATAGATCTTCATAGGACGATGAAGCACAATAAGAGACAAGTGCGTTTTCTTTCCTTGGCGATTCAGTAGTACACACGGGGCTCATGGGTGGTATCTGTCCATATATACCGGTTCGGTGCGCATGCGGGGAATGTACATTTGAAGCAATATAGTATGTACACTTCAAACAGTCCTTCCGAGGTGAATGAGGTGCACCATGACCCCGTCACAATCACTTCAAACCACCTGGAACTGAGTTCAGTTCGCGCGGCAACACTAATAGCACCAACACGCAAAACCAACCTACGTAAGTACGAGAAGTGAGCATTTTATAAGCACATTGCTTGCAGCGTAAATTTTGCATCCTCCACTCAGATGCCTCGCACGAAGCAAACAGCAAAAAAATCCAATGGTGGCGTCGCGCCTCGTGTCACGCTTTCAGACCTTGATTCTGGTGGAGCTGCAGCCGAGCTTCAATCAGACGATCTGGAAGCAATTCCGTTGATAGAGGATGCACAAGTATGTCATGTGAGTACAGTATGTATATCTCTGCAAGTGAATCAACTGATCAAAATTTCTCTAAACACAGAACTTTTGCATTTTGTGTCAAGATGGCAGGAAACTCTGGTGTTGTGACAGTTGTGAACGGGTCGTCTGTAACCGTTGTGTAACCGTTCCGCAAGAACACCTCAGCAATGTTTCCGCCCCAGATGTCCAGTTTCAATGTGTCAACTGCCACTGGCTTACTTTGCAGCGGGAACAAACTGTCAAACCTTATTGGGTAGGTAATAATCAGTCGCCGGTGGTAGTGCTAATCAAGTGAACAGGGTTTCTACCATGATGGCTATCCAGTGTTGCCAGTGCCCATTTCAGTTAACTGACTGTTAGAGTTGTCCATTCATTCGAGGCTTCTTTCACACCCTACCCTTGTCATTCACCTACGCCTTACAGGAATACCAGCTGGGGGTCCTGTCAACATGGTTACGGAAGTTCTTGCACCATATTTTCCTGGTGGTGGCTTCCAGTTCATAGACCTCGAATTTGACATCGCCACTCATGCGAAATTGAAGAAGTACAACAATCGTGCCTCACACCTCATGTCCAAACTCAGCCAGTTTCAATTCCATAATGTCATAGTCGGTATCACCGATCATTCAGATACTGAACGTGGGGATTTGTTCATTGGGAAGTCAAGTAAAGGTAGTTATCAGGCTTCGGTGCCATCAGAGGTGAGGTGCACACCCCATTTGACATGAATAATTTTCTGACGACAACATTTCCGCGCAGTGCCTTTCCGGCCTACTATCCCCGTTCCGTTCCTTGCTGTCAGGTGCCATGCTATTTCTCTTCGCCTGTGGGTCGGTCGTCAGACACGAAGCTAGTTTAACCAACATCCAGGATACCATTGTGCAGTAGGCCATTCCACACGAGGATGTTATGTACTAATTCCAAGCTTCACATGCTACAGCCTAGGTTTCTCCAGTGCTGTTGCCTTTGATGCAGAGTTCCTTCAACCCGTCCTCACATCAAACCTCGTTAATGGCATCGTCGAACGTGTGTATATCGAAGGTTACCCCATCCAGATGGTTTTGCCAGAGGCCCTTGCAGACTGTACTCGACTTGGGGGACACTCGGGTGTTTTTCTGTTCACGGTAGAGACAGGTGCAACTCAACGTATACTCACTACTATAAAGTATATCTGGGGGCATAGGGATATCCGTCCATGGGGCCAACCTCTCCCCATCCAATGTCCACGATGTGCCGTCATTCTAGTGGAATGGAAACGGGTTGCTGTTCCGCATGGCCAAGGAGGGTCGCAGCAATTTATCTGTATGAACGGGGCATGCGGGGAACTAACAGGAGAGGGGCCAGTGTCAATCCATATTGCGAAACTGGACAACCTCAAAATTCTCAAGCCAGGGAAATGCGAGGGATCTGCATGGCTGGAAATCGCACTTGGAAGTCGTATATTTGATTCAGCGTAGTACCACCACCTCTTGTCGTTTGTCGTTTGAAATCACCTTGTTTACAAGGTCCCTGCAGCCCGAAATTCATACACGTTTTTTTTGGTCAGCCGTGAATATCAAGTTTGTACCTCAGCTCTGTACTCCGTACCTCCGCACAACCACTGCCACAGGGTGCAATTGTGCCTATATTCTCAAACAGGGTTCTGAACCCTTCGAGGGCGAGTGTCCCAATGTGTCCACATCAACATTTTGGTATGAAAGTCCTGTGAAAGTGTTCTGTATGTCGTGTGGTTCGTATCAAGGGCACAGGTGTGTTTCTCATCCTTGAAACCTGGTCTCGATCGCCATGCTGACTGCTGTTTCTGACTAGCAGCCTCTTCTCGACTCTGAGCAAGCCAGCGGTGTTGTCCCTGCTGCTCTCGCTTCCTTCACTCCCCTCGTCGTCTGCCTCTTTTGGCAATGATTCCACGTCCAACAGGCATGTTCATACCTCGGCCACCCCAGCGCTGGTGAGCCTTGTCGCCAGCCCTGTCGTGCTCGTCTCGACGTCTCCTTTGCAGTATGTCCTAGTGCTTCCATGCACTTTCAGGCCTCTCATCAGGCAGGCTCTGTAGTACGCACTGACATTTGCAGGGTTCCTCTGATAGCATTGGCATGTGTTTGTACTGACTTGCGACCCTCACCGTCTCGTACCTCGCTAGGCTCCACCAGCCTGTTGTTCGTATTTCTGTAGGCACGCTGAGTCCTGTTCGTAGAAGGCAGCGAGTTCTCGACTGTGTGCCAGGCAGCATCGTCTTGCGGCATTGTGACTGTCGTCCGTATCATACCATCTCCCTAAACAGCAATCACACAAGCCAGTATACGATTGCAACCTTTACGCCCCCCCCTGTCCACCGGATCCACACTCGTCATATACGCAGACCAACCCCACCACCACCCTTTTTCGCATCGCTCCTCGCACTCCTGTTCACATTTCCACCATTACAGGTGATGCTCAAGAGTGACGTGATGGTCGCTGTGAAAGGCGCACCGGACAGCACAGGAGGTGCAGCATCCCCCTGACATTGGTCGTGCTCAGGGGATGGTTTTGGGAGGATAATGGGAAGGAAGAGAAAGATGCTAAACGAGGTCATAGAAGTGGGGTCGATGATGGTAATAGGACCACCACGAGTACAGGACGCGGAACACGGAACCCAGGTGTACCAGGCGGGGCTGACGACGAGCGCGAACGCGAACTGGATGGAATCGAACACGACCTCGGGGGCAGACATGTCAGCAAGTTCTCGCAAGTGAAAGCGTCGAATCCCTCGCCACTCATGCAAGGACATGTGCAGCATGATGGTGGTCGCCGAGACAGCAGCCACATCTCTCGTTCTCCGTCGTTGTCGTCACTGTTCAGCGTGTTACAGGATATATGGAAGATGACCCCTGTCAATGGGAGGCAGAAACAGATGGGACCTATCCATCTCGCAGATGACGATGATGAACAGGATCGTGACGTAGATGTGAAAGCGGGAGACCATACAATATGGTGTATGTGTTCGTCCACGAGTCTTAAAGGCAAACGGATGGACTGTCATATCGACACCGCCCAACAATGACAACTTGCTAGCCCCGCACCTCCCCCGAGCAAAACTGTAACCGTCGTCGTCACCCTTCTCTCCCGAATGATCCTCATGCCGCTCCTTGTTCTCTTTCTGATGGCTTTCCTCCAAATACGGGGCGACGGAGAGGGTGGTGTGGAGGTATTTGACGAGTACATTTTTCTTTCTTTCTTTTCTTCCCTCGCAACGTGTCATTATCTGGTGCTCACAAGTGATCACGTATTTCATCAGTCCGGTGCTCATCGTAGCAATGATTTTACTGATTGGGTCACCACCTGTAGTGACCCTTGCACAGGTTCGTTCGTTCATTGGTATATTTCCCCGACCTCACTAACCCGATCATGTAAATTCCGTATTGTAGATATTGCAAAGGGCTGCAGGAGAGTCAAAACCCAAACTCGAGGTTACACCTGCAACCACCACCTCAATTTCAGCAGGACCATCCCTAATACCCACTCCTATACCTTCTGCAGGACAAGCTCTGATGTTTTCAAACCCCTTGCACCCATGGTTGCCTTCTACTCCAGCCCATCGTAGAATGAATGATATTAGCCACTTGTTGCAGCATGGGTGTACGCTCAAGTGAGTGTTCCATGGCTCTTCATCAGAGTGCCAGCTGACCTCGGAGGTCTGTAATCGTGGCTACCAGTTTGCGGAGCTCAGAGGATGGAGGAACCACAATGACTTCCAGCAAGGGAAGCTGTATCCCTACTTCCCACCCTAGCGTCTGTGCTTCTAGCGCGTCCCTCACGTTGAAGTACAGGTGATATAGAATTGATGCGACTGGTGACCTGCCAAGGTTGAGGCAGGTGACCTTCCTCAGGCGCTCAAGAAGGTACGGCCACGTCCCTACTGCCACCATAGTGTGGATGTCCGTAGAAAATGCAATCATGAGCTCCTCCACAGCCCAGACAGATGGCATGTTAGCAAGACTGACAAAGATCTGAGGTAAGGAGAGGTAATTGACATGACGAAGTACCCCATTGATGTTTATCCGGCAGAAATCACCGTTTGCGGTACCTTTCAGCACGATCAATAGATTATCTCTTCAGCAAGCAGTTGTGAGGGAGGCATATGGCCCATTGGGGGCCGCCTTCCCAACTGCATTCATGAATGCAGAAATTTCGACGAATGAAGTGGTGGTATTGCAATCTATATCAAGGCGGACAATTGTCGGTGCCTCAATTCTTCCCAGGAAGTCGGCACAGAGTTGCATGCTTGACCGCAGATGCAAGGTCTGCAACTGCGGGAGGATGACAGTCGAGTGGTCCCATTGTGAGGTTGGGTCAGGTTTCGTGGCATTGCGTAACTTGAGCTCCTTGAGTGAAGTGAGTGGCACAAGTGCAGTGAGTAGTGCAAAAGTCGATGGCTTCGATGCTGGGTCACTTTTTTCAGGGTAATCGATGTGCAGGGTTGATAGACCATAGGAACGTGCGAGGCCAGAACTCATCGCATCCCAATGAAAGTGGCAGCCTTGGAGCACCAAGTACTCTAGGCATGGTGTGGCCAGGGTCAACAATTTGACTGGGAGGGCTTTGTTGCACTCGGGCAGGTTGCCCCAGTTTTGGCTGCTAAGGGACAAGACCCGAAGGTGGGGTGCTTCATTGCGGTCGAAGGATACCAAGTCAAAAAATTTGCAGATATATGGATATGGAGCTGCGAGATTGAAGGCTCTAAACCTCCAGAAATGATCAGCCGCAGTCATCACATTCGAGATCACCAGTGCCCTAGAATCTGCTGGAAGGTCAACTGGATTGATGGAGATGTCGAGAGGTGTGTTCAGCGTGCGCCTGAGCATTTCAGATGTCCATCGTGGTTTACCAGAGAACACTAGCACCCTTTCCCAGAGCATTGGTGCCTGCAAGGCAACCTTCCGCCATTGCTGACAGACCTGGCTGATGGCCCTGAGCCCAGCATCACCCCTCAATTTGACAACCTCGGTGAAAATCATCACCAAGACCTTTTGAGTTATGCGGATGGCCGGTATTCGCTCGTTCTGCTTTTGGGCAACTAGTTGGGCACTCGAAATCAGCTTTCTCAAGGATGCGTCGAGTTCGGCCAATATCGCGGTCTCTAGTTTGTCGACTACTTGGTCCAGGAAGGTGACGAGGGGGATACCGGTTTCCATGATATGCTCTGAGATCTATGTGAGTATGGTCACTGAATCTCTGAGTTCCACACCCACTTTCGTTTTCGTAGACTGCAATGATAGTTCAGGAGGGGGGCGGGGGGTGGCGAATATATGGAGAGATACTACCAGTGGCTCAGCTGAAAGAAGAAAGGGACCATACAGATTAAAAGAAGAAAGGCACCATGCGGCTGAGTCCCACCAATGATGCATCCTGTGGGTTAACGGAGAAGTCAAACCCCGGTATACTATGTGTGAAGATGTCAAGTATATTGGAGAGTTAGTGCGAAAAGTGATTATCATAGGCCGGTTAGCAGGGTTCATCAGCCGTGACTAGGTGGTTTCAGACGGAGCCACTGCGGCGCACATGATGCCTAGCATCTACTGACACGTTTTCCAAGGCGTACTCATGAGGAAGAAGTATCACGCCAGCTGATTTATCAGTTCCCTCAACAGTTCTGAGTCGCAGAAGATGATTTCATGACTAGCAAATGTACTGTAATTCCGCACAACACATAATGACTGTAATACCACTGAGTCGCGAATCCAAAGTCGGTCACGTGATGACTTCTCTGAGTGCGACTTACATAATCCCCTGCTTGCGTGTGCTGCATCGTAGCTTCTTCTCAATGCTCTCAGACTCACCTGGTCCCATGTGGTGTGCGTGTGTGGATACCCACCATTGTGGGCCCTGCTCATGCTCTCACAAGCCTCTGAATATTGTGGTGCACGTGTGTGGATGCCTGCCGTTGTGGGTCCTGCTCGTGCATTCACAGGCCTCTGAATATACCCTGCGACGTGCAAACGGACATTTGGTGGTGACAACGATATTGAATAGGTAACTTTCTGTCTGCTGCTTTGTTGATTTTTTCCCCCGAACTGTCTGATATCTCGTTGCCTCGTCAGTTGCAGGTGCATCCGGGATGTGCACGTTCCACAACTACCTCATTATCATTACACTCGTACTTCCCTGCCTGCCACAGCTGCCCTCGGCGAGTCGAGTCCACCCATGCTAAATTACCATGTCGTACCCGTCAATGTCAGCCAGCCAACTGTTGTCTTGGTGGGTCCCTTTTTGGTACGACACAGCTAATGCTTATCCAAGTCTTGTGCCACCATTTCGCTCACATCTCCTCAGATGTTCTGAACCCATCCACCAAGTTCGTCAACATCATCAGGGGTCCTTCCTCTCCTGTTTCTATTGATGTATCGCAGCATCCCCCTCTCATCCCCCTCTCGTCCCCATGGATGTCATTCGCCCTCATCATTGGGACTTCTCCGGTCCTTCCAGGGACACTGTTGGTTGTGTCCCCACCAGTCGCTAACCTCTCTTACTGTGCCACCCCGTCCCTCAGCAGCAGCTCCCGACAGAAGAATCTTCTGCTGACCATGATCTGACACAGCACTTGGAGTACTTCATCCGATCACTATGCGTCCCTCGGGGACCCACCTCGCCTGTTCTTCATCCTACTCGCCCATGCTCTCCTAACCCCCCTCCAGGTCGTTGGCCAGTTGGACCAGCTCAGCCGAGTGTTCCGGCTTCCCAGCACATGCCGCCTTTGTATCCATGCAAGCCAGAGCGTCCAGCAGATCGCGATAGGCCTGGGATTGCCATGGTCCTCCCCCAGAGTACCATCGTGACTGGGAAGATCGCGATCATCGCAAACGTTCCGAATATCCGGGTCACCCCTCACAGCAGCCCTACTATGCTTCCTGCTCTCCAGGCCCTCACTATGCTCTGAGCCCCGTGGAGATGTCACCTCGCTCTGTGCACCGAAGCCTCCCAGTGGCCTGTCTCATCCATTCTTGGGTCTTCCTGGTCCCCCTGAAAGTGGGCACTGTCGCTACGATCCTGCTAGATTCGATACCCACGAACGTCCATTGGAGCAAGATGTCGAGTAGAGAAGGCACTCAAGCTTGGTTGCCAACTTGCTGGAGGTAGTACCTCGCATTTCACTTCATACAAACGTTCATATGTCTATTTCTCTGGAGCCATCATCAGTTGACTCTAAGAGCAGGAGGCAGCAGCCGCAGCCGCAGCTGACGAAGGACAAGGATTTGGACTCACAAAGTGTCAGTGGGTCGATCCCTAGTGATGTCCTGAAGGGGAAGAAGTGTCAATGTCGGACCAAGGATGATGTGGTCTGTTCGGAGTCGAACAGGTTGCTTGCTAATCTGCCTGTGTCATTCAAGGTCTCCTCGTTCTCGGCGAAGGATGGGCTGGACATGGCAAGCTCGAGGGAGTTCTGGAAATCACTCGCTACAGCCATCTTCAACCAGTGCCACTCTGCGCCTGCCATCCCGAGTGGTGTGTAGCTGACATGTTGGTTAATCTGTCCCAAACTTGACCTGCTGAACAATTGGCTTCCACACGTGATAATTACAATGCCATCATCCACTTGCCGATGTTGTCTAATGCCTGCCGCCATGCCGCCAATTCACCACGTCCCAGCTATCCCATCAATCTCCACAACCACATTTGGCATCTCGACCACCTCGACCATTCCGTTCACACTGTCTGCTGTCAGGATGCCCTCCATCACTTGCTGCTCACTTTCGAGTGGCTACCCACCATGGATCCTGGCAGCCCCTGCGGCCTGTCTCGGATCTCATGTGAATTACTAAGGATGCCATGTCAAGTGATGGAACCAAGGGCATAGAAATTGGTAGTGTTTAGTAGTACCTTGAAGTTTAGTTCACCTCGTTGTGCTACCTGGCAGTGAACTTGGTACCACTGATACCCCTGAGGCTGGTACTACCTTGTAGTGAACTTTGCGAAGAAGGGTTGAAGGAACCCAGAAGAAAACTATAGAGTATGTACACATTCTGTAATTATGTGGGCATGTTGTATACGAAATTCCAACACTTCCCCTTGAACTTGCCTGTGAAGTCAAAGTAGGAAAGCAGCAAGTATCAGAAGAATGTGTCTCCGAGCAGTTTTGAACAAACGAGTGCAAGGGCTTCTATGTTGTTGATTGCTGGTCATGTGACGAGTAGGTCTCGCAATGCATCTCGAGTCATATGCCTGGACCAGTCTCCATACGGTATCCAAGGCTTCGTCGGCACTCCAAACAGTTCCTCACAAGTTCTGACAGGCTGCCTCTAGCAAGTGTCAACAACTGTTTTGAGGGGTTTCAGATGCATCATGGTGGTCCGTAGTAGCCACATGATAATGTTTGGTACGTGCTCGCGCGTTCGGCTTGTGCTATGGTCTTCTAGGTGTTCCATGAGTGGTATGAGCGGCGCAGGTACGTATTTTGTTTGTTTTGAGTCTTTATCATCATACTGACTTCTGCTTGTAGCCGGCATTGCTTCTTCCACTCTGTGCATGTCAGTAATGCCAATGCTACTAGTGCATCACTGCTGCCAATGTTTCCTCTGTTATCGGCCTCTCCTGACCGCGTTTCCACATTTGGTAAGTCTTCTCGTATCTCAAACATTCTAATGCTGATGTCCCTTGTCTCTAGTTTCTTCGTGCTTGCCCCGACATCTCCACCAACCTCCCAGTAACTCATAATGCTTCTACACACTCCCGGCCTTCCAATCTCGACTAGGTGAGTTATCGGGTATGCATTGATCTTCACAGGATTCTTGCGATAGCAGCAGCACACAGCCTCTCGTGGTGCACTGGGCTTCTTCGTCCTGTCATTAGTGTCTCCGTAGGCATGCCGAGCCCCAGTTGTAGATAGTGACATGTTCTTGACTCCGTACGAGTCAGTGTCACTGCTGCTCGCTGCATTGTGACTGCTCTTGCCATCCTGCTCACTTCTGGCCTTCATTGACCGCATTTCCATGTTCGGTGGGTCTTCCCTATTCTCGACTGTCCCGACTCTCACTGTCTCCAGCTTCTTTGCAGCTGCCTTGCAACGACCTTTCTCACCTCTGGACCCATCCTTGCCCTTGGGCATGACAGGCAGGTTATCCAGTGTTTACTGATCTTCACAGGTCTCCCGTAGTATCGCCGCTGTGCGATCTCGCTCAGGTTTTGGTCGTTCATGCTTTTGTGACTCCCAGAGTCTTTCCGGGCTGCCAATAAGGTCTTGTTTGCTTGTAGTGTTGCAGATGGGTCATTCGATAAGCAGGATACGACATCTGACGTGACTGCTCGACAGGTCAGGTATGCTCCAGGTTGCTTTATTGTGCTGTTGGATGAGTCGATTATCGTCTGAAGTTGACTTTCCTGGGATGTTCTCAACAGTACGGGATTCTGGTGGGCTGTTATGACATTGCACAGGCTCAATGGCCTTATGGCAACCTCCAGGTGCATCTCGTGTTAATTGGACCTATGTAGCAATGCACCGATGACCTTTTTAGTGTTTGACCCTCAACCCATCTGTGTGACCATTTAAGCCATTAGTGTAGCTGCCCATACCACTACCACAACCCCCCTCAAGCGGTACTTGTCCCAGTTCAGTTCACTGCTCTGACATCCTTCGCTGGAGCATCCTTGTCCATGGTTTTTAGCCTTGCAGGCCCACTAGAGTTGTTTACATGTTGATGTGCTAGCAGTACAGTGCTACCTCAATACAACTTGTAGCACTATCTGGTAGTGAACTTGGAGCCACTGGTACTACCTCGGTACTACTGGTACTACCTTGGTACTACAGGTACTACCTCCGTACTACTGGTACTACCTTGGTACTACTGGTACTACTTCGGTACTACTGGTACTACCTTGGTAGGACTGGTAGTGAATGTGGTACCACTGGGTACTATGAACTCAGTACTGCTGATACTACCTTGGGGACTGGTACTGTGAACTTGGTACCATGCCAGTGCTACCATGGCAAGAACCATGCTGGGACCACCAGCCAATGTCAGATTCCTCCATTGGGTGATTTGCTACTAATCTGACAATTGCCCTGTTACCCATTTGCCCATTCTACTTTTCAATGAATGGTTAATTGGCAAATAAGTCCATTGGATGATTTGGCAAATCACCCTATTGAATCATGTTTTGGCAGCCTGAACATATAAAATGTTTCAAAGGATGTTCACAATTTGAAACAGGAAACCATAACATAATGTATGTTCATAGTTTCTGTCATACTATGTTCTGTTTTTGGACATTGTGAAAAAAACATAATAAATGTTTATGACAAATGTTCATAGTAGGAACATAGTTAGACAATAGTATCTGTTTGACCAATGTTTGACCCATGTTTGACCATCAAACATTGGTTTTTGCCCCCAGAGTGTGCCCAGTGTATTTTCTCTTCAGTCTCTGACACTGGGCACAAGGTAATTGTCACTACTTAGCTGTTGAATATTAGTCTCTGACACTGGGCACAAGGCCTTAAACTTGGGTTGTTTGAACAATCCAGTCTCTGCAACCAGCTTGCTGCACATCTAGGAACCTACATTGACCTGTGCACCTTGCTGGTTCACATAATGTACCTACTTTGTACCATATCATATGACCAAATGAGGTTGACAATTGGCTGTGTTGCACAGACTGGCTAAAGTTGAGCCCACCTCTGAGTTGTCATCATGTCACACAGCATATGTTCATATGTGGTGCCTGTGCACCTCATTTTCGCATTTTCTATTTTAACGTGTTCTCTTCTCACTCTACAGACTTGTAGTGGACACTTAGCTTCGCTCTAAGTGTCCTTGGTTTGCTTTTATTTACTATTTACATTTGTTTATCATTTTTGCACACTTACTGCACTGTGCCCAGTGAAATTTTCCTCAGTCTCTTACACTGGGCACAAGGTATGTTTCCTGTATTATTTACTTCAATATTAGTCTCTTACACTGGGCACAAGTGGCCTGAAGTTGTGGTTATCTGAACAGGTTATGCGCCCCGCGCTCTGGGACTTTCCCGACGCGCCATTCGTCACGTCATCCACCTCTGCGCAAAATCTTGACCGCCTCAGACCACCTTCTCGCCCTCTATCGATCTTTCTTCGCCCTCTCACCCTCCAGTCTCACCCCATCCACCTCCCAATCATTCTTGTTGTCCCAATTGCGCTGCCATGACTGAAGAACACTCCAACTCGTCATTCTCAGTCACCAAACTCACTTCTTCCAACTATAATACCTGGAAAGGCGAAATGAAGGCCTTCCTGCGCACTAAAGGCCTCTGGACCATTGTTAATGGCTCTGAAAAGCGCCCAGATGAGTGCAAAACCGAAGCTCGCTCTAAATGGGACCTCAGAGCGGACAGGGCAGCTGGAGAGCTTTATCTGGCACTTTCTAGCGAACAGAGGACCCATGTGGAGGCTGTTCAGGATGAGCTGAGGAATTGCAGCGAAAACGACGCCCTGATGCCCACACATCCGAAACCGCGCTATTCAGCTCCTCCAGCAATTGCAGGTGCTCTACCTCAACCCCATGCTCGTTCTGCGAATTTTTAGGACACTGTGTCCATAAATGCCAAAACCTGGCAAGAGTGAAGTCTGGTAGAAGCGCCAGTGCAACCAAAAGCCTGCCAACACCGTGAATCAGGCCTCCAGCGCACCCCAGTCGACCCCAGCTACAGGCACCCCGCCTTCTACCTCCTCGCTGAAGGAATGAGTTTGTCCTTGTCCAGAGATTGGAACAGGAGGAGAGAGGAGGCAAAATGTGAGTAATCTTCACCTAAAGAGCGCACCATAGCCATGCAGACAAGTTCATTGTCCATATCCTTGATGGAATATGGGGTAGTAGAGTCCTTGGGGCGCAATTCTTGAATTCTAGACATAGAATCTTTGATTCTCGCGATCAGGGAGCTGAGGGACTCATCTGGCTGCTTCCTGATCGAAAAGAAATCGTCCCAGGCATTAAAACGAGCTCCAGGACGCTGCTGGAGGTGAATAGAGGCCAGAGTTGACCAGATTTGTGTTCAGATATCCACTTTGCTGAGGCCCTTGTGCCCAGTGTAAGAGACTGAAGAAAATAACACTGGGCACAGGCAAAACAACACGATAGCGCGAACAATCATCAATGAAAGTGACCCAGTATTTGAATCCAGAGAAGGAGGCATGCCCTATAGAATGTACATCGCTGTGGACGAGTTCTAGGGGTCTGGAGGCGCGATTTGAGGAGCTGGGGAATGGATTGGCATGCATTTTTCCAGCCAAGCAGGGCTCACAGATGGGCTCAGGAGAGGTTGTTGAGTTTATGGCCATCCCAGTGACCAGATTTCGATCTAGTAGCGACTTGACACCTGCCAGATGGTGGTGAGCAAGTCTCCTGTGCCAGAGGTTGAGGTCCAGGGGCAGTGTGGTCGCTGCAGAGGCATATTCAGTGATGGGGATGGTTTCCCCCTCCAGGAAGGCCGAGTTGTGGTCCGAAATTCGCGCAACGAAGAGGGTATGGCGAGGGCGCTGCCTGAATGCGATTTGCGAAGAATTGATGCTCTCAGTGAAGCCCTTATTGCGACAGAGATATAAAACAGAAAGTAAATTATTGCGCAGGTCAGGGACATGCAGGACATTTGTAAACTCGATAGGACGACGCTTCTGACCCCCCACTAAAGGATGGAACACCACAGACCCAACTCCAGCTGAATAGACAATTTTGTTGTCTGCTAACTTCACAGGGACGCATTTTTGGCTGTAATTTTCGCAGCCAATGGCGATGAGGCATCATATGAGCAGTGGCGCCTGTGTCTACAATCCAAGAAGTGTCAGCATCGAGCTGGAGAGGGCAGAGAAGCGAGGAGGGGTCAGAGGAACGAAGACTTGCATTTCCTGCGAATTCCACTGCTTGGGAGGCACTTTCCTTCGGCGAGGAGGTAGAAGGCGGGGTGCCTGTAGCTGGGGTCGACTGGGGCGCGCTGGAGGCCTGATTTGCAGTGTTGGCAGGCTTTTTGTTGCACTGGCGCAATTGCAAGTGCCCAGCTTCGTCGCCTTGCTCGTTCTGTGATTATCCAGACCACTGTATCCACAAATGTCAAAACCTGGAGAGATCAAAGGCTTTCTATCGCTCTAGGAAGAATAAGAAGAACAAGAAGTGCTAACACCGCAAATCAAGCCTCTACTTCGTCTACTTCCTCCCAATCAACTGGGACAGTGCCATCAACCTCCTCACCAAACCAGAGCGCATCCCAAGCAGTAGAATTCGTAGGAAATGGAAATGCAAGTTTTCGTTCCCTTGACCCCTCCTCTCCTCTCTGCCCCCTCCAGCTCGATGCTGATGTCCATTGGAACGCAGATACAGGCGCCACTTCTCATATGATGCCTCATCAACACTGGCTGCAAAATTACAGCCAAAAACGTGTTCCAGTGCGTCTAGCAGACAACAAAATTGTCTACTCAGCTGGGGTGGGGTCAGTAGCGTTTGAGCCTGTGGTGGGGGGTAAGAAACGTCGTCCTGTCGAATTTAGCAATGTCCTACATGTCCCTGACCTGAAGAATAATCTACTATCTGTGATATATCTCTGTCGCAACAAGGGCTTCACTGTAAGCGTTGATTCTTCGCAAATGTGCTTCAGGCAGCGCCCTGGCCCTACCGTCTTCGTTGCAAGAATTTTGGACAACAACTCCGCTTTCCTGGAGGGTGACACTGTTCCCCTCAGTGAATATGCCTCTGCTGCGACGACTTTGCCCCTGGATGTGGACTTATGGCACAGGAGACTTGCCCACCACAATCTCACAGGTGTTAAAACCCTCCTGGAGTGCCAGCTAGTCACTGGTATGTCCTTGGATAGCCAGGCTACACCTGACCCAGTCTGTGAACCCTGTCTGGCTGGTAAAATGCATGCACACCCCTTCCCCAGCTCATCCACTCATGCCTCCAGGCCCCTAGAACTTGTCCACAGCGATGTGCACTCTGTGGGCCACCCCTCCTTCTCTGGATACAAATACTGGGTGACTTTTATCAATGATTATTCGCGCTATCGCTTCGTTTTGCCCATCAAAGTGAAATCAGAGGGTTTCGAAGCCTTTAAGACCTTTAAGGCCTTTGCAGAGAACCAGAGCGAACGAAAAATCAAGATTTTGCGCAATGATAAAGGAGGGGAGTATATGAGCAACTCCTTCATCGATTTCACCACCCAGTGCAGCATCCTGTGCCAGCACACTGTCAGGAATCGCCCACAGCAGAATGGAGTGGCAGAACGAGCTAATAGGGTGCTTTCAGAGCGAATTACTGCGATGCTGGATGAATCTGGACTCCCCAAAGCCTTCTGGGGTGAATGCCTCGCTTCCCTGGTCCATGTATGGAACAGGTGCCCCACTGAAGCTGTCCCAAATGCGACCCCATATGAACTATGGCATGGACACAAGCCAGACCTCTCCCACCTTCGAGTCTGGGGCTGTACAGCCTATGTACACATCCAGAGAGACAAGAGGCGACCTCTAGATCCACACATGGAGAAATGTCTATTTATTGGCTACCCTGAGGGCTACAAAGGCTGGAAATTCTACAATCCCACCATAAAGCGCACAGTCATCTCAGAAAGGGCTGATTTTGATGAGAGGTATTTCCCTCTAGCTGCTTGCCCTTCTACACCTTTGCTATCTGTGCCTATCCCTCCTAACCCTCCCTCAACCTCATTCACCCCTATACCTGACAATCAAAAACCTCCTGCCACTGATATCTATCATCCACAACA
The DNA here is from genome assembly GCA_024663395.1 of Pisolithus tinctorius. NCBI lineage: Eukaryota > Fungi > Basidiomycota > Agaricomycetes > Boletales > Pisolithaceae > Pisolithus > Pisolithus tinctorius. Next base: position 75,449 of record JANFAH010000048.1, on the reverse strand, counting down.
AAATTTGGACTCTGAAAGCGAGTCTGATGATGATCTGGATCAGGGGGGAGATGAAGACCTTGCAGCAGGTGATCCAGATCCCATTCCACCTCAGATTGCTGCACCAGCACTCGTCCCAGCGCCTCCTCACACTCCATCACCTACACCTCCTAGACCTCCCAGTCCCATCGGAATTGGTGCTAGATTGCCTCCAAGGCGAAGACAGAAACCTAGGGAGTGGTGGAAACTCTCCCCTGCGCAGTTGGATGATGTGGTTGATGGAGATGACAGTGATGATGAGCTGGCCATGTCTGCAGCTCTCCCTGATGAACCAATGACTTATGCTGAAGCCATGAAATGCCCTGATGCTGAAAAATGGTGAGCAGCAGCCCTAGAGGAGTTAGCTACGCACCAGAGCAATGGGACTTGGAAACTCATCCCCAGGCCTCCTGGAAACAACGTCATTGGCTCACAGTGGGTCTTTATGTTGTGAGTGTAGTACTCCAGCACTCAGCAACGCTAGTCCCTACTAGCACTTGGTGGTTAAACCACACCAAGTAAGCCTAGATACCTTGACCAAATAGCTCAGTGGTTAGAGCACCCGGTCGAAACCTGGGAGGTCCAGGGTTCAATCCCCTGTCTGGTCGCATTTATTGCAACAGGTTATGAGCCCCGGGCGCTTGTGGGACTGTCCTGATAAGACCTTTCTGCTTAAGGCAATGGATTCCCACGGTGGGTTTTCGCTGATAAGACCTAGTAAGTGCTTGATAAGACCTGGACCGAGGCAACATGTGTAAGCCCTACCAATTAAGGCAATGGCCCCTGAGCCTCGTAAGACCTTTGCAGGAGGCAACATGCTGTAAGACCTTGGATGAGGCAATGGCTACTTTAGGCAATGAATTCCCACGCTTGCGCCTTGTTGCTGTGCACTGGATTAGGGGAGGCTGTTGTGAGTGTAGTACTCCAGCACTCAGCAACGCTAGTCCCTACTAGCACTTGGTGGTTAAACCACACCAAGTAAGCCTAGATACCTTGACCAAATAGCTCAGTGGTTAGAGCACCCGGTCGAAACCTGGGAGGTCCAGGGTTCAATCCCCTGTCTGGTCGCATTTATTGCAACACTTTAAGGTCAAGCGCAATGCTGATGGGTCCATCGATCGCTACAAGGCTCGATTAGTTGCCACGGGGTACAACCAGCGCCCTGGCTTCGATTATCTCGAGGTTTTTGCCCCTACAGCTCATCTTTCTTCCATCAGAGTCATTCTGGCCCTTGCTGCCCTTGAAGACCTCCACCTGCGATCTGTTGATGTCTCCCATGCCTATCTGAATGGGGAGATGGATTGCGAAGTGTATATGGCACAACCAGAAGGATTTGTGGAGGGAAACCCCAGATCTCAGGTGTGTCTGCTCCAAAAAGCGATTTATGGCAGTAAACAGGACGGAAACCGCTGGAACAAGAAGATGCGGGCTGTACTCGAGTCCCTCGACTTCTGACAAACTTATTCTGATGCCAGCATCTATATCTACTCCAAAAATGGTGTTACCATTATCCTTCCAGTCTTTGTCGATGATATGACTCTTGCATCGAAATCTGAAGCTGCCACTGACTCCTTTGTCTCCCAGCTCAGCCAACACTTCAAAATTCGCGATCTTGGCCCTACCACTCAGCTGCTAGGCATCAAAATAGATAGGGACCGCCCCAATCGCTCGATCTCGCTCTCCCAGCACCAATACTGCATAGATATCTTGGAGCGATTTGGAATGGCTGATTGCAAGCCTATTTCGACTCCAATGGAGCCAAATCTTCATCTATCTCGCCAGCAAGCTCCCCAGACTCCTGAGGAAGTCGAAACTATGCACAATGTCCCTTATCTCTCTGCTGTAGGTGCTCTGATGTACCTAGCCACTACCACTCGCCCAGACATTGCCTACACTGTTGGAGTCCTTGCCAGATTCAACTCTAATCCAGGTTGGGCTCACTGGCTAGCTGTAAAACACCTCATGCACTATCTCAAGGGTACCCTTGACCATTCCCTCACTTATTCCCCTGATCCTTCGACTTCTGAGCCTTTTATCACCTTCACTGATGCAGATCATGGTGGCTGCAAGGACTCTGGGCGATCTACTGGTGGATATGTGGTAAAGATGGGCACTGGGGCAGTATCTTGGTGTTCTAAGCTGCAGGGAGTCGTCGCTTTGTCCACCACTGAGGCAGAGTACATGGCAGCTGACCTACTCACAAAAGCGCTACCTAAGCCCAAAGTCATGGAGTTCTGCAAGGCCCTTGGAATTGGGACATCAAGGGGGAACACTTGAGGGCAGAGGTGCACATTCAGGGGGGAGTGTTCATATGTGGTGCCTGTGCACCTCATTTTTCGCATTTTATTCTTTATTATGTTTCCTTCTCACTCTACAGACTTGTAGTGGACACTTAGCTTCGCTCTAAGTGTCCTTGGTTTGCTTTTATTTATCATTTACATTTGTTTATCATTTTTGCGCACTTACTGCTCTGTGCCCAGTGTTATTTTCTTCAGTCTCTTACACTGGGCACAAGGTATGTCTCCTGTAGTATTTACTTGAATTTAGTCTCTTACACTGGGCACAAGGGCCTCAGTAAAGTGGATATTTGAACACCCCCTATTGGATAAGTGTAGGTTATATGGAAGGTCCCACCAGACCTGCAGGCATCAATGAAGTCCAGACATTCTGAACTCTCATCCAATCCCCATGGGGTATCCCTATCCAATTGTGTATGTTGTCCCTCATGTAATAGGCAAAGCAACATTGGTTCCCACCCACAGCACTAACCCCATGTCAAAGAAGCTGGCTAGAAAATGCAACTACAGTGCTGGGGTTGTAAAGGAACTGAAGGCCAAGCATGGGGATATCCAATACACAATCTTCATAATCACCAACCATGACAAGCATGTCATACCAATTGGACCATGAGTGTGGGTCCCAGTGAAAGGGTGTGGTCCAGTTAGAGACATTAGTAAAAACCAATGGCCAGTGCTGCAAGGCATCCTGCATATCTTGGTTATGCTGACTTGACCATGTGTCCAACAACTGCATGGCTTGCCTTCCAGCCTCATACAGGCCTGGGTGCATAATTGAAAGCACACCAGAGAGGATGGCAGCCAGGAGGTAAGACTGCTGGGACCATTCACAACCAGCATCCATCTGTAGGTCAGTGGAAACTGATGGGGCAAAGTTCAGGGTCTGGATGCCACTTGAGAGACATACCCCTGAGGTAATATAACCATACCATATGCCCCTGTTGGTGCCTGGCTGGGGAAAACTCCAGGCACCCTGGTGACCATGAAGTGTGATTGAAATATTCAGCATTTTTCTGCCAGGAGCCACTTGTCATACTCTTGGACATCATGTGGTGAAGGGGGTCCAGAGTGGCAAGCATGTGTGTCTGCAGGGATGCCTGAATAATATAGAGTGTAAAGGACATGTTTGAACTGACTTGCAAATCATTGGTGATGGCACCAGGAAGGTACCACAATGCAATGGTATTGCTGGTACCAAGGATTACCATAGGTTCATCCACAAAGCCAGTCAGACTTGATGGATGCACTGCCAGGTGGCCTGCCTCCTGGGTTTCATCAACCCCCAATTCCATAGCTGAAAGGCATTCAGAAAGCTGGATCAGATTGATGCTGCTTTGCTCTGCAATACAATTTACATTTGATTTTACATTCAGCTGGGACATCAGCTTACTTCTATTATTGTATGCCACATGCATGCTGGCCACTATCTGATTCATAGTGACAATGCTGCATTTGAATCTGAAGTGGAGGATCTGGTTTGGGGGCATTTGGTCCTGGGAAGGTTTGACTGGAGAATTCCCAGCACATATAGTGTGTAATATCCTCAGTGGTGCTGTGATTTATTGCCATTAAGATTGGAAGATGATATAGCAAGCACAGTGTTGATGATGGGTTATCTGGTAGCCTGTAGTGTGTAGTATGGAACTGTCACTATGTATGCCAGTGTTTTCTGGACCATAGTGAAGCTGCCATGGTTACATGGCATTGGTAATGACCATTCAAGCCTTTGAAAACAGGTGCCACTATGGTGGCATAGTACCTCTGGCTTCTACATATTATTCCAGCATGGTATGGGTACCAAGATAGAGGCAATAGATGGTGAGTTCTGCTATGGCTCTGGTGCTAGCTACACTTCCTACCACACCGGTTCCATTTCATGGTGTTCATGTTCCTTTATACACCATGCCAAAGCATTAGATGATAAACTGGGGCCTTTCAACCTAATTTTGTATTCCACAGCCATTGAGAAAACATGATGCAGCCTTTTCTAGTACAGGTCTGGCAGTCCCAGTAATGCACAGATACAATGTTCTGCTACAGGTCTGGCACTAGCTACACTTCCTGTTCAAATAACCCAACCTCAAGGCCTTGTGCCCAGTGTAAGAGACTAACATTGAAGTAAATACTACAGGAGACATACCTTGTGCCCAGTGTAAGAGACTGAAGAAAATTTCACTGGGCACAGAGCAGTAAGTGCGCAAAAATGATAAACAAATGTAAATAGTAAACAAAAACAAACCAAGGACACTTAGAGCGAAGCTAAGTGTCCACTACAAGTCTGTAGAGTGAGAAAAGAACATAATAAAGGATAAACTGCGAAATGAGGTGCACAGGCATCATATATGAACACTTCCTACCATGCTGGTCACGTTTCAGCATGTGGACCTTTCATTATACACCATCCACAGGCATTGGATGATAGCCTGGGGCCTTTCCAACTAATTGCCTATTCCACAGCCATTGAGAAAATGCAATGCGGCCTTTCCCAGTACAGGTCTGGCAGTGCCAGTAATGCATAGATACACTATGGTCACATCATCAGCATTGTTCAGATTGATATCCAGCCACTGCACCAGGATAGGCCACTTGCTATTCTGGCCTCCCAGGATGAGATTATTGATGATCTCTTATCTTGCAGTCATCACATGTGTCAGCCACATTGCTATGTAATAACATTTTCACCCAATCCAACTCTACTCCAAATCACCATGGATGTCAGGACCGCTAATCTATCCTACCTCTCCATGATAATCCAATACATTGGTGTCTGATTTAGACAGTTCACATATGCTTTGCAGCAGACCAACAACCCAAGTGATCAACTGCCAGATGACTGGTATCAGCAGGTTCAGGTGGAAACAGTGAGTTTGTCAAAATGGATGCTGGTTCACTGTGTCACAGACTTTTCCACAGCATATATTGAAGCAGGCCCTGGCTACCTGCAACTCATTGTTCAATTAACCCAACCTGGAGGCCTTGTGCCCAGTGTAAGAGACTGTATTCAACAGCTAAGTATTGACATTACCTTGTGCCCAGTGTAAGAGACTGAAGAGAAAATACACTGGGCACACAGAACTGCTAAGTGCGCAAAAATGATAAACAAGGGAAAACAAATAGTCACAACACACCACAACACTGTATAGTGTAGGAATGCGAACTTAGACCATATTAGTGTAGCTAATAATGATAGAACAAGTGAAAATGCGAACAGAGGTGCAGAGGCACCACTGTAACACTCATATGGGACAATCATGAAGGTCCCATATGTTGCCAATGAACTGCTTTGGTGGACAGTCATACAAAATATGGGAGAGACTGCCCTGCTGGCACACATCATGGAGTTGAATGTGCTGCTGGTCAAAAGAGGAGAGGTGAGACATATGATCCACACTGGCCCTATGCCACATACCTGGTGGACAAGGGACCCTACCCATCTGGATGGGTATGATCATCAGTCATTGGAGGAAGTTTTGCAGGAGGCCAAGGAATTCTTTGTTGGGGTTGAGGTGCATGGTGGTCATTTTTTGATCATTCCATTGAATCCATCCATGCCATAGGAAGGAAAAGATGTTCATATGTGGTGCCTGTGCACCTCATTTTGCAGTTTGTCTTTTATTATGTGCTTTTCTCACTCTACAGACTTGTAGTGGACACTTAGCTGTGCTCTAAGTGTCCTTGCTTTGCTTATGTTTACTATTTACATTTGTTTATCATTTTTGCACACTTACTGCTCTGTGCCCAGTGAAATTTTCTTCAGTCTCTTACACTGTGCACAAGGCCTTAAACTTGGGTTGTTTGAACAAAAGAGACTCTCCCACTGCTGTGTGACATGGACCAGATGCCATCAGTCAGCATTGGCTGGTTGATTGAAAGCTGTGATGAGATGATCCATCAGGAGGAGGAAATTCACTGGCTCCATGGTGTGATGGAATTCTGCAGTGAACAGCTCACCCTTTTTGACAGCCTTGGACAAGTACAGGACCAGCTTGAGGACTTCCAAGTCAATTCAGTTACCCAGCCAGGAGCCAGCAATAAGTAGGGTGCTGTCCTCATTACACATCTCATTAGAATCTTGATATGTAATTTCCCCAGTTTCATACTATCTAGAGATATATGCACATTACTCTGCCAATTCCTATCTTGAAGTAAATCCTAGTGTTCCAGCTAAATCCCGATACATCTGGGACTGCCTAGCCAAATAACATGTGAAACCAGTATTGCCCACTGCCAATGCCTCCATATGCTGGCCACTCCAGAATTTCTCCTTGTGTAAGAAGAATTTCTGTGTCCACCCAGTCTCCAGTGTGAGTAACTCTAGCTCTTCTTCCCAGTGATCCTGTAGCACTTTTGTATGCAGCCAGTTGACTCAATAAACTGTGATAATTCAGTCAGTATTTCACACAAGCCCAATTGATCTGCCTACATTCTTGTTGCAATAAATGCGACCAGACAGGGGATTGAACCCTGGACCTCCCAGGTTTTGACTGGGTGCTCTAACCACTGAGCTATTTGGTCAAGGTATCTTGGCTTACTTGGTGTGGTTTAACCACCAAGTGCTAGTAGGGACTAGCATTGCTGAGTGCTGGAGTATTACACTTGCAACAATTCTGACATCCTGTCATTCATGGCAGAATCCCAGGCAAGGTCCACAGTCCAAAACCAGGCCAGAGTGTTGTCACAATGACCTCTTGCATTTGGGTCTGCAATTGCAGCACTCACAGTCAGGTCTGCCCTATTCAATTCTTGGTATTTGCCAAGAATGTCCTCCCCAGCCCCCAGTGCAATAAGTTGCTTTCAGCACTGGTGATAGATGGTGGCATGCCACTGAACCATTGCCTCTGCATTGAATATCTGGCCCCATGCCTGGGTTATCATTTTGTAGTTCCCTCCTTTCTGGACATCTGTACAAAATATCACAGCCTTGTCCATGAGGGCCAGATGCAATTCATGCAATGCATCATTTGCCTGGCCCTGTCTCAGATGTATTTCCTGTTCCACAAGACTGCCAAGGCCCATGTCATGGAAATACTGTACTCTGATATATGATGGCAGTGGAACATTGCTGACCTCCTGGTGACCAGGATGATCTGTTGCAATAAATGTGACCAGACAGGGGATTGAACCCTGGACCTCCCAGGTTTCAACCAGGTGCTCTAACCACTGAGCTATTTGGTCAAGGTATCTCATTTTGCATTGAATCTTTTATTATGTTCTTTTCTAACTCTACAGACTTGTAGTGGACACTAGACTTCACTCTAAGTGTCCCTGGTTTGCTTTTATTTATTATTTACATTTGTTTATCATTTTTGCACACTTACTGCTCTGTGCCCAGTGAAATTTTCTTCAGTCTCCTTACACTGGGCACAAGGTATGTTGTCTGTAGTATTTACCCCAATATTAGTCTCTTACACTGGGCACAAGGCCTACTTTGTGGGATATTTGAACATAAAGAGGATGCAAAATGGGAGTATTCTTTGCCCAAGGAGCGAACCATAGCCATGCAGACTAGCTCATTATCCAAGTCCTTGATGGTGTAAGGACTGGAGGTGTCTTTGGGGCGCAATTCCTGGATTTTGGACATAGAATCTTCAATCCTAGCAATCAGAGAGCTCAGGGACTCATCTGGTTGCTTTCTAATGAAGAAGCAGTTGTCCCAGGCATTGAAACGAGCACCAGGGCGCTGTTGGAGATGAATAGAGGCAAGGGTCGACCAGATTTGGATAGGATCATCCTGAACAGCCTCCACAGGGGTCTTCTGTTCGCTAGAAAGCGCCAGGTAAAGCTCTCCAGCTGCTCTATCCGCTCTGAGGTCCCATTTAGAGCGAGCTTCGGTTTTGGACTCATCTGGACACTTTTCCTGTTGCAAGTGTAGTACTCCAGCACTCAGCAACACTAGTCCCTACTAGCACTTGGTGGTTAAACCACACCAAGTAAGCCAAGATACCTTTACCAAATAGCTCAGTGGTTAGAGCACCTGGTTGAAACCTGGGAGGTCCAGGGTTCAATCCCCTGTCTGGTCGCATTTATTGCAACAACAGGTGCCCCACTGAAGCTGCCCCAAATGCAACCCCATATGAACTATGGCATGGGCACCAGCCAGACCTCTCCCACCTTCGAGTCTGGGGCTCCACTATTACTACAATCCCCAGCCAGACTTGGACTCAGAAAGCAAGTCTGATGATATGCTGGATCAAACCACAGCCATACAAACTAGCTCATTATCGACTCATCTGGTTGCTTTCTAATCAAGATGAAATCGTTGCAGGCATTGAAACGGGCACCAGGGTGCTATTGGAGGTGAATGGAGGCAAGGGTTGACCAGATTTGGACAGGATCATCTTGAAAAGCACCCACATGTCTCCTTGTTGAGTAGTGGTGTGTTTGGTAGAGACTGGTGGGGATGCAGGTTTTGCAGCATTTGACTGCACCTGTTTCAAAGGTGATGCATCTGTAGATTGGGATGCTTTGCAGTTGGGAGCCATTGTGGAAGTTGAAGGCAGATCACTTGCCTCAGTGTATGCATGGGGGTGGTGGCTGTTGCAATGGCCATTTCTTGACTCTGTGAATAGCCATGAAACACACAAGGAGAACACAGAAATATGCAAAGATCAAGCAGTCACACAGGGCAGCAAGACTCAGTGCTGGAGTTGGAGGCTCCACAGGGTTGAATGGTATGTGATATCATCCATTAATGTGTATGATGAGGAACAAGAATTCAGTGACCATGGGCATGGAGTCAGAAACAGCAGCAATGCAACTGGCATGACTCATGCCACCATTGTGTTCAATCAACCCAACTTTTAAGCCTTGTGCCCAGTGAAAGAGACTCATATTGAGGGAACTACTACAGACAACATACCTTGCGCCCAGTGTAAGTAAGAAGACTGAAGAAAATTTCACTGGGCACAGGGCAGAAAGTGTGCAAAAATGATAAACATATGTAAATAACAAACAAATGCAAACCAAGGACACTTAGGGCAAAGCCAAGTGTCCTCTGGAAGTCTGTAGAGTGAGAAAAGGTCATAATAAAGTATAACATGGGGAATGAGGTGGACAGGCACCACATATGAACACATTGCAGGCTTATCCATCTGTGAGGTGACCAGTGGTGTTTGCCATATGTGCACTGGAGACTTAGAGTCACAAATTGACACAGAAGTACTGCCCTCACCCCCACCATTCACAATTTTCCCTTCTTGCATGGTTACTCAATTTATTGTATTGTTTCTTCTTTCTTTGTTTGTCTGGCTATTCCAAGTCAGTGTATGGTACCTTGTAGGCAATTTGTTTTAACATTCAATCACATAGTAATGACTACCCGACAAACATAGTGTTCAAACGACCCAAGTTTAAGGCCTTGTGCCCAGTGTCAGAGACTGAAGAGAAAATACACTGGGCACACAGAACTGCTAAGTGCGCAAAAATGATAAACAAGGGAAAACAAACAGTCACAACACACCACAACACTGTATAGTGTAGGAATGCGAACTTAGACCATATTAGTGTAGCTAATAACAATAGAACAAGTGAAAATGCGAACAGAGGTGCAGAGGCACCACTGTAACACATAGAACCATCACTGCTGTTGTCTTCACTCCCATCTGCCCATCAAACCAACACCATTCCTGCCATGGACTCTGCATTTATCACACACCCTCACAACCCCATCATTGCTGCCATTGTCTCCACTCCCATCTCCCCTTCAAGCTGATTCCTTTCTCTCCATGGACTCCACATTGCACACGCACCCCACAACCCCACCATTACCACCGTCATCTCCACTCGCTTTTCCTTTCAAACTGATGTTCTTCTTGTCATGGATTCCACATTGCTCAAGCACCCCCACAGCCCTGATTTACTGCAAGAAAAACAGCCCCAAAACCACTTGAAAGGAGGGAAGATTTGTTCAATATCCACTTTGCTGGGGCTCTTGTGCCCAGTGTAAGAGACTGACAAAAATTTCACTGGGCACAGAGCAGTAAGTGCTCAAAAATGATAAACAAATGTAAATAATAAACAAAAGCAAACCAGGGACACTTAGAGTGAAGTCTAGTGTCCACTACAAGTCTGTAGAGTTAGAAAAGAACATAATAAAAGATTAAATGCGAAATGAGGTGCACAGGCACCACATATGAACAAGATTGGCTGGAAGTGTCTTTGCATACCTTTGTGTTACACCATGAATTATATTCTCAAATGTGACTTGTCTTTTTCTCACTTTTTTGAACAATTTGAGCTATTTACATTATTTGAATCATCCAGCAAGTCTCAAAAGTCTCAAAGGAGTCTGAAATAGTGTGAAAAGAATTTTGTTAATTTGCTGGTGCAAGGACATGTGGCAATTGCTGTAACACTAAACTTACTAAGTGCATGAATACAAAAACAATTGTGCCTCTGTTTGATCAGCATACATGGAACAGCCTGAAGCATTCCATGAAGTCCTGCAATGCATCAAGGGTATCATACATCCATGCTAGTCATCTGACTGCCAAGGACAGTACTGGTGAACTCTGTATACAATTTAGTGAGGTTCATCACTTGTTCACTGTTCAAATAATCACAACTGGAGACCTCTGGTGCTGAGTATAAGACATACCTGCCCAGTGTAAGAGAATGAAGAAAATTTCACTGGGCACACTGTTACAGTGGTGCCTCTGCACCTCTGTTCACATTTTCATTTATTCTATTGTTATTAGCTACACTAATATGGTCTAACTGTTGTGAGTGTAATACTCCAGCACTCAGCAATGCTAGTCCCTACTAGCACTTGGTGGTTAAACCACACCAAGTAAGCCTAGATACCTTGACCAAATCACTCAGTGGTTAGAGCACCCAGTCAAAACCTGGGAGGTCCAGGGTTCAATCCCCTGTCTGGTCGCATTATTGCAACACTAACTTCGCATTCCTACACTGTACAGTGTTATGGTATGTTGTGCCTCTTTGTTTTCTTTTGTTTGCCATTTGTTGTGCACTTAGCAGTTGTGTGTGCCCATTGTTCAAATAATCACAACTGGAAACCTCTGGTGCCCAGTGTAAGAGACTGAAGAAAATTTCACTGGGCACAAAGCTGTAAGTGCACAAAAATGATAAACAAAGGAAAACAATAAACAATCACAAAGCAAGGACACTTAGAGCAAAGTATAGTGTCCAATAGAAGTCTGCAGGGTTAGATAGCAATGTAACAAAGAAAGGAAATGGAATGGAGGTGCACAGGCACCTAAAGTGAACACCCATTGTATTTTCTCTTCAGTCTCTGACACTGGGCACAAGACCTCAAGGTTGGGTTAATTGAACAGGTTATGAGCCCCATGCTCTAGGACTTTCTGGACATGTCATCAGTCTCTGTGTGAATTTTCAACCCACTACACCCACTTCCTTGGCCTCTACCACATTTTCCTTGCACCCAAACTTTGAGACTCACCCCATCCATTTATCATGGGTTTTCCTCCAGTTGAAGAGCTTAAAAACTTGGTCCAGAAGCCACTAGCTGAAGGGGAGAAGATCCCCATCCCATTGTGCCTTTTTGCAAGTCTCCTTTCCATCAGTGTCAAGGACCAGTGTGGTCATGATGATCTCAGCACATTATTCATGCTTGGTGAATTTCCTTTCCACCTCGTGGCTGTCCTTGCTGTGGTTTGTGATCCTGCCCCTGAAGGTCACACACAGTATGATTTCATTTCCTTTTTGGACAAAAATATTCACCATATCCTCGAACTCCTGGAGCCAAGTGGCCAAATGATTCATAACAGCTATGAAGAGCCAATGCAAATGATCTTCTCCACCTTCAACTTCACAGTCAATGGCTTATGCCTGTTTCAGGGAGAGGAAAAAGGTCCCAATAATATGATGGACCCTTGGGAGGAACTCATCAACAAATTGACATGGACATACTGCCCTGCTCCTTACATCTTTGGTGAGCATTCTGCATACATCGAGTTATGTACTTACTTGACTGCCTTTGTAGCCTATTATTGCTATGGTTCTCGTCTGATGCTCATGGCCATCACTGCACCTAAAAGCGATGAAGAGAAGCCAGGACTCGAGGATATAGTCACTGTTGACCTGAGGAGGAGAAAGGATCATATTGCAAACATCCACCACCTCATTAACCTCTTGGCACTTCTCCATCTGCTGGCTAGCCTTGTGGCGCCTCCTACCTCCCACTGACATCAATCCTCGACTACAGAAGAAGCAGTATTGTAAATTGTGTGCAATGGATGTTCTTAGGCTTCTGTACAGATTAGGTTGAATCACTTAGTTCCTTTCTCTCCAATTTGACCTTGGAAAGTCTCCATGCAAGAGTCTTCTTTCAACATGAGCTGTTCAAGACAAACTTACAGCTGTTTGCAAAAATATTGGCAGCACGACTTTTTTCTAATTCATACATGTTGTTTCCTAAGTAAGAATTGTAGCATTCATAGTGTGATGCCACTAGGTAGTTCGTCACTGGACCTGGTTATAATGCCCAATCCACTGATCAATGGAGTTGGTGAACAGTTGGCATTTTCAGGGAAAACCTCTGCCCTCTCCTGTGCAATCTCAACCTGCTGGTGGCTAACATCATTTGTCCTGCTGATATCACTCTCACTCCCTACATTCTGGATACAGACCCCATGCTACAGATTGAATTGTCAGTGCTACTCAAACTCCCCCAATGTTTGACCTCCTTTTCCAAAGTGGCAACCAGACCTTTAACTTTACCATGGCCCATTCCTTGTGAAGCTCCTCCTTGTCATCAGGAAGGCACTTCACCTCAGCCACCAGCACCACAGAAGTGGCAACAAATTCCATCCTGAGTGTGGCCTTCTCTACTTCAATTGGGTCAGGAGTTGCTGCATGTATGAGTTGGGAGAGATGAGAGGCACAGTTTGCAGACATGATTAGAGTGATAGAGAGGATTGATGGGGAAGGGAAAGAATCAAATTGATGCAAAGGTTTGAGCCACACACTAATGATTACATACTTAGTGGCCATGCAGCACTTATGTCATCAGTCTGGATGCCTATACATGGCATGTAACAGTCTTCTTGTGTTCCTTGGTACCATGTTCCCTTCACTTCCACACAGAATTCACCAGTGTTCCTGAATCCTTGGTACCACACCTTCTCTATCACCATGCAGCATCATTAATTACATCCTCCATGCCATGTGGCTGACCAGGGATGGTCAGCATCTAAGTCCCCTGCAGGTGTAAGGAATCCACATTCCCTTGACACATAAGCCCCTATCATTGACCATTCCATGGCTGTTGTTATGTCCCCAGACCACTGGACCACTCACATCCACCACTGCTTGTGCACTGTCTTCCTGCCTACCTCACTACCTTCCCACACCCTTGCTCCCTCTCATGCAATGGTACTCCAGTCACTTCCTTTCTTTCAGACTCTTTTCTTTTACCACAGTCTCTGTTCCCCTTACTCTAGTAGTATACCCTTGGCCCCTGTTGTGGCCTCTCTTGTGTGTATGCACTGTCACATGGCTTTCCCTTACTTGTACTCTGTCTTGCTTAGGTTCTGGGTTTGCCTGGACTATAAAGCCCTGTACTTAGGTACAGAATGATACCTTTTGGCACTTGGAAGGTCACTATGAGTTTCCTTTTCACTTTGTCTTCACCACACATCTCACATACCACCATGCACAAACTACATATATTGCTTGTACCACTTGCATTGCCAGTACAACACCATGGAACATACCATGCATGCCACAAAACACTACCACTACCAAGCACTGGGTCCCACCTTCTAGTTTTGACAGTCCAGAATCCCTTGGGACAAGCAATTCATTCCCTTCATTTTATTGTTGTTACCTAACCCATCTAGCTTGTATCTGGACTTTTCTTACACTGATCTACAAAACTCTGGCAAGGCAGATGGAAGCAATTCTAGTATTGATGAAATGGATGTAGAGCCATAAGTTGCTTACCAAATGGCAAGTGACACAAACATGAATGTCTTCATCTTCAATGATAAGGTATGTATGTGTTCCATCAAGGAGTACCCCTGTGAAGATGATGCAGATGCAATTTTGGCTGATACATCTTTGACACTGACAGGGATAGGTGGGGGTGTGGAGAAGTCACAGAGGCAGGTACCACCCTAGCCAAAAGTTGCTTACCAAACAGTGAGTGACACAAATGTGAATGTCTTCATCTTTGATGATGAGGTGTGTATGTGCTCCATCAAGGAGTACCACTGTGAAGATGATGTGGATGTGATTTTGGCTGATACATCTTCAATGCTGACAGGGATATGTAGGTGGGGCTGTGGAGGAAGTTGCAGAGGCAGGTACCACCCCAGCCAAAAGTTGCTTACCAAATGGCAAGTGATGCAAATGCAAATGTCTTCATCTTTGATGAGAAGGTGTGTACATGCTCCATCAAGGAGTACCCCTGCAAAGATGATGTGGATGCAATCCCAGCTGATACATCTTTGATGGCAACAGGGATAGGTAGGGGTGTGAAGGAAGTTGTGGATGTGGGTACCATCCCAGCCAAAAGTTGTTTACCAAATGGCAAGTGACATGAATGTGAACATCTTCATCTTTGACAACAAAGTGTGTATGTGCTCCATTGAGGAGTATGCCTGTGAAGATGATGCAGATGCAATTTTGGCTGACACATCCTCAATGCCAACAGGGATAGGTGGGGGTGCAGAGGAAGTTGCAGAGGTGGGTTTGACAGTGGTATCGATGAGACCTTCTTGACCAGTCACAGCATGGAAAAAGAACTGCTGTGGGGTCAGTCTGTGCAGGTCCCTGCAAATCCCCTCACTTCCAGACTGAAGGTGCTCTTGGTGAGGTGAGGTAATGTCCAGTGGTGGAAGGTGGACATCTGTGAGACATTGATATACACATTCATGAGCAGGGTTTTCACATTCAACCATACCTCACAAAATTGTATCTCACCATACATTTAATTATGTACATATTTGTATGAAGGGGGAGGGAGGGGGGGGGGGGAATTGAAAAGATATGCAGGGGGGGGAAGTACAGTTGTGTATTGTATATATAAAAAATGGACACCTATTTCTGCCCATCCCAGTACTTCATCAGCCAATGCTGCACCCAAATCTGCTTCACCAGCTCCTGATGCTGGAGGAAGATGTTCACTTCATCCAGGGTCACACTGAGGAAGTAGTCACTGATGTCAATCTGATTGTCTGTTGAAAGCTGCAGCATGTTGTTGATGTAGTCCATGGCAGTGTCAATGAGGGGGTTAGTAATGGGTGGTGGAGGTGGCAGGGGCAATGGGGCAGGGGCAATGGGGCAGTGATCACATGTGTGATGTTATTGAGCTTGGAAGTGATGGTGGTTGTCATAGTTGTGCCTCGACCCTGGCCAGACTCAGCCTTGTACTCACTCAGTCTGGCCTCGGCCTCGCCTGTCCCATATCTCCAGTTGGTCTAGCATGGTGGACACTGCCTTGCAGTGTCTGTCACTTCAGTTTAGTCCTGCCTGGTCTTGTCCCTGGTCCACTCTGTCCCAGTCTCCGTCATCTTAGTCATATCTTACTAATACCTGTCTTACCAATCACCTTAGCAATCTTTATGAGACTGGCATTACTGGTCTCCATACTATAGTTGTCTCTAGTATATAAACTCATAGATACTCAGCCTGTACCTCTCAGTCTGAAATCAACTAAGTTAACTCTGATAACCCCACTTCGGCCTCAGACTCAGACTGAGATCCACACAAGGGAATAGCGCTGTATCTCCAGTTGCTAAGTCCAATCAGTCCAACCATCTGTGTCTTCGACTCCCCTCCTGATCCCAACCCCTTGGCCTCACGCATGCTTTGGTCTCCAGTCTGGTCTCAACCCAGACATCCCGAACTTGACAGTATTTCAGACTCTCCACTTGTGTGGGTCTAATACACCATGGCAACCAAGACTCATTTTCAACCTCCCCATGGCCATTCTGCCACAAACCCTGACTCTGCCTCAGCCAGTGGGGCTCACCATGAGACAGCACTAGCTGCCTTGGGCACCACTAGGTGCTCCCCAGATCCTGTTAGTCCTTTCAGGGGCTTTTCAGCCCAGACATCTAATACTCCCACACCACATTGTCCCACTGCTCCCATCCCTGAGGGTGACCCTGGCGATGATGGGCCAGGTGATGATGATGACAACAACCCAGATGATGATGACCCCGGTGACAATGGTCCTGGTGATGAGAATCTGGATGAGAATGATCTGGAGGACAAACTGGACTTTCCAGATCTGGACACTGAACCTGCTATTATGATCTTGAACAACCTCGCAGTGGCCATCAAGCTGTTGGCTCGCAATGCCTGTACTAGCCCTGAGTCCTTGAACAGGACCAAGTTACACGAGCCCAACACCTTTGATGGCACTGACCCTAAGAAGCTTCATGCCTTCTTTATCCAGTGTGAGCTCAACTTCCAAGACTGACCACACCAAAGTCATCTTCATGCAATCCTACCTCAAAGGCATGGCCCTTGAGTGGTTCAAGCTGGACTTGCTCAGGCTCGATGACCCCAATGACTGGCCTCTCTGGATGGACTCCTGGAGGGAGTTTGTCCTAGAGCTGCAAACCACCTTTGGCCCTCATGACCCAGTTGCTGATGCCAAGAGCCAACTCAACCACTTGCACATGAAGGATAGCCAATGCATCAACAAGTACATAGTTGACTTTAATTGGCTTGCTTTGCAAGTCCAAGGCTACAGAGATGGTGCACTGTGCCATCATTTCTATTCCGGCCTCCCAGACTGAATCAAGGATGAGGTCTGTCGAGTTGGTAAACTCTGGACTCTACATGAGCTCTGCCACCTCGCCCAGGAGATAGATGCACACTATTGGGAGTGCAAAGAAGAGGTCCAAAGGGCAAGTAAGCACCAAGGCTCATCCAACAGCAACAACAACAAGTCCAGAGGTTCTGGCAATAACAACCAAGCCAAGACCGGTCAAGAGAAATCCAAAACTGGTATTAACAACAACTCCACATCTTCCCCTAAGCTGGCTTCATCGAAGCCAGGCAATAATAATAACAGCAACTCCTCCAAGCCTGAGCCTAGCAAACTCAGGAAGGATGGGAAGCTCACCCCAGAGGAATGCAAGTGTCGCATAGAGGGCAATCTCTGCATGTTCTGTGGAGGCCCTGGTCACTTTGCTGACAAATGCCCCAAGAAAGCTGGAAAGGCCAAAGCTCATGCTGCGGCCACCACTGAGGCTGCACCAGCCTCAGGCTCGGGTTCTACCCCCAAGACAAAAAAATAGCTCCTGGGACTCCACACAACCCAGGAGCTGCATTGACTCTGGTTGTGCAAACTTGGAGGCTCATCTCAATGCGTCTGCTCTTTCCAGTCTGAATTCATTAACCCCCTATGTCACATTAGAAAACCCAGAAATACCTCGGCTTCATACTTTAGTGGACTCCGGTTCCACTCATTGTTTTATAGATAATCACTTTGTTAATCAACACTCATTTACTCCATACTCAGTCTCCCCAATCTGACTCCAGCTTTTTGATGGAACATCCACCTTTACTATAACCCAAGCAGTAGATGTCAATATCCACTTCGCATCCGGTGATGTCACACCGGTAACCCTGTATCTAGCCCCATTGGATTCTGAGTGTAAGATAGTTCTCGGACATGACTGGCTCACCTGCTACAATCCATTGATTGATTGGGTATTGGGCAGTCTAACATTCCGGGCTCCTGCACAAGGAATGCCAACCCCATCAACACCCCCTGTAAGCCCAGTTTCCACTGGCCTTCCTGACTCTGGTCCTAGTGACCAACCCAGCTTCGCGCCATCTGTACCGGTCTCCGACTCCCCGACTTGCACCCCCCTGAAGGCCCCTCTGGTTTCCCTAATCAATGCAGCTGCTTTTGTGCATGCCTGCAAACTAGAAGGGTCTGTCCAGTTCCAACTTCAGCTCTGCCCCTCAGATTCAGCTCAAGCCCAATTGGCCTCGGCTTCATCTCCTCTGGCCTTACCCAATGTACCAGAAGAGTACCATGACTTCACTGATGTATTCAGCAAGGCCAAGGCATTGGCACTCCCACCACACTGGGAGTACAACCTGAAAATAGAGCTTGAAGAAGGAATGACCCTGCCTCTTGGCACCATCTACTTGCTGTCCCCAGTTGAGCTGCAAGCTCTCTGGACTTTCATTGATGAGAACCTTACTACCAGATTCATTCGGCCTACCTCCTCCCCTTATGCTGCACTGTGTCAAGTATGGGAATTGTCTGGGTTGAGACCGGACCGGAGACCGAAGCGGGTGCGAGGCCGAGGGATCGGAGTCAGGGGTAAAGACGAAGGTACAGATGAGTGGACTGGTTGGACTTAGCGACTGAAGGTACAGCGCTATTCCCTTGCGTGGATCTCAGTCCGAGTCCGAGGCCGAGGCGGGGTTATCAGGAGATACTTAGTTGATTTCAGACTAAGGAGTACAGGCCGAGTATCTACGAGTTTATATACCAGAAGTAACTATAGTACAGAGACCGGTAATGCCGGTCTCGCAAGGATTGCTAAGAGGATTGGTAAGACAGGTATTACTAACGTATGACTAAGGTATCGGAGACCGGGACAGGTGGACCGGGGACAGGACCGGGGACAGGACTTAACCGAAATGACAGACACTGCAAAGCAGTGTCTACCACGCTAGACCAACTGGAGATGCGGGACAGGCGAGGCCGAGGCCGGACTGAGTGAGTGCGAGGCCGAGTCCGGCCGGGGTCGAGGCATGACTATGACACACTGGTCCTCTTTGTCAAAAAGAAGGATGGCTCCCTCTGGCTTTGTGTAGACTTCTGCGGTCTGAACAAAATCACTAAGAAGGATCGCTGCCCACTCCCACTCATCTCTGACCTGTTAGATTCACCAAGCCGAGCCAAGATCTACACTAAGATTGATCTTTGGCATGCCTACCATCTCGTCCGGATTGCCCCAGGCGATGAATGGAAGACCGCAGTCCAGACTTGGTATGGATCTTACAAGTGGTTAGTAATGCGCTTTGGCCTCACCAATGCCCTGGCCACTTTCCAATGCTTCGTGAATACCATTTTTGCAGACATGTTGGATGTCTGTGTAGTCATCTACTTAGATGACATCTTGATCTACTCCAGAGATAAGGAGTCCCACAAGCAGCATGTCCAAGAGGTACTTTGCCAGCTTTGGCTTCATGGCCTTTATGTGAAGCCAGAGAAGTGTGAGTTCCACTTGGACTCAATTGAACACCTCGGATTCCACCTCTCCCCTGCTGGCCTCACAATGTCAAAGGAAAAGGTCCAGACCATCTGTGACTGGCCTGAGCCTCGCAAGGGTCAAAGACATACAATCCTTCCTTGGCTTCGCCAACTTTTACTGTTGTTTTATATTCAACTACTTGGACATCGTCATACCACTGACTTGGCTTACCCACAAGGGGGCTCCTTGGAACTTCTCTGAGGAATGCTGCCAGTCATTCAACAACCTCAAGGCCACCTTCACCACTGCACCAGTTTTAACTCATTTCATCCCTGGGGTTCCTATCACCATTGAGACCAATGCTTCGGACTATGCCATCACTGGCATTCTGTCTATCACTTGCGGTGACAGCCAGATTCATCCAGTCGCTTTCTACTCCCAGACTCTGATGGCCCCAGAGTTGAATTATGACACCCATGATAAGGAATTGCTTGCAATCTTTGAAGCATTCTGGACCTGGCATCACTACCTTGAGGGCTCGGCCTCACTGGTTGATGTTGTCACCAACCACAAGAATCTCAAATACTTCTCTACCTCCAAAGTACTCACCTGCTGCCAAGCTCACGGGTCTGAATTCCTTTTGCAATTCAATATGATCATCAGGTTCAGGCCTGGTAAGCTTGGGGCTAAGCCTGATGCCCTAACTAGACAATGGGACATCTACCCCAAAGAGGGGGATAGTGGCTATGCCCAAGTGAACCCACAAAATCTGAGACTGGTTTTCACCCAGGAGCAACTAGCAGTCTCCCTTTGTGCAACATACCTCAAGTACCTGGTCTTACAAGCAGTCACACTGATGGATATAGAGAAACTTCATAATGACATCCTGACCACACTGCCGGATGACCTGGTCTCACAAATCCACCTGTCTGACATGTCTGATCCCCAGTGGTCAGTAGATGACATCGGCTTCCTTTGTCTTGATGGAAGGATCTACGTGCTGGACTCAAACGATCTTCACCTTAGGGTCTTGCAGCTTAAGCATGACCACCCCCTGTCTGGCCATTTCGGCCAAAACCGCACACTAGAACTCATACGGCATGAGTATACCTGGCCTGGCCTCAGGACATTTGTCAAAGACTATGTCCAGTCTTGCATGGCCTGCGCTCGGGCTAAGGTTCCCTGCCATCAGCCTTATGGCCTCCTTAAGCAACTCCCAGTGCCAGAGAAGCCATGGAATTCTATCTCTATGGATTTCATTGAGCAACTTCTGGCCTCATCCAGCTTCATGGCCATCCTTGTAGTAGTTGACCAGCTTTCCAAGCAGGCCATATTCATCCCCACCCATGACACCATAACAGCCCCAGAACTCACCAAACTATTCCTACTCCATGTCTTTTCTAAGCATGGAGTGCCGGCCCATATAACCTCAGACCAAGGCTCGGAGTTTGTCTCCCACTTCTTCCAGTCACTTGGTAAGGCCCTAGATATGCGCTTACATTTCACCTCAGGCTACCACTCTGAAGGTGATGGCCAGACTGAGCAGACTAACCAGACTCTCAAACAATACCTCCGAGTCTATTGTAACTACCAACAGGACAACTGGGCTGACCTACTACCTTTGGCCAAGTTCACTTATAACAATGCCCCTAGTGCTACTACCAGTGTCTCACCATTCTTTGCTAATAAGGGCTACCACCCTAGCATCTCAGTGTATCCGGAGCACAATCTCACTTCTGCTCGGGCTCGTGACTATGCAGTTGACTTAGACTCACTGCATCAATACTTACAGGAAGAAGTGACCCTAGCACAACAGCGCTATCAAGGACTGGCTGATGCTAAACACACGTCGGCCCCAGACTTCAAGGTCGGTGACCAGGTATATGTGAAAGCCAAATACTTCCAGTCAACTCAGCCTTCTAAGAAGCTCTCAGAGAAGAATCTTGGACCATATCTGGTCATAGCTCAAGCCGGTACCCACTCATTCACACTGCGCCTACTGGACTCAATGTGCACAGTCCACCTGGTCTTCCATGTCTCCCAACTTGAGCTGGCCATCCCTAATACCATCCCAAACTGGACTCAGCCACCACCCCCACCAGTCAAAGTTGACAGTGAACTAGAGTTTGAGGTGGCCGAAATCCTTGACTCCAAGGTTGACCAGCATCGCTGGTGTTGGCTTCAGTACTTAGTCTGGTGGACCAGCTATGAAGGGACCGATGAAGAAACTACTTGGGTACTAGCTACAGAGCTAGACAATGCTTCTGAACTTGTGCAAGAGTTCCATTCCCATTACCCCTGTCATAACCGTGCATTCGTCATAAGTCTTTGCTCACTCCGCATCCCTTTCCACCAGTCATCCGCTCACTCTGCACCAACTCCGCCCAACTTCTGTTGGTTGCGAACCATCTCCGCTCCGACTGCTGTCGGACTTGTGTTGCCCTCCTACCGGACCGAGCAGTCCATTCTCTGAGGGGTCACGTGACTACCTTCGCAGTCAGGTACTCCGCAGCGCGCTCACCGCGTGGTCCAGCGCCTGGGCTGTTTCCTTTTCTGGATGTTCTGTGTTACCCGTTCGTATGTCCTCTGTCTACCCTTCATTTGTCGTCCAGGAAATTTTACTTGAAAACTTATGAGTCTCCGTATGTCAGTTCCGATTCCGGTTACTGTACCTCCATAGTAGTATAAAAACATGTACTGTACTCCGCTGTTCTTCAGTACGAATATCAACTTAGTTCCTACTCCCTCTGATTCCGTCTTCTGCCTGTCGGAGTTATCTCCGACTTCCCGTCTGTACTCTCCCTCTGAAATACGAGGGCTGAGATCGTGCAAGGGAGTAGCGCACGAGCTAAACCCAACGCCCTCACTCCGCTCCACCTTTGTCTCGGCGGTCTTCGCCTCTGCCGACACTCCACTAGTCGGAGTTCTGTTCTTCTGTGTCGGACTTGCTTCCGAACCCTCCTCTAGACTTTGTTAAGCATCGGAGTTGGTCGGAGTAGGCCTGGACTTGACAACCCCAGCAAACCTGGCCCATACCAATGAGGACCAGTCTTGACTGGCCTCAGTTTCTTTATCCTCTATCGGTACATAGTTCCCCTCTGATTTTCTTACTTACTCTGTTTTCCCCTTTTCTTGATTTTTCTACTTACTATATAACACCAAGACCGGACACTGGACATGTGACATTGGCAGAAGAAGAAACTACAAGACCACTACACTATGATGACTACTTGGCTTTGGCCATGGGATTGTCCTCCCCCTTGGCTTCCTCTTCCTCTTCACCCTTGGCCTCGGCCTGCAGCCAGGCAGCCTCCTTGTGCAACTCATCTGAGTCAAGCTCAGATGACCCCAAATCTGAGGGGGTGACCACCACCCTGAAGCTGTAAGACTCCTCAATTATAGCCTTGAGCATGTCAGCAATGTGGCCTGAATTCTTGACCACAGCCTCTTGAAGCTCAAAAAGGCCCACCAGGTTATTGGCTATCATCCCTGCGGTGTTGATGAGATGCTCAAGCTTCTCTTCTAAGCCCAAGGGGTACCCTGTGCCAGCCTTCCTCGCCCCGCTCCCACTGGCCTCAGGCTTGTTGATCTCCAGCACCTTGGTTGGTTTCAACTTCACCCGTTTCTTCTGGCTGGGCCCAGGCTCAGGTGACTCCTCATCAGCCTTCTGTTTCTTCCCCTTGTCAGCCTTGGTAGCAGCCTTGGGACTGGCCTCAGTGTCTTTCCCATCCCTGGGCCACTGGCACTTGCCTTTGGACTGGTTGCAATGCATGCAGGCAACCCTCTTTTTGTTGCTGTCCACAAGGAATTTGCAGATGACTTGAGCCCAGGCGCAGCATGTGCAGCTAAAAAAGAATGTCAAGAGGATTATCCACAAGATGGGAGGTTACTTACCTGGGGTCCATAATCACCTTTTTTACTTCACTGGCCTTGCTACCACCAGCACCAGCTTTGGCCTCAGCCTTGCACTTTCGCTCAGCCTCCTTCTCCTCCTTGGCTCTACACTTCTCATGGGCCCTCTCCTGTTTGGCCTCCCATGCTGCCCTCTTGGCTTCGGCCTTCTCCCTCTCCACCCTCTTGGCCTCAAGCCAAGCCTGTTCTTCCCACCAGGCTTGCTCAGCCACCTTGTGCCACTTCCTCTCTTTGGCCTTGGCCCTCATCATCTCCTCTTCGTCATTGGTGTCGTACTTGATAGCATCATCAGACACCTGGGTCCAGTCAATCATGGCCCAGCCTTCACTGTTGTTGTTGGCTGTGGTAGTTGGTCTCGAAGTGGACATGGTGGGTAGGATATGAAAGAAGGGACGCAAAGGGCTTAGCGAGCCACAAGTACCAGTTTTTCGAACTCAGCCAGTTTTCGGACTCAGCCCACCACCCTTGCAGGGGTCTCATGGGTTCGACCCCTAAGAGGGGGATACTGTCATAGTCATGCCTCGACCCCAGCCAGACTCAGCCTTGCACTCACTCAGTCTGGCCTTGGCCTTGCCTGTCCCATATCTCCAGTTGGTCTAGTGTGGTGGACACTGCTTTGCAGTGTCTGTCACTTCAGTTAAGTCCTGCCCAGTCTTGTCCCTGGTCCACTCTGTCCCAGTCTCCATCGTCTTAGTCATATCTTACTAATACCTGTCTTAAGTATATAAACTCATAGATACTCAGCCTGTACCTCTCAGTCTGAAATCAACTAAGTTAACTCTGATAACCCCGCTTCAGCCTTGGACTTGGACTGAGATCCACGCAAGGGAATAGCACTGTATCTCCAGTCGCTAAGTCCAATCAGTCCAACCATCTGTGTCTTTGACTCCCCTCCTGATCCTGACCCCTTGGCCTTGTGCCTGCTTTGGTCTCTGGTCCAGTCTCAACCCAGACATCCTGAACTTGACAGTGGTGATGAATGAATTTTGATCTTCTTCAGCACCCACTTTGGCTGACAGGGGGCAAGAGTGCTTTGGTCCACCCTTGGACATTGCAACAGACTCAGCTTTCCTTTTTTCACAGCTGATGCTGGTGATGGCTGATGACAATGATGACCCAGCTGACACATGCCACAAAAAGCTTGATGGTGTGGAAGGGGGGATGAAACTTGGATCCACAGACTGTGTGTCCTCACAACAGTGAGTGTTGAGAGTGTGTGTCATGTCAAGGAGGGAGAGGGAGGGGGGGAGGTAGGAATAGTCAAAGCAGTGGGGGCTGCAGTAGAGGCAGGAGTGTCAAAGGTGAGGGTCATGGCTGTAGAAGGTGCAGTAGTGGTGTGTGGCCAATAGATAAACTGACCTTGGCCATGCAAGGGGAGAAGGAGCTCTACACTCACAAAGTGGGGGAACCTGGAATTGTGAAATGGCTTTGTGTCTTTATGCACCTGACTAGATGTTAGTGGATGATGTGACAAGAAAAAACAATACATTACCTTTACATATTGATCCCAAAGATTGGCATTGTCCAGTGAGATCATTGCACCATGCTCATTGTTGTAAGCAAAGCCAGAGGCCACCAATTTAAGATCAGCAACAGCATAGTAGGATTTTTTAAGCTGGATAATTGTTAACAAGGCAAAAAAAAGAATGATGCAATGACTTACCACCTTGAACTTCCACTCACATGATTCAGCTGTCTTATCACCATTGTCAAGACCCAGTGGATAACTATTGGCCATGTTGGCTGCTGCAGTGTTCCACATAACCTTCTTAAAGTTTCCATTGCTGGCCTGTGAAAGATGAGAGGCCAGGAAATCAAGTAATGCACCTTCCTCCTCTGTTGTCCATACCACAGCTTTCTTGTGGGTCCTGGGGGGAGGCAGGGGGTTCCTCAGGTCTAGAGGATTTATTGTAAGGCCATGTAAGTGCAATGAGTGGGTTGATCCTGCAGATGAGCCAGACATTCAATGATCACAGTAACCAAGTGACAATAGTTGGTTGCATACCTGTAGATGCACATGATAGTTCACATCATGTGACCCTCTTAACCAAAGCTGAAGGCAAAAACTTGGACTTCACATTTGCAGGGTGAATGGCACCTAAAGTGCTGCAAAGTCACTTTGCAATGGGAAATGTATGCCAATTTTTGTGACCATGACAGGAAAAGACCCTTGAAGCCTGAAGTTTCCCACTTGCTGACTCAGGTTCTGTGTGATGCCACAAGTCATTATGGTATTACATACAATACAGTACTAGCAGGGTGTGGAGTTTTGTACATGATATGTATGGCCAATTCACACCATCACACAGGCACCAGCTAGGGTTACATGGTTACACTGTACTGTACATATACTATGCAGAATGAGTGCAGTTGATTTGTGGTGACCAGTATTCTGTCACTTAGATGGTGGCCCACCCACAATAAACCACTTGATACCAATAATAGGCCAGGCCAACACATCATATTATGTCAGTTTTGTAGTATGTATATTAGGTGCAGCTCAGTACAAACCAATTTAGCTCATGGGCCTATCATGGTTGCCCAACACACATTCACATTCCAAGAATAGCTAAGACCTCAAAGGCTCAAGCTGCCAGCTTGTTATATTGATAAATCTTAGAGTAGGTCTATGTCTTGATACCAATCAAAATCAGAGCCACCTGAAGGTCTAAGCAATGTTGACAGCACTCCCTTTGGACCCTGAGTTCAGTGCTGAAGGTGAGTCACCCCCTACATTTGCTTCTGCATCCTGATGTCATCCTGCATGATCAATGAAGCTGGTGCTGTCACAAGCTGTCAGACACTCTGAACAGCCATCCCCACCACCAAAGATGAGCCACTGCAACTGGGAGGCCAACAGAAAATTTGCAGTCCACCAGCACCACCACCTGCCAATTTTCTGGAATAAACTGGCCTAGTGCCTCAGTAGCTTGACAGACTACTGAGGTTCCCTACAGATTCCTCTCTGGGTTTCCCTCTGCAAACTTGACAAACTTCCTCATCAGTAGCATCCCATTGTTGGAGACATGTCATGGGAGGCATAGCAGATGTGGTAGGGGAAGTGAGAGAGCTTGTACAAGTAAGAGTATGAATATACTGTCAAAGTCACACAACACCCCTGACTCTCTCTTAGGGCAGAGTAGGAGCAGGTTGGGCTGCAGAGTACAGGGGTCAAAGTCTGAAGCAAATCCAACCACTGGGTGGCAAGATATGCAACAAACATGGAGCAGATGAGTATGGAGGGAAGTTTCAGGGACAGGGGTTGGAGTTGGAAGTCAGAGGTCAGATGGGAGGGCATTGGGTTCAGCTAGTGTGCTGCCCCCTTGTGTGAGCTCAGCCCTCATATTTCAGAGGCAGAGCAGACTTTGGAGGAGTGGAGACAAAACTCCAGAGGGAACTTAGAGGGAGTCAGAAGTGGAGACTTTATTGTCAATATTTGTACCGATTACATCAGAGTACTACATGGCATTATATATGACATAGGTCAAGGGCAGGGTGGTGTAGAATGCAAACCAATAAACATATAAGAGGTTAGCAGTACCTCTGACATAAGGGACAGTGGACAGGGATGACAGGGACCTTAACTGAGACAAGGGAACTACTACAATGAGGGAGAGAGGGTAAATGCCAAAGGAGTTGAAGAATGGAGAAAAACTGACACAAGGGCAGAACCCTATCTGGAATGCAGGGTGGCAAGTCTGACATCCCAACAAGCTAACCAAGGTCTCAGAGGAGGCACAGGTGAAGGTCTGGCCTTCACATGACTGTCCTGAGAGCAGAGGTGAGCAGAGTTGGTCAGAATGTGGACAGAGGGCCTCAGAGAGGTGCAGAGATGTGTCAGGATGGTTGGAGGAGCACAGGAATGTGTCAGAAGAGGTAGAGAAAGGTTCCCAGGGTGTGGAGGAGGGCAGAGTAGATGTTAGGGGCTTATGCTGATGTCATGGTCATGACACCTTTAGACAGATATAACTGGTTCAGGGCAACATGGAGGTTGAAAGGATCCAGAGAGGTCCAGGGATGACCAAAAGACAGTCCAGGGGTGTAGCAATGCACTTCTGAGTGACACCAGAGAGGCACAAAGGCCAGGTGGGTGCAGGGAAGGCCAGGAAACCAGTCTAGGAATGCACTGGTTGGACTGGGAGTGCACTGCAGGGGTACAGCAGGTCATGAGAAGGGCCAAGAAGTCTGGGATGGGTCCAAGGTCTGCTCCAGGGGGTCATGGGGTCTGAAAGTGTGTATCTACAGAAAAAGAAAACAGAAAACAGAAAACCAAGAAAACATATAACAGGGGAACAGGAAACTGGAGCGAGAGGCAGGGGTCAAAGCCAAAGGCCAAGACTGAGGGTGGCTCAGGTCATGGGTGGCCAAAGCCAGAGACTGAGACTGGGAGTGGCTGAAGTCAGTTGTGCCAAAGCACAGACCATCCGATCACAGGTGCACTGGAGGAAACAGTGAGACCAAAGACCAGTCAAGGGGACAGAAGGCCAGGAATGCTGGGAACCAGTCTGAGGGTCAGAGAGGGCAGGTGGGGACCAGTCTGGAGCCAGAGTGGACTGGAAGGGCCAGCTGGAGACTGGTCTAATGGTCAGGGGGGCCAGAAAGGCTAGTAGGAGACCAGTTTGGACTTGGACAGGGCTGTAAGGCCAGAAATGCCTAAAGTAAGACAAGTCTGGAGCCAGGCAGGGCCAGAGTGGCTGCCTGAAGGCTGGTCTGAAGGAGTTGGAGACAACCTGAGGTGCTATCTAGCTGGTGGGCCTGGTAATGGGAGGCCAGAACAGTGTAGGCCAGTGGGCTAACACTGAGACTGAGGTAACCAGGGGTAGCAAGATGCAAACCAGAGGCCAGGAGCAGCAAGTCTGGGTGCTGAGCACCTTGGAACAGGCTGGACAAGCCTCTGGAGGCCAGTGAGGGACTGGGGACTGTCTAGGACAGCTAGAGTTTGGTTTGGACAAGGACTGGAGGACCTGACATAGCCAGGCATGAACCAGGGACCAGCAGGTCATGAGACCAGTTCAATGAAGGCCTAGGGATGTCAGCAGGAGGTAAGTCTGGGTGTTGAGTCCAGTTTTAGGGGTGTCTGGAGTTGGTTGGAGATGGGTTGTCCAGTGGCAAGAAGCCTGAGGGCCAACAATGCTATTGGAGGACCAGTTCAGGGGGTCTGGAGACCAGGTGAGGCCTAGGGGTTATCCAGCTGAAGGGCTAATAACAGGAGGCCAAGACCAGAGAGACTGGTGAACACATAATCACTGAGGCTGAGGACTACTGAGAAAGTGAGACTGGAGTACCATCAACAATGCTGAAGGCTGGGAGCAACCTAGGGGTGGGTGGCTTGGGAGTGCCTTGGTATGCAAAAACCAGGCCAAGGGACCAGGGACTGAGTGGGGTTGTGCTGAGGGCACCAGAGAGGTGACAGACTGGGGTTTGGGCAAGAGTAGGTCACTAGCAAGGTCCCTTATCCCCCTCTTAGGGTAGACTTCCCAAGTCCACAGGGGTACAAGGTGTGGGCTAGGACCACTGAGAGGAGTACTGGATGGGGTAGTAGGAGTCCTACCACTGGAGTTGTAAATGTGAGTACAGAGAATGCAAAGACTGGCTTAACAGGTGTCAAGACCAGTTCCAGGAAGCTTTTGCAAGGCCAGGGAAAGCTTTAAAACTGGAGATACAAGACCAGCAGGCAGGCAGGGCTGGTACAGGGATAGTAAGGAGTGTTAGAGTCAAGAGTAGGGGTATGAAGGCCAGTGAAGACCAGCAGGCCAAAAGACAACCAGTGAGACTGGAGTCTGGAGGACAGGTAGGACCAGAGTTCTGGAGTCAATGGTGGGAGATAGTGGTGATGGTTAGGGGGAAGGTCAGGGGTTAACTGGTACCCAAAGGGGCCTTGTGAACATACAAGTTCTGGGGCAAGTGGGTGAGCTGGGAAACAGACCAACAGAATTGGGGTTTTATCAGATGGGCTGAGGCCCAGGGTTGTCTTGCAAGCAAATTCATGCTCCAAGGTGGGGTTGACATCAGGGGGGTTAGCAAACTTTAGCATTAGGTGGGGATAGGTGACTGAACTACACTCAGCCACCAATGGGTGCCTATTGAGTGGGCAAGTCAGTTCCCTACAACCTAGATACTTCAGTTCCTAACAGGTTGACAAGGCCAGTTAAACAGGGGGTCAGAGCCTGAGAGAGAACCAAGGCCAGGTCCACCAAGAACTGGAAAGAGGTGCTAGGTCAAGACCATAGCACCAGGGTAGAGGTCAGGGGTAGTTCCAGGAGGAGGGAGAGGCCCAAAGGCCAAATGAGTAACAGGGGAGTAGCATAGAGTTACCCAAGGGGTATCAGAGACAGAGGGAGGCTGGAGATGGCAGACTGGCCAAAAGAAGGGAGTCCAGAGTGAGCAAGACCAGTCAGAGGTTATGAGGAAGTCCAGAAAGGGCAGGCCAGGCAAGGGAGGAAAGACCTGGACAAAAGAAAGAGAGGACTGGAGTTGGCAAGTCTGGTCCAGCGCTAAAAAGCCAGGTGAGGCTGAGGGAAGTCCAGGGACTGGCAGGACAAGCCAGGAGGACCATTAAGGGGCTGGAGTGATGCACTAATTGATTTGTCTCAACTGAGGCCACCAGTTTGGCTTCTGGTGTAACAGAGTACCAACTTGTTGACCCAGTTAGGATCCTGGGGTAGACTCTAATTGTTCTGTCTCAACTGAGACCACCAGTTTTGGCTTCCAGAGTACAAAGTCACCAACTTGTTAACTTGGTTAGGATCCTGGGGAAAGCAGAGGACAGGGAAGGAACCAGGATAGGGGATGGAGGACCAGCAGACTGGTCCTAGACTGAAAGCCAGGGGCCAGGGGTGAGTCTGAAGGACTAGCACCATGCCAAAGCTAGAGAGGCTGGTATAGGGACCAAGAAGGGTTGGTATGCCCTGGGGGTGCCTCCAAGTGAAAAGAGGTCAGGGACCAGGCTAAGGGCCAGAGGGCTGGCAGACTGGTCCTAGACTGAAATGGAGGTGTCATGCACTAGCTGGGACCACCAAGGCCAAGGTCTGGGGCAAGTCTGAAGGACAAGCACCATCCAGAGGCTGAGGAGACTAGTGCAGGACCAGGACAGGGGGATAGGAGACCCAGAGTGGGTCTGTGAGGAACAGGAGGGTCTGAGGAAAGCCAGGACCAGTCTAAGACCCAGTAACAGGTCCAGACAAGTCCAGGTGAGGTGGCTGAATCAGACTGAGGCTGGAATGGCCAGTAGTGAGGGACAGGAGGCTGAAGGAATGGCAAACTGGCTTCAGACAAGTCTGGGTGAGTGTGGACAAGTGAACCCAAGGCCAGACAGGCTGGTAACTGACAGACCAGAGGCTGAAAAGGGGGTCCAGGGCTCCAAGGCCAGTGTAGCAAAGGCTGAGGGTGGAGACTGGACCCAAAAACTGCTGAAGCCAAGTGCTGATGGGGAACAGGGAAGGTCTTGAGGACTGGGACTGGCTAAGTCTGGTCCTGGGGGCTGCACCAAAGGTGCACAGAGGTCCAGAGACCAATATCAGGGGGTCAAATGAGTGATGTGATCCCAGTGTTCAGTACAGTAGAACTGGACCAAGACTGCTGGGATAGAGTGCTGGGATAGAGTGCTGGGATGACTGAGGTAAAGACTGAGGTGACCAGCCAGGGGTCAGAGGTAGCTTTGGGGAGCTGACAGAAGTGAGTCCAGCTGTAGAGGCTGGCTCAGGGGCAAGTCCAGTGGGCAACCTCAACCTGGAAGTGGGCTCAAGCATGAGTCCAGGTTGGTGGTGAGTCCAAATTGGTAAGTCTGGCTCAGGGGCTGACATGGCCAGTCCAGAGTCAGGAAGAAATGAGTGGCAGGCAGGGATCAGGAGTAAGGGAATGGATGCATTAAGTTTTGACCACTAAGGACACAGTGTCAGGGGTAATGCAACCTGGGGTGTGCAGAGTGCTGAGGGTCACCAGTTACCTCTCTGCTTCAGAGAGATCTCCAGGTTGTGCTCCAGAGTCAGAGGAGAGGTAGCCCAACGAGTCCCAATGGGCAAGGTCATGGGTAGGGGCTCTAGAACAGGACCTAGACATGATGAAGTGGCTTGTACAAGTGTGAGTCAGAATATACTGTTAAGTGCCAGTTTACCCTCAGGTGACCAGGCTTCAAGGCCAGGAGACAGGGGCTAAGTCTGGCTGACTAGAGTCAAGGCCAGGAGACAAGGGCCAAGTCTAGTTGGACCAAAGTTAAGGCTGGAGGACCAGACTTAAGACTGGGAGTGTGGGAATTCTTACTTAGGTTCTGGGTTTACCTGGACTATAAAGCCCTGTACTTAGGTACAGAATGATACCTTTTGGCACTCGGAAGGTCACTATGAGTTTCCTTTTCACTCCATCTACACCACATGTCTCACATACTGCCATGCATGAACTACATATACCACTCACACCACTTGCATCGCCAGTACTATTCTGTGGACCATGCTGCACATGTCATGTATCACTACCACTACAAAGCACTGGGTCTCACCTTCTAGTCTCAACAGTCCAGAATCCCTTGGGATGAGCAATTCATTCCCTTCATTTTTATTGTTGTTATCTAAGCCATCTAGCTTGTATTACACAGCTACTTGGACTTTTCCTACACCAAAGTTAAGGCTGGAGGGCAGGGGTTAAGTCTGGAGGACCAGACTTAAGACTGGGAGTGTGGGAATAATGCTGGTAGCATGGGAAACTGACCAGTCTTGGAGCATGCACAGGGGGAAGCCAGTCCAGGGTTGGATCTACCTCCCTTTGTCTCATGTGCTGTACCCTTATGCAAGCCAGGGTGAGGTCCAGGACAAGGGTTGGGGATAGCTTAAGGCTTGGCCTTAGCTATAGAGTAGACTTGAGGGTAATACTACAGTGGCTCAAAAAACTGACCACATGTTTGGACATTTTTCACTAAAGTCAATAATCCCCCATACCCCATAACCTAGGCCCTTACTCTTGGCTCTCTATTGGTGCAGGGGTCAAGGGTTTTGGATAAGGTTTGATCAAGTGGCAGCCATTTCAAAATGATGACTCATGTGGTCAGTTTTTTGACTTTATATCAATCTAAGTATCTAGTACTTGGTATGACTTCCTTTGGCCTTAATAACTGCTTCAATCCTTCTGGGCATGCTTTCTATCCATGTTTGACATTGCTCCTCATCAATCTTCCCCCACTCCTCCACCACTCTTTCCCACAGTTGGTGAACTCCTGTAGGAGCACTCTCATAACCTGAGAGGCATGAGGTGATTCCAAGTATGTTCAATGGGATTAAGATCTGGAGATTGTGCAGGCCAATCCAGAAGGTTGATCTTCTGTTCTTCCAACCAAATTTGGGCTCTCCTGGAGGTGTGTTTGGGGTCATTATCTTGTTGAAAGATAATGTCACCTTCTGGAATTCCAGAATCTCCCATGCTTTGCAGCAACCCCTGCTCCAAAATGGCCACATACTGTTCAGCATCCATTCTTCCCTCCACCTCACTCAGATCCCCTACTCCATTCCACCCTATGCAGCCCCATACCATCAGTGAACCTCCTCCAAACTTAACTGTACCCTTGACCTCTCTAGCATTTAGCCCCTCACCCTTCCTTTTCCACACATACTCTTGCCCATCTGACCCAATCCTATTAATTTTGGTCTCATCTGACCATATAACTCTCTTCCAGTCCTCCACAGTCCAATGCTGATACTTGAGCGCAAAGGCTAACCTTTTCTTCTTGTGTCCATTAGAAAGTAAGGGCTTCTTTTTCTTGACCACAGCCTTTAAGGAGGCTTCCTTGAGGGTATTTCTCACAGTCTGGGGGCAGATGGGAGTATCAATAATAGAATTGATGAATTGAGTGGCATGGACAGCATTTTTGGCCTTGCCATAATGATTTGCTGAACAATAGCCCTTTTGTTGGTGGGGGTAAGCTTTGATGGATGGCCACTAGAAAGCCTAGTCCTCTCTGGCTGCAGTTTCTGAAGGACCTGGCATACTGTAGACTGCCCTAGGCCAGTTTGGGAAGCAATTTTCCTGGAGGAAAGACCAAGAGAGGAGAGAGAGATGATGTTGGTTCTTTGAGAAGCAGAGATGGATTTCATGGTGATGGTGGGAAAATAAACATGCTATGGTGGGGTTTTTATATAGTGTCTGACACTCAGTTACATAAAGGTGACATAATAGAACCATTACCAAATATATGTACTAATATTACAGTATGCCAGGGTCTAATATATGTAATTGAAACCTAAAGTCAAAAAACTGACCACATGAGTCATTATTTTGAAATGGCTGCCATTTGATCAAACCTTATCCAAAACCCTTGACCCCTGCACCAATAGAGAGCCAAGGGTAAGGGCTTTGTTTCATACACTTATAGGTTAGGGCCTAGGTTAGGGGGTATGGGGGATTATTGACTTTAGTGAAAAATGTCCAAACATGCAGTCAGTTTTTTGAGCCACTGTAAGTTGATATTCTGACTGGAGTGCTATAAAGTATGTACATGGGTTAAATACATGAGGCCAGTCCAAGGTAATGAACATAGAGCTGGACTTGTTGATAAGCTATTAGAAAGATGATTAGCAAGAGAGGATAGCCACAGAGGCTGTGCTGAGACTAATATTCAAAGTCTGGGTGACCAGCATAACCAGAGTCAGACATGTTAAGTCTGGTTCATCACCAGTCCAAAGCTGGTCTGGAGTCCAGTCAGGGGTCAGGGGGGTAGATGAGATACTAGAGGGTTGGACTGTTGGACTTAGCAACTGAAGGTGCAGCACTATTCCCTTGCATGGGCTGCAGTCCAGTTGAGAGGCAGAAGACAGCAGAGATTGGGTTTGATGAGACTAGATTGATTTCAGACTGAGGCTAAACAGATTATCCTACAGCTTAAATACTAAAGGTAAAGTAAGTGTAACATAGCACCAGAGACTGGTTGCACTGGTACAGCAGTGATTGGTAAATGGATTGTTAAGTAAGATGTTACAAAGAATATTATCAAGCAAAAGTATGAACAAAGGATTTACTGGGAACCAGGGCAGGACTAGTGGCTGGGCCAGGCATTACACCAGTCTGGTACCAACTGAGTCAACAACTTGATTGGGCACTGCCTTGCAGTGCCTCATGAGCTAACATGTTTCTAGGTTGAAGGGTCAAGGCTGGGACTGGGGCAAGGGTTGGGTGAGACTGGTCAAGACTGGGGTAGAGCCAGCCTAGGGTGGTCTAGACATGGTCATGACAGTATCCCCCTCTTGGAGCCAAGCCCACAAGGCTCCAATGAGGACAATGCTTAGAATGAAACTTTTGTGTCTGACCTTGAAAGCCAGTGGACTTAAGACCAGTCCACCTCAGGTTTGGTTCCCCACCTCAACATGTCTATTCATTGGTCCCAAATGCCATAAGACCAAGACCTCCTGCCTGACCTGACCTGTGTGACAAGTGTTGAGCTGCAGGTAGGCAGTGACAATGACAAGCAGGCTATCTGGGGAAAACTGGCTGAATGCAAGAGGTGTAAGGCAAAGGCACAAGAAGAAGCCCAGTTGGAGGTTGAAAGGCAGGAGCAGGCCTGGCTTGAGGAAGAAAGGGCATGTGCAGAGGCTGAGGTGCAGAGGTTAGAGGCTGCATGCAAGGCTAAAGAGGCCAGGAAGGCAGAGCAGAGCTGGCAGGTGGATGCCCTGGTTGGTGGTTTGACTGGGGCCAGTTCCAATGTCAAGGTGATGAGCCCTTGGTAAGCTTTATTATGACCACCACCAGTGTTGTGGACTAATGCTTCTAACAGCTGCCTTTGTTGCACCCAGACCAACATGGTCTGTTTGCACAGCACTGATACCAAGAAGAGGCACTTGACCTGTAATTGGTGCAATGAGCTCAAAGAGCATTGCTGGTGGCAGGTCAAGGGTGAGACCAGTCCAGGTGTCAGCCCAGCTGTGGACAAGGGGAAGAGAAAGGCAGATGTGATGTCCCCCTGCACCAGTGAAAAGAAGAAGTGATTGAGGCAACCATCTGTGAAGGTGCTCAAGGGTGCAGGTGATGAGGAGGACAATGTAGAGGGGCCTTCAATGTTGAAGACTGGTGCAATGAAGGCAACTGGGGGAGAGGTTGAGGCTGGTTCAATCACTTGTGCACAAATGGAGTGCCTAATCAAAGTGGTCAAGTGCATCACTGACAATGTGGCCAGCCTTGCAATGGTGCAGAAAGAAGTTTCCTGGAACCTCTAACAGTTTGCCTGGTTGTATGAGACCTATGTCAAGGAATGCTTTGAGTTCCTCACACCAGATGTGCCTTCAGACTGGGACACCACTGATGAGGAAGATTAGGGTGCTGAGGGGCTTGATGAGGAGCTGGAAGGGCTGAGGGAGGAGGAAGAGGAAGGCCAGTCCCAGTCTGAGTCAGGTGACCAGACTGGTGCCAGTTCTGAGGGGTCCCAGGCCTGAAATTGTGCATGTAGCATCATGTTTTTCTTGTATGCATATGCCTGCCAATGCCATTTCCTGGTTCCAGTTCTAAAGTATGAAAGAAAGCAAAATAAAAGAAGGGTAAGGGAAATAAAGACATGGTAACTATGAGGCAAGTGAAACAGAGAAGGGGAAAAGCTTGTGACTGGTTCTTAGTTATCTCTTGAAAGGACCAGGTTTGTCTGGGTACTGGTCATGATACTCTTGAACCAGTTCTGAGGCATTGTCCAGCTCTGTTGCTAGTACCCAGGTAGTTTCTTCATCAGTATCCTAATAGCTGGTCCACCAGACCAGGTACTGCAACTAACACTTCCTGTGCTGGTTGACCTTCAAATTGAGTATTTCTGCTACTTCAAATTCTAAGCTGCCATCAACATCTACTGGTGGGGGTGGAGGTTGAGTCCAGTTGGGTATGGTACTTGGTATGGCCAGTTCAAGCTGGGATATGTGGAAGACTGGGTGTACAGTGCACATGGAGTCTGGTAAATGCAGGGTGAATGAGTGTGAACCAGCCTGGGCTATTATGGGGTATGGCCCAAGGTTCTTCTTGCTCAATTTCTTGGAGTGCCAGGTCAACTGGAAATACTTGGCTTTTACATAGACATTATTGCCCACTTTGAAGTCTGGGACCAGCATGCACTTAGCATCTGCCAGTCCTTGGTAACATTGCTGGGCAAGAGCCATTTCTTCACAAAGGTATTGGTGCAGTGAGTCTAAGTCAACTGCATAATCATGAGCCCAGTTGGATGTGAGATCGTGCTCAGGGAAGACCAAGATATTAGGGTGGTAACTGTCAAGTACGGGGTGTCCGGGTTGAGACCGGACCGGAGACCGAAGCGGGCGCGAGGCCGAAGGATCGGAGTCAGGGGTAAAGGCGAAGGTACAGATGGGTGGACTGGTTGGACTTAGCGACTGAGGATACAGCGCTATTCCCTTGCGTGGGTCTCAGTCCGAGTCCGAGGCCGAGACGGGGTTATCAGGAGTAACTTAGTTGATTTCAGACTGAGGTCTACAGGCCGAGTATCTACGAGTTTATATACTAGAAGTAACTATAGTACGGAGACCGGTAATGCCGGTCTCGCAAGGATTGCTAAGAGGATTGGTAAGGCAGATATTAGTAACGTATGACTAAGGTAACGGAGACCGGGACAGAGTGGACCGGGGACAAGACCGGGCGAGGACTTAACCGAAATGACAGACACTGCAAAGCAGTGTCTACCGCGCTAGACCAACTGGAGACACGGGACAAGCGAGGCCGAGGCCGGACTGAGTGAGTGCGAGGCCGAGTCCGGCCGGAGTCGAGGCACGACTATGACAGTATCCCCCTCTTAGGGGTCGAACCCATGAGACCCCTGCGAGAGTGGTAGGCTGAGTCCGAAAATCGGCTGAGTTTGAAAAAAATGATACTTGTGGCCCGCTAAGCCCTTTGCGTCTTTCTTTCTCATCCTAACCATCATGTCCGACTCTCGACCGATCGTCTCCGCCGATAACAACAACGAAGGCCGAGTCATGATCGACTGGTCCCAGGTGTCGGAAGACGCCATCAAGTACGACACCGACGACGAGGAAGAGACGATGAGGGCCAAGGCGAAGGAGAGGAAGCGACGAAAGGCGGCAGAGCAAGCCCGGCGGGAGGAGCAGGCTCGGCTTGAAGCCGAGAGGGTGGCTAGGGAGAGGGCCGAAGCCGAGAGGGCCGAGCGGGAGAGGGCCGAGACCGAGAGAGCAGAGAGGGAGGCCGAAGAGAAGAGAGTGCGCGAGGAGGAAGAGAGACGGGAGGCCGAGCGTAGACGCAAGGCCGAGGTCGGAAAGGGTAGTGAGGCCGGGGCCGTTGACAACGAGGCCGGGGGCGAAGTAAAGAAAGTGGTGATGGACCCCGGGTGAGTGTCTCTTTCACCCTCGTGCCTGTCCCTCTCTTAACCGTCTTTTTAGTTGTACCCGCTGCACCCGGGCGAACACCGTCTGCGAGTTTCTCGTGGATGGTAACAAGAAGCGGGTCGCCTGCATACGGTGCAACCAGTCCAAAGGCAAGTGTCGCTGGCCCGGGGACGGGAAGGATGCCGAGGCCGGCCCCAAAGCCGTCAAAGGCAAGAAGAGGAAAGTCGACGAGGAAAACGCCGAAGCCGGGCCCAGCAATCAGAAACGGGCGAGGACGAGTGCGAGACCGACCGAGGTCTTGGACCTCGATGAGTTCGAGGCCGGCGGGAGCGGGATGAAAGAGGTCGGCGCGGCCAGGTACTCGGGCTTGGAGAACAAGCTCGAGCGACTGATCGAGGCCGCGGGGCTGACTGCCAATAACCTGGCCAGCCTTTTCGAACTCCACGAGACCGCGGTCGAAAACTCGGGTCGCATAGCCGACGCGCTCGAGTCGATACTCGACGAATCGTACGGCTTCGGGATGGCGGTATCGCCCTCGGACTCGGGCTCGTCTGAGCTCAACTCCGACGAGCTGCGCGAGGAGGCCGACTGGCTGAGGGCCCATGGCGAGGAAGAGGAGGAGTCCGAGGGGAAGGACGAAGGGGAGGACGAGACCATGGCCGAGGCCGAGTAGCTTGTAGCGCAGGCCTTGTAGTACCTTCCTCTGCGAATGACATGTGTCCGGTGTCCGGTGTCCGGTGTTCTATAGTACAGTAAGAGAAGACAAGAAAGAGAAAACAAAGTAAGTAAGAGATCAAGAAAACTAGATACCGATAGAAGACAGAACAGAGAACTGAGGCCGGTTGAGACCGGTCCTCACTGGTATGGGCCGGGTTTAGCGGGGTAGCGGGAGTGGAACTCTTGTACGAGTTCAGAGGCATTGTCTAGTTCAGTGGCGAGTACCCAAGTAGTTTCTTCATCGGTCCCCTCGTAGCCGGTCCACCGGACTAAGTATTGAAGCCAACAGCGGCGTCGCCGGTCGACCTTAGAGTCGAGGATTTCTGCTACCTCGAACTCTAGATCACCATCGACTTCGACAGGTGGAGGTGGTGGTTGAGTCCGGTTCGGGATGGTGTTAGGGACGGCCGGCTCGAGTTGGGAAACATGGAAGACCGGGTGGACTGCGCGCATTGAGTCCGGCAGGCGCAGTGTGAATGAGTGGGTACCGGCCTGAGCTATGACCGGATACGGTCCAAGATTCTTCTCCGAGAGCTTCTTGGAAGGCCGAGTAGACCGGAAGTATTTGGCTTTGACATATACCTGGTCACCGACCTTGAAGTCCGGAGCCGGCATGCGTTTGGCATCGGCCGGTCCTTGGTAGCGCTGTTGTGCGAGGGTCATTTCCTCCCGTAGGTATTGATGCAGTGAATCCAAGTCGACTGCATAATCGCGAGCCCGGGCGGAGGTAAGATCGCGCTCCGGGTATACTGAGATGTTGGGATGGTAGCCCTTGTTAGCGAAGAAGGGTGAAACACTGGTAGTAGCGCTAGGGGCATTGTTGTAGGCGAACTCGGCCAGAGGTAGTAAGTCGGCCCAATTGTCCTGCTGGTAGTTGCAGTACACTCGGAGGTATTGCTCGAGAGTCTGGTTAGTCCGCTCGGTCTGGCCATCACCTTCGGGGTGGTAGCCCGAGGTGAAATGTAAGCGCATATCCAGGGCCTTACCGAGTGACCGGAAGAAGTGGGAGACGAACTCCGAGCCTCGGTCTGAGGTTACATGGGCCGGTACTCCGTGCTTCGAAAAGACATGGAGTAGGAATAGTTGGGCGAGTTCTGGGGCTGTGATAGTGTCGTGGGTGGGGATGAATATGGCCTGCTTGGAAAGCCGGTCAACTACAACGAGGATGGCCGTGAAGCCGGTTGAGGCCGGAAGTTGTTCGATGAAATCCATAGAGATAGAATTCCATGGTTTCTCCGGCACCGGAAGTTGCTTGAGAAGGCCGTAAGGCCGATGGCGGGGAACCTTAGCCCGAGCGCAGGCCGTGCAAGACCGGACATAGTCCTTGACGAAGGTCCTGAGGCCGGGCCAGGTGTATTCACGCCGAATGAGTTCTAGGGTTCGGTTTTGGCCGAAGTGGCCGGACAGAGGGTGGTCATGCTTGAGGCGCAAGACCCTAAGGCGAAGGTCGTTTGAGTCCGGCACGTAGATCCTTCCATCAAGCCGAAGGAAGCCGGTGTCATCTACTGACCACCGGGGATCAGACATGTCGGACAGGCGGATTTGTGAGACCGGGTCGTCCGGCAGTGCGGTCAGGATATCATTATGGAGTTTCTCTACATCCATCAGTGCGACTGCTCGTAAGACCGGGTACTCGAGGTATGTTGCGCGAAGGGAGACCGCTAGCTGTTCCTGGGTGAACACCGGTCTCAGGTTTTGCAGGTTCACTCGGGCATAGCCGCTATCCCCCTCTTTGGGGTAGACGTCCCATCGTCTAGTCAGGGCGTCGGGCTTAGCCCCGAGCTTACCGGGCCTGAATCTGATGATCATATTAAACTGAGAAAGGAATTCCGACCAGCGAGCTTGGCGGCGGGTGAGTACTTTAGAGGTGGAGAAGTACTCGAGGTTCTTGTGGTCGGTAACAAC
This sequence comes from Pisolithus tinctorius, assembly GCA_024663395.1. Taxonomy (NCBI): domain Eukaryota; kingdom Fungi; phylum Basidiomycota; class Agaricomycetes; order Boletales; family Pisolithaceae; genus Pisolithus; species Pisolithus tinctorius. Next base: position 35,141 of record JANFAH010000048.1, on the reverse strand, counting down.
GTCGACCGGTGAGGCCGAGCCCTCAAGGTAGTGGCGCCAGGTCCGGAATGCTTCAAAGATTGCAAGCAGTTCCTTATCGTGGGTATCATAATTCAATTCCGGGGCCGTCAAGGTCCGAGAGTAGAAAGCGACCGGATGAATCTGGCCGTCGTCGCAGGTGATAGATAGGATGCCGGCGATGGCATAGTCCGAAGCATCGGTCTCGACGGTGATAGGAACCCCGGGGATGAAATGAGTTAGGACCGGCGCGGTGGTGAAGGCGGCCTTGAGGTTATTAAATGACCGGCGGCACTCCTCGGAGAAGTTCCAAGGAGCCCCCTTGCGGGTAAGCCGAGTCAGTGGTACGACGATGTCCGAGTAGTTAAAGATAAACCGGCGGTAGAAGTTGGTGAATCCGAGGAAAGACTGAATGTCCTTGACCTTGCGAGGCTCAGGCCAATCGCAAATGGTCTGGACCTTTTCCTTGGACATCGTGAGACCGGCAGGGGAAAGGTGAAATCCGAGGTATTCGACCGAGTCCGAGTGGAACTCGCATTTCTCCGGCTTCGCATAAAGGCCGTGAAGCCGAAGCCGGCGGAGGACCTCTCGGACATGCTGCTTGTGGGAATCTTTATCTCCGGAGTAGATCAGGATGTCATCTAAGTAGACGACTACGCATACATCCAACATATCCGCGAAGATAGTGTTGACGAAGCGCTGGAAAGCGGCCGGGGCATTGGTGAGGCCGAAAGGCATCACTAACCACTCGTATGATCCATACCGAGTCCGAAATGCGGTCTTCCATTCATCGCCCGGAGCAATCCGGACGAGATGGTAGGCATGCCGGAGATCAATCTTAGTATAGATTTTGGCTCGGCTTGGTGAATCCAAGAGATTGGAGATGAGCGGTAGTGGGTATCGGTCCTTCTTAGTGATCTTGTTGAGGCCGCGGAAATCTACACAGAGCTGGAGGGAGCCGTCCTTCTTTTTGACAAAGAGGACCGGTGCAGCATAGGGGGAGGAGGTAGGCCGAATGAATCCGGTAGTGAGGTTTTCATCGATGAATGTCCGGAGAGCTTGCAGCTCAACCGGGGACAGCGAGTAGATGGTGCCGAGGGGCGGGGTTGTTCCTCCTTCGAGCTCTATCTTCAGATCATACTCCCGGTGTGGTGGGAGTGCCGAGGCCTTGGCCTTGCTGAATACATCAGCGAAGTCGTGGTAATCTTCCGGTACGTTGGGTAAGGCCGGAGGAGGGGAAGCCGAGGCCGATCGGGCTTGAGCCGAGTCCGAGGGACGGAGCTGAAGTTGGAACTGGACGGACCCTTCTAGTTTGCAGGCGCGCACAAAAGCGGCTGCATTGATTAGGGAAACCAGAGGGGCCTTCAGAGGGGTGCGAGTCGGAGAGTCGGAGACCGGTACAGATGGCGCGAGGCCGGGTTGGTCACTAGGACCGGGGTCAGGAAGGCCGGTGGGGACCGGGCTTACAGGGGGTGTCGACGGGGTTGGCATTCCTTGTGCAGGAGTCCGGAATGTTAGACTGCCCAATACCCAATCAATCAACGGATTGTAGCGGGTGAGCCAGTCATGTCCGAGGACTATTCTACACTCAGAATCCAACGGGGCTAGATACAGGGTTACCGGGGTGACATCGCCGGACGCGAAGCGGATGTTGACATCTACTGCTTGGGTTATAGTGAAGGTGGACGTTCCATCGAAGAGCCGGAGTCGGATTGGTGAGACCGAGTAAGGGGTAAACGAGTGTTGATTAACAAACTGATTATCTATAAAACAATGGGTGGAACCGGAGTCCACTAAAGTACGAAGCCGAGGTATTTCTGGGTTTTCTATAGTGGCATACGGGGTCAAAGAATTCGGACTGGAAAGAGCGGACGCGTTGAGACGAGCCTCCAAGTTTGCACAACCGGAGTCAACGCAGCTCCCAGATTGTGCGGAGTCCTGGGAGCTGCTACCTATTTTTTTGTCTCGGGGGTAGAACCCGAGCCCGAGGCCGGTGCGGCCTCGGTGGTGGCCGCAGCGCGAGCTTTGGCCTTTCCGGCTTTCTTGGGGCATTTGTCAGCAAAATGACCGGACCCTCCGCAGAACATGCAGAGGTTTCCGTCTAGGCGACGCTTGCGTTCCTCTGGGGTGAGCTTTCCATCTTTGCCGAGTTTGCTAGGCTCGGGCTTGGACGAATTGCTGTTATTACCCGGCTTCGATGAAGCCGGCTTAGGGGAAGAACCGGAGTTATTATTGTTGTTGCCGGTCTTGGCTTTCTCCTGACCGGTCTTGGCCTGACTGTTGTTGCCGGAACCTCCGGACTTGTTGTTGCCGGAGTTAGACGAGCCTTGGTGCTTACTTGCCCGCTGGACTTCTTCCTTGCGCTCCCAATAGCGCGCATCTATTTCTTGGGCGAGGTGGCGGAGCTCGTGGAGTGTCCGGGGTTTGCCAACCCGGCAGACCTCATCCTTGATTCGGTCTGGGAGTCCGGAGTAGAAGTGGTGGCGCAGCGCACCGTCTCCGTAGCCTCGGACTTGCGAAGCAAGTCAATTGAAGTCAACTACGTATTTGTTGATGCGCTGGTTATCTTTCATGTGTAGATGGTCAAGCTGGCTTTCGGCGTCAGCGACCGGATCGTGGGGGCCGAAGGTGGTTTGCAGCTCCAGGACGAACTCCCGCCAGGAGTCCATCCAGAGAGGCCGGTCATCGGGGTCGTCGAGCCCGAGTAAGTCCGGCTCGAACCACTCTAAGGCCATGCCTTTGAGGTACGACTGGGCGAAGATGACCTTGGCGCGGTCGGTCCTAAAAGTCCGGGGTCGGTCTTGGAAGTTAAGTTCGCACTGGATGAAGAATGCGCGAAGCTTCTTGGGATCTGTGCCATCGAAAGTGTCGGGCTCGCGCAGCTTGGTCCTGCTTGAGGACTCAGGGCTAGTGCGGGTATTGCGAGCCAACAGCTTGATGGCCTTCGCGAGACTGTCGAAGACCGCGACCGCGGGTTCGGTGTCCGGGTCTGGGAAGTCCGGATCGTCTTCCGGATCATTATCTTCCGGGTTATCATCACCGGGACCATTATCACCGGGGTCATCATTGTCTGGGTTGTTGTCATCATCGTCGCCCGGCCCATCATCACCGGGGTCACCCTCGGGGATGGGAGCAGTGGGACGACGTGGGGTAGGGGTGTTAGATGTGCGGGCTGAGAAGCCCCTGAAAGGACTGACGGGGTCTGGGGAGCGCCTAGTGGTGCCCAACGCAGCTAGAGCTGTTTCGCGGCGAGCCCCACTGGCTGAAGCGGAGTCGGGGTTAGTGGCAGAACGACCATGGGGAGGTTGAAAACGAGTCTTGGTTGCCATGATGGTTTAGACCCACACAAGTGGCGAGTCTGAAATACTGTCAAGTACGGGGTGTCCGGGTTGAGACCGGACCGGAGACCGAAGCGGGCGCGAGGCCGAAGGATCGGAGTCAGGGGTAAAGGCGAAGGTACAGATGGGTGGACTGGTTGGACTTAGCGACTGAGGATACAGCGCTATTCCCTTGCGTGGGTCTCAGTCCGAGTCCGAGGCCGAGACGGGGTTATCAGGAGTAACTTAGTTGATTTCAGACTGAGGTCTACAGGCCGAGTATCTACGAGTTTATATACTAGAAGTAACTATAGTACAGAGACCGGTAATGCCGGTCTCGCAAGGATTGCTAAGAGGATTGGTAAGGCAGATATTAGTAACGTATGACTAAGGTAACAGAGACCGGGACAGAGTGGACCGGGGACAAGACCGGGCGAGGACTTAACCGAAATGACAGACACTGCAAAGCAGTGTCTACCGCGCTAGACCAACTGGAGACACGGGACAAGCGAGGCCGAGGCCGGACTGAGTGAGTGCGAGGCCGAGTCCGGCCGGAGTCGAGGCACGACTATGACAGTAACCCTTATTAGTGAAGAAGGGTGATACCCCAGTCATAGCACTGGGTGTGTTGTTGTAAGCAAATTCAGCTAATAGTAGTAACTCAGCCCAGTTATCCTGTTGGTAGTTACAGTAGACCCAGAGATATTGTTTGAGGGTCTGATTGGTGCACTCTGTCTGACCATCCCCCTCTGGGTGATACCCAGAGGTGAAGTGTAGTCATATGTCTAGAGCCTTACCAAGAGACTGGAAGAATTAGGATATGAACTCTGATCCCCAGTCTGAGGTTACACAGGCTGGTACACCATGCTTGGAGAACATGTGCATCAGGAATAGATTGGCAAGCTCAGGGGCTGTGATGGTGTCATGAGTAGGTATGAAAATGGCTTGCTTTGAAAGCCAGTTGAGGCTGGGAGTTGCTCTATGAAATCCATCAAGATGGAATTCCATGGCTTCTCTGGCACAGGGAGCTGCCTGCTTGAGTAGGCCATAAGGCTGGTGGTGGGGTACCTTGGCCCAGGCACAGGTAGTGCAGGACTGGACATAGTCTTTGACAAATGTCCTTAGACTGGGCCAGGTGTACTCACACTGGATGAGTTTCAAGGTTCTATTTTGGCTGAAGTGGCTGGACAAGGGATGATCATGCTTGAACCTCAGGACATGAAGACAAAGGTTGTTAGAGTCCAGTAAATAGAATCTTCCATCTAGGTGGAGGAAGCCAGTGTCATCAACTGACCACTGGGAATCTGGTGTATCTGAGGACCAGACTTGGGTGACTGGGTCTGAGCATAGAGCTGAGAAGATATCATTATGAAGTTTTCTCTATGTCCATCAGTGCAACAGCACATAGGATCAGGTACTCAAGGTAGGTGGCATGCAGGGAGGTGGCTAGTTGTTCCTGCATGAAGACTGGTCTGAGGTTCTGTGGGTTGACCCAGGCATAGTCACTATCCCCCTCTTTGGGGTAGATGTCCCACCATCTAGTTAGGGCATCAGGCTTAGCACCAAGTTTACCAGGTCTGAACTGGATAATCATATTGAGTTGTGACAGAAACTCAGACCAGCATGCTTGGTGCCAGGTCAGTACCTTTGAGGTGCAGAAGTACTCCAGGTTCTTATGATCTGTGACAACATCAACCAGCACTGCAGATCCTTCCAGGTAATGCTGCCATGTCCAGAATGCCTCGAAGATTGCGAGTAATTCCTTATCATGGGTGTCATAATTTAGCTCCGGGACTGTTAAGGTGCAAGAGTAGAATGTGACCAGCTGGATTTGACCATCACCACCAGTGATGGTCAAAATACTGGCTATGGCATAGTCAGATGCATCAGTCTCAACAGTAATACAGTGAGGGACACAAGCATTGCAATGTTTGTGAGATGTGACTTGTTGGTGATGTATCTTGGGCTATTCTGCACAGAAAATCATGACACCTATACCATTGGAAAGGGGTGACTCTAGGCTTTCCAGAGCACTAAGGTTCTGTCCAAACAAAGCAATACATGCTGAGATACACCCTATTCTTTCCAAAAAGTGCATTGCAACACTTTTGTCCCTGACTAGTGAAATAGTGAAAAGTGACCTTTTGATGGGATTGAGGGCATGAAGGATGGGAGAATATGATTACATAATAAACCACATGATCAACCAGATGATTTGTCAGCATGTAAACAATGACAAACATTGGACTTGTACCATTAATCCTCCCTCTTTTACCACAACTCATGAAATCATCTCTCTAGCTCACATGGTCATTTTCTCATGGAATTCTTATCAAATGCTGGTAGCCACCACAGTGCCATCAGTATGACATGCTCTCAGAACCATCAGTCCCTTAAAAAACCTGCTATCAGTCATTTCCTGGACTGTTTCCCTCCCCATGCCTGATGTGTTCTGGGACTAATCAGTACTTGGAAGGCCAAAAATGTTATGGAGGTCAATCTGGCACTTCAGCACATGGTGAACAAACCAATCCCCTCTCAACCAATGCATTTCTGGCACAGGGACAGTGGTATGGAAGTTAGGGCAAGACAAAATCCTCTTTACCCCTGGGTGTCATCAGAAGGATATGCTACTGAACTGCCATGGAGCAAAATCCTGTGCTTCCATCTGGCCCTGAATATTGCCTTTGGTCACATATGACCAAATAATCCTTCCCCAGTCATCTACAGTTCAGATCAGAGCAAGATCTAGTGAACCCTCTTATGGTGCTCAGAGCACAAGGAGGTTTTGTCTCACCCCAACTTCCATACCACTGTCCCTGTACCAGAAATGCATTGGTTGAGAGGGGATTGGTTTGTTCACCATGTGCTGAAGTGCCAGATTGACCTCCATAACATTTTTGGCCTTCCAAGTACTGATTAGTCCCAGAACACATCAGGCATGGGGAGGGAAACAGTCCAGGAAATGACTGATAGCAGGTTTTTTAAGGGACTGATGGTTCTGAGAGCATGTCATACTGATGGCACTGTGGTGGCTACCAGCATTTGATAAGAATTCCATGAGAAAATGACCATGTGAGCTAGAGAGATGATTTCATGAGTTGTGGTAAAAGAGGGAGGATTAATGGTACAAGTCCAATGTTTGTCATTGTTTACATGCTGACAAATCATCTGGTTGATCATGTGGTTTATTATGTAATCATATTCTCCCATCCTTCATGCCCTCAATCCCATCAAAAGGTCACTTTTCACTATTTCACTAGTCAGGGACAAAAGTGTTGCAATGCACTTTTTGGAAAGAATAGGGTGTATCTCAGCATGTATTGCTTTGTTTGGACAGAACCTTAGTGCTCTGGAAAGCCTAGAGTCACCCCTTTCCAATGGTATAGGTGTCATGATTTTCTGTGCAGAATAGCCCAAGATACATCACCAACAAGTCACATCTCACAAACATTGCAACACTTTTGTCCCTCACTGTAGGAGCATCTGGGGAAAAATGAGTGAGGACCAGGGCAGTGGTGAAGGCCTGCTTGAGTTTGTTGAAGGACCAGTGGCACTCCTCAGAGAAGTTCCAGGGAGCACCTTTGCATGTCAACCGGGTTAGAGGTACCACTATGTCTGAGTAGTTAAAAATGAACTGGCAATAGAAGTTGGCAAAGCCCAGGAAGGACTGAATGTCCTTTACCTTCTGGGGCTCAGGCCAGTCACAGATGGCTTTGACTTTTTCTGAGGACATGGTGAGGCTGGTCAGGGACAAGTGGTAGCCCAGATATTCCACAGAGTCCAAGTGGAACTCACACTTCTCTGGTTTAGCATATACAGTGAGGGACAAAAGTGTTGCAATGTTTGTGAGGTGTGACTTGTTGCTGATGTAGCTTGGGCGATTCTGCACAGAGAATCATGGCACCTATACCATTGGAAAGGGGTGACTCTAGGCTTTCCAGAGCACTAAGTTTCAGTGCAAACAAAGCAAGACATGCTGAGACACACCCTATTCTTTCTGAAAAGTGCATTGCAACTCTTTTGTCCCTGACTGGTGAAATAGTGAAGTGACCTTTTGATGGGATTGAGGGCATGAAGGATGGGAAAATATGATTACATAATAGACCACATGATCTTAGAGATGATTTGTCAGCATGTAAACAATGATGAACATTGGACTTGCACCATTAACTGTCCTTTTACCACAACTCATGAAATCATCCCTCTAGCTCACATGGTCATTTTCTCAAGGAATTCTTATCAAATACTGGTGGCCACCACAATGCCATCAGTATAACATGCTCTCAGAACCATCAGTCCCTTAAAAAAACCTGCTGTCAGTCATTCCCTGGACTGTTTCTCCCCCCCCCCCATGCCTGATGTGTTCTGGGGTTAATCAGTACTTGGAAGGCTGAGAATATTTTGGAGGTCAATCTGGCACTTCAGAACATGATGTACAAACCAGTCCCCTCTCAACCAATGCATTTCTGGCACAGGAACACTGGTATGGACATTGGGGTGAGACAAGACCTCCTTGTGCTCTGAGCACCATTACAGGGTTCACTAGATCTCCAGCTTTGGTGTGTTAGAGCTGGTCTGACCAGTCAAGGCAGATTTTGCTGAAGACTGGTTACCAGAGTTGCCATTTCCAGAGTTACTGCTGGTCTTGGATTTCTCTTGACTGGGCTTGGACTGAGAGTTGTGGCTGGGCTTGGGAGCTGACTTGTTACCAGAGGATGACCCCTGGTGCTTACTGGACCATTGAACCTCCTCTTGTGTTCCCAGTAGTGTGTGTCAATCTCCTGGGCCAGGTGGTGAAGTTTGTGCAAGGTTCTGGGTTTGCCAACCTGGGAGACCTCACCTTTGATGTGGTCAGGGAGACCAGTGTAAAAGAAGTGGTGCAGAGTGCCATCACCATATCCCCAGACTTGTGAGGCAGGCCAGTTGAACTCAACCACATACTTGTTGACCCAGTGATTGTCTTTCATCTGAAGGTGGTCTAGCTGGCCTTCAGCATCAGCCACTGGGTCATGGGCTCCAAAGGTCATCTGGAGCTCTATGATGAACTCTTTCCACAAGTCCATCCAGTAGGGCCAGTCCTCTGGGTCTTCAGTCCCAAGTAGGTCTAGTTTGAACCACTCAAGAGCCATCCCTTTCAGGAATGACTGCATGAAAGTGACCTTGGCTTGATCACTTCAAAAGGCCTGGGGCTGGTCCTGGAAGTTGAGTTTGCATTTAATGAGAAAAGCATGAAGCTTCTTTAGGTCTGTCCCATCGAAGGTATCTGTTTAATGCAGCTTGGTCCTAGAAGACAACTCAGAGCTGGTACAAGAATTGCATGCAAGAAGCTCTATGGCTTTAGTGAGGTTATCAAGCACATTTACCCCAGGCTCAATATCATCTTCTGGGAGGGGATCTTCATCATTATCCAGGTCATCTCCCAGCCTGTCATGGCCAGGACCATCATCACTGGGGTCATCACCACTGGGATTGAAGTCATCTGGTTTGTCTAGGTCTGGTTCATCATCCAGATCATTAGTGGGTGTGGGTGGTTGATTAGAAGTGGGAGTGGTGGACTTGTGGTTGAGAAGCCCCTGAAGTTATTGACTTCACTGGGTGACCTTCTGGCTGTCCCTAAGGACACCAGGGCAGCAGTGTGGTGCAAGTCAATAGCTGAGGCAGAATCTGGGTTTGTGGTAGCACATATCTGTGCTGCTTGGGTATGAGTCTGGGTAGGCATGCTGAGGATGTGTTGCTGAACAAGTGTGAGTCTGAAATACTGTTAAGTCCAGTTTGTCACCAGTCCAAAGCCAGTCTGGAGTCCAGTCAGGGGTCAGGGGGTAGATGAGATACTAGAGGGTTGGACTATTGGACTTAGTGACTGAAGTAGCAGTGCTATTCCCTTGTGTGGGCCACAGTCCAGTTGAGAGGCAGAAGACAGAGGAGACTGGGTTTGATGAGACTAGATTGATTTCAGACTGAGGCTGAACAGATTATCCTATGGCTTAAATACTAAAGGTAAAGTAAGTGTAACATAGCACTGGTACAGTGGTGATTGGTAAATGGATTGGTAAGTAAGATGTTACAAAGAACATTATCAAGCAAAAGTATGAACAAAGGATTTACCAGGAACTGGGGCAGGACTAGTGGCTGTGCCAGGTAATACACCGGTCTGGTACCAACTGAGCAGACAACTTGATTGGGCACTGACTTGCAGTGCCTCACAAGCTAACATGTTTCTAGGTTGAAGGGTTAAGGCTGGGACTGGGGCAAGGGTTGGGTGAGACCAGTCAAGATTGGGGTAGAGCCAGCCTAGGGTGGTCTAGACACAGTCATGACACATATGATGGAACTGACCAGTTGCAACATATGTGCAAATGATCTCTTTAGCCAGCACTTTGAGGTCCTCTAGTGTCAGCTTTGAGCAAGCGAAGTCTTCAAGGTTGTCAAATCCATTTTTTTGGCTAGCAAGTATATGCCAACAATCTAGATGCCAACATATACTGGCATGGCTGACAAGCTGATGTATATGACAAAAGCCAGGCTTTGTCATATATATTCCAGTTTCCTTTGGACATAGTTGTGCAACATCATGCAGGAGGCTCATCTCATCATCATGGGCCACCAATGGGTAGATGAAGCAGTGCCACAATGCATCAGCACAGGCCATCTTCAAATGGAAGAGTCTAGGTAAAGTAGGGCACAAACAGTTTCGATGCATGTCACATGACAAAATGGGGAAAAAACCATAGGAAAACAAACACTAGCTAGAATTACAAATTGCAAACTGTCAGATTGTCTAAATCATCAGTACTGAGATTGTAATAGTTTCAGAATATCAAAATTAGTTGCAATGAAGAAGGAGATAGTTTTACAAAGTAAAAGTAGTATTGTTAAGTCTAATATCATGTACAAATATTGTCCAAAGCATCACCACACTCTCTGGTGCATTGGTTGGCCCAATGCCCAAGTGTTCGAGGAGGGCACAAGTTGGCCTTGCCAACCTTGGATGCTGGTCAAAGAAGAAGAGAGTGTCAGACTTTGTCGAGGCCGAGGAGAACAAAGATAATGTAAGTCTACTCACTGCATTGTGCAACTAGAGCCATACTGGTGTAAGATTCCCCCTGCTAGCTTAGATCTCTGCGAAATTTCATGTGGATCAACTGAGTTATCTATTCCAGTAATATGAGACATGTTACCTGACAGTCTTGGCTTGCCTGACCTGGACTTGGACAACTTGGACTTGGATGACATGGACTCAGACTCAGAATTAGATTTGGACTCGGAACCAGACCCTGAGCCCCCAACTTGCAATGGGGAACCAGATGAGTTGGGCCCTATCAAGGGGTATGAAAGTTTCCAAGTGTGTTTTGGTGACCATACGTCAGCAGTGGAGTTGGATGGTTTTGAATCATTTGATGGAGACAACAGAAATGATGGATGCATCAGCTTCAACTGTGGTGCAATAGATGCACATCTAGCTCACCTCTGGTCACCCAAAACTAAGTTTCACTATGTTTCTGATTCCCTGGCAACAATCTGTGTTCTCCAGCCAATGATCCCAACAGTCTCTCAGGCACAAAGTGTGTTGGTGGATGTTGTGGAGTTGCTAAGACTGCTGAGAACATGTGGACATGGACGAAGACCAAATGAACTTACAAGATCTTTTGAAACACTTCAGTCAACCCCCCTTGGAGACCTATTAGGTCTGGAGGTTTTGATATAAGTATTAACCTAATAGGTGTCATTTTGGTGGGAATTCCCAACTTTTGGGGATTCTCCACCACCATTCCTGGAGATTCTCCAGAGCAGCAATTTAATAGGGTTGGAGAAAATGTTTTCTCCATAATATATACATATATTATACATCAAATGAAAGGGTAGCTGGGGTCCAAATTGGACTTTCTCCAGGCTAAATAGACCCCCTTTCCAGGTTGATTCTGGGCTTTCTCCAGGCAAAATAGACCCCCTTTCCAGGTTGATCCTGGGCTTTCCCCAGGCTGAATAGACCTGCTTTCCAGGTTGAACCTGGGATTTCCCCAGGATAAATAGACCCAATTGCCAGGGTGAACCTGGGCTTTCCCCAGGCTAAATAGACCTGCTTTCCAGGTTGAACCTGGGATTTCCCTAGGCCAAATAGACCCACTTGCCAGGGTGAACCTGGGCTTTCCCCAGGCTAAATAGACCTGCTTTCTAGGTTGATCCTTGGCTTTCCCCAGGCTAAATAGACCCATTTTCCCAGGCCATGGAAAGTTGGAAGCCATTCTTACAGAGTGACACAACTTGAGACCATCAATTATGGCACTTGCATTGGAATCCTAGGTGATCAGGAGGATTCCTTGAAAGGCAGGGGGGATGGAGGGAACAGACAGCAGGTGAGTGGTACAGGGGGAGAAAGGGGCAGGGCAGATGATAGAGGAAAGGGGAGGTAGAATGACACCTTCTGCATATGACAACAGAATCATCTGGGTGTTAACTCTCAGGAAACATCCCCATGACCAAACACTCCACTCATCCTTATGCACTCAAACTAACCTACCCTGTGCTTTAGCTCACCCTGCCCTTCATGCTGCTCTAACAAGATGATGGAGGACAGTTTGGACACCAACAAATTCCCATGATGAAGTCAACAAATATACCATTGAAAAAACTCTGTGATCTTCAGAAGTTGGGACACTACCATCACCTCTTTGTCACCAGGAAAATCACACAGGTGTGAGAGGATGGAGACAAGGAACATGAAGCAGAGAGTATTGTTCTATGAAAGAATGAACTGTTGAGTGGCTCAAACACTAACAACACCACAAGGTATATCAGCAGTTGGTGTAAAGGACAGAGAATGTGATCCTCTAAGTGCATACTCCATGTCCTGCTGGGGATTGAGTGTATGTCATGTTGGGGATTCTCCTTGTCAAGTGTGGGGATTCTCCATGTCATGTTGGAGATTACCCATGGCCTGTGGGGGTTCTCCATGTCAAGTGTGGGGATTCTCCATGACCTGTGGAGATTCTCCATGTCAAGGATGGGGATTCTCCATGCCATGTTGGGGATTCTCCATGGCCCACTGGGGATTCTCCATGTCATATTGGAGATTCTCCATGCCATGTTGGGGATTCTCCATGGCCTACTGGGGATTCTCCATGCCATGTTGGGGATTCTCCATGGCCCACTGGGGATTCTCCATGTTGTGTTGGAGATTCTCCATGTCAAGGGTGGGGATTCTCCATGGCCCACTGGGGATTTTCCATGTCAAATATGGGGATTCTCCATGTCAAGTGTGGGAGTTCTCCAAGAACTGTGGGAATTATCCATTTCATGTTGGAGATTCTCCATTGGCCATGGGGATTCTCCAAGTCAATTGTGGGGATTTTTCATGACCTATGAGGAAGAGATTCTTCATGGGCCATGGGGATTCTCCATGCCAAGGGTGGAGATTCCCCATCTCATGTTGGAGATTCTCCAAGTCAAGGTAGGCTTGCAGTGGTCAATGTGAAAGATCTGAATGGCATTGTGAATGATATGATACAAGTTGACAGCCATGTAGTAGGGAGTAAGGCTGCCTGTGCAAGGGACAATGGATGTCTGAAATCCATGATGATGCTGAATGAGGCAAGCATATTCTTCACCAAGCTTTGCTTGCAACTCCAGGGAGCTTTTGTCAATACCAATCTGCAGAACTCCAGCAAGGAACCCACCCTCCTTGTCTGTAACATCAACAAAGTATTTGTGCTTGAACTCCCTGCAAAATGAGGTCATGTCCAATGGTGGAAGCTGAATGGTATACACTTTCCTTCCACATTCTGCTGCCCAACACAGATCATCATCTGCAAGACAAAGATATATGATGCTTTTGATCCTGTAGTGACCATCTGCTTGACATTGTTGTCCTCCTTCAGGTGCTCCCACATATATCAACCAGAATGGTCATGAGCAAGGATAAATTCACACTCAACCACACTTCTGAAGGATTCTAGTTAGTCATGCTGGGCCTGGCCTTCAAGTGGTCATGATATGCATCAACAATACCCTCCTGGATCCTCTGCTTCTTTTCTGCTATATATGCACTCAGTATCACTGTTAAATAGCACCATTTCTCACTTGCTGTGGTGCACTCAATTTTGATTGCATTAGTATGAACAATGGGCCTGGACACATTGTGAGGGGCAATGAAGGGATATATGATCAGTCACAACATCACAAAGATAAAGCAGGGGTGATTCTCCAATTTATAGACATTCAATATATGTATACATAGTCTAGTATCTCTGTCTTTTTAATGGAAATTTCACTGGTGAAGAGGGCAAATAACCATTTTCAATGTCCTGCACCCATTCCTCATCCTCTGTGGATTGCTCCTCATCTGCTTCCCCAATGGAATATTCCTCTTCCAGTGCCATCTCTTCAATGGATAACAATAGGTTATCACCACCTTCTGACATCAACCCCTCCCCATCAGAGTCATAGTCTTTTAATGATCCCTCTGTTTGATCCTCTGCTGCAGATATTACACTGGAATTGTTAGCAGCCACAAGGCAACCTGCAATTTCCTCTGCTCTGGGTCCCAAAGGTCTAGATGGAATCCATGCATGTGGAATATGTTGAACCTTGGCCTCCCAATTGACATATACTGCCACAAGGTTATCCCTCAGTGATTGCAGGTGATACTTGTAAGATTTGTCTAACTATTGTGAGATGGTGACAAGACAATGACATTTGAACTCACCTGCATGTTCCAAGGTCACCTGGACACTCTGCCACTCCACAGAAAACCATTCCTGCAAGCAGACTGCTCTCTTGACAATCTTCTTTCTTCTTCATTACAACGATCAACTTCTAGCATGAGCCTTATTCCCTTATGCACAGCTTCATCAGCAAGCCAAGATGGGGGATTAGCACAACCCTCTGCAAGTCCCACATCCTGCCAAATATCACTGTCAACCTCCAGTTGAAAAATTCCCTTAGGAGGTATGGGGAAAGGGGAAATTGCACCAGGGGGTGCTTTCCCAAGTTGTATCATACCCATAAGCTCATCACAGAGGGTGTTGTAGCTAGTGACAAGTTTTGATATGGCAGGCTCTCATTGTTTTATGGATGACTTCACATGTGACTGTAAATTATTTTCTACCACAGATGTTATTGAAAATAGCAGGCAGAAAGAACACCCTCTACTTACCATTAATAGAGTTCTTGGATGACTGTTCTAGCCACTCAAATTCAAACTTGTGCTGACAAAGGTGCTCCCTGATTTGAACTTTCAGTGCCTGTGCATTAGTTTGGGTTTGGAGCCACTTGTTGTTCCTCAGGAGATAGAGGTCAGTTTGTGCTGAGACTCCTAATGCACTTTTTTTTTGTCTCAAAGCCTGAGTTGCCTTTGAGAGTGAAGCTTGTGCTGCAGTAAGTTGTAAATTGAAGTCAATGATGTCATTGACACAATCATTGTGAAGATCCATTTCCAGCTGATCCACATGGCTCTGATGGTTCTGAACAGATTTTTCCAGGGCAAGTATAAGTGCCAACTGTTCAGCACCCTTCTTCTTTGACTGCCATATGTGTGTATGGTGAGCAACATGATGGCAAACATAGGAAAAAGACTAATGAGGTAGAGGCTGAGTCTGTGAGTGCACCTGTGCAGCCCACTCCTCTTGTAGAGTCTGCATGTCAACATGCAATGCATGGAGGGCCCCCAAAGCCATGGTTTTCTTGCTTTTGCAGAGGGACCACTTTTTGTTCAGCCACTGGCCAAGAGCAGTAAAAGACTTCTTATCAAAGTGACGAATCTGATTATCAAGAACAAATAGCCTCTGATGGTACTAAGGAGGAAATTAACATTGGAATCATATTACAGGAAAATGAACACTTGGAGGATAGGAATGAGCATCTTCAGAGAACTCCATAACCACTCACACCCCTCACCATCTGACAAACCAAAGCCCACACATTTATGTGGGTGATATACTATCTGACATGGCCACTGATGACCATAAGCATGGAAAACAGAGATGCCAAACTTCAATCTGGAGAGTATCCCCTCATCAAGTAGCTTCCACTTGTGGCAACTATGTTCCAGTTGACAGCCAATGTCATATAAGAGGCCAACAGTTGTGGTGGTAGGCAGATGTTCAAAGAGATGTTTCAATAGCACCAAGGCATAGTGCTGCTTTTCTCCTGCAGATGTCATATTGACCAGCCAGAGAACATGATCATGGCAACAAAGCAAAGCCATCAGCCCTGTGTCTGCAAAAAAGCAGGTGCTTGCTTTCTTGTGCTTTTCATCTGCTGCATGGAAAAATCCCCACACCAATCCAGCACTGAGATGGGCACTCTCATCCCATCCTCAAAATTGTCCCCTTGTTTTTTATGTGAAGAATGATGGTGATCAGATGGAAGAGATTGCTGTTTCTCAATGAAAATTTCCATAGCCTTCACCTCTGATTCAGGAATGAATACAGTGTTGGTAGGATTGGAAGGGTCATGGCCAGCAGAGTCCTTATTTGTTGCTTCTGGGTGAAACATGCATCCAAGCAGACAATGCAGTCAAGGCTTTTGGAGGTCAGAATTAGGTTGGCATCAATAAACTTGCTATTGACTCACTCATCCTGCTCAGCATTAGCTCTCTGTGGCACACCTCCCCCAAAACATAGTGGACAGCAAGCACACAGGTAGTCACTTGGTTGAGACCTAGTGTCTTGTTGAACAGAGGCTTGGGAGGAGTGAACCAGGCCAGTAATATGGTCCTCCATGTATATTGTTAACACAGTATACCAATGGTATGCATTGCTGAATCATTGTCGAAGGTTATCCTGATGATTGCATGGTAAGAATCCCTTATACAGCCATGAAGAGATAGATAGAAGTGTTTAACTAGTAGATATTGGTACTTCAATAGGACAATATATAAGGGGTGTGTGTGGTATGGGAGCACATAAGGGGGACAGATAATATAATGATTATCCTATGAATACAACATACCTTGGACTGCAGCTTGTACCCTTGGGCATCTAGAAAACTTTCAA
Source organism: Pisolithus tinctorius (assembly GCA_024663395.1). NCBI lineage: Eukaryota > Fungi > Basidiomycota > Agaricomycetes > Boletales > Pisolithaceae > Pisolithus > Pisolithus tinctorius. The sequence goes on along the minus strand of JANFAH010000048.1, from coordinate 18,832 downwards.
GTGCTTCACACCATGCAGTTGTGTTGGGGGTCAACCACACAAAGCATTTCCTCATGAACTCCAACACTCAAAGATCAACTGCAAGAGTGGGAGAGATAGGGGAACATGCAAATAGACCATGTCCCATGAGGTGTATAGGAGCTGGGGTGCATGCACAATAGCTTATCTCAATTTCCTCCAAACCTGGTATGTGTGAGCATGACATAAGCACAATGATGGGGTCATGTATGGTCAAAGAAAAGACAGCAAACAGTGAGTGAATGCACCACACAAGTGGGACATCCACTTAGATGGTGAGCTGGGGGATCTACCACCACCCGAAGGCATTGTGATGCTTGGAGGTACCACAGGTAGGGCTTCAGAAGTGCAGGGATAACATCTTGTGACCACTGTCACCATTGGTTTTGTTGCTTCTGCAAACTGCTCAGGCCCAAGGGAGAACTGACCTCCTCATTGAAATGAAGGCTATCCACAAGATCAAAAACATCAGACCCACAAGGAGGCGAGCTGTGATGTTGATCTGGTACAGCATTGGCATCTTGTGCAAGGTGCTGGTGACCTGGAAGGATGAAGAGAGGTGGGGGTGCAGGGAGGTAGAGTCCTTTCATACCATAGGGCCAGTGGTGACAAGCTGATGGATGTGGAACAAACAATGACTGAGGGTCCTAGCCAGGTGTAAGTATGTGCAAGTTCTGCAAGAGGGAAAAGATGTACCAAATGACTAGGCATCACCTGAGTATCTGATGATGATGTCAGTGGAAGGGAGTTTGAGACTGCACTCTCCAGCTGGCTAGTTGAAGCTGACATGTCAGGGGGACCCTGTAGGGATAAGCTGATGCTGAAGATTGGTTTTCAGAGTAAAATCCAAATACCAAAGGAATATGAAGGGATGCTTGATTATTGGATGAGAGCAAGGGGGGGGGGTGCAGTTATGTTGGGCAGCCTGACTAGTTGATGCCAGTACAACAGAGGGGCCCTGTGGGGAAGACAAACTGATTGGAAAAATATTTTGCAGACAAAATCTGACATACCAAGGGTGGAGGAAAGCGAAATGAAGCCTGATGATCAGATGAGGTCGAGGGGTGGGGGGCGATGCTGGGCATCTGACTAGTTGAAGGAGATGCAATGGAGGAACTCTGCAGGAAGATAAGCCAACACGAATATAAGGAAGTTCACAATGATGAGAAAAACTTACAAGGTCAGAGCCATCATCCAATGCATGATGCTGGGAAGAGGAAGCACCATGATTCCTCCAAGGTTTCAGGCAGTGGACTCCCATTCAGTAACTGAACACTGTGACACTGAAGTCAATAGTGTATATGCAGGACTCAAAGTCACTACTAAGTGTCTGAGACCTGAAGTCACCAGACTCTGGGTCAGTACAATAGGAAAGAGTGGCTACACAGCTGAAATGAAAATTTGACAGTGACATAGGCCAAGACGAGTACATGGTCAGGAACAAGGACATGATAAGTGATGACAAGAACAGAGAGAGCTGGCTTCTGGAGGCGAATGGCATGGATGGAGATGAATGAAGTTACTATCTGAAAAAAGTGGGCATACAAATCTGGGACAATTTGAATCAAGGTTCAGCCAAAAACAATTTCATCGATTACAAATCAGCCCAAACATTGTATTACATAATTGTCAGGACTGCATGCAGAGAAATATATTCTAAACAAATTGAAACATGCACAGGAGGGGATGGTTGTCACCCAAGGAAGTTGAATGCAGTTTGCACATAAAATCTGCATGCCAAAGAAAAAACAGCATACACCTCCTTATCATCCTGATCTTTCATCTCGACCAGGTATTGCAAACAGGCAGGCACTCCTGGCCACATGGACAACAAGTGACAGAACTTGTTGATGTATGGTAGTGTGGTTGGCACATTGGTAGCACACAGGCCTAACTCACACAAGTCCTGCAGTAAAGACTCTGACCACATCACGAGACCAGACTCTCCAGGGAAGATGCTATAGAGGAGAGTCTGGTGGGTTAACTGCATTTCGTCTGATGAAGTCCAGAGATTGGGGATGAGGGCCTGATCGAGCATGTAAAGCTCATAGCGGAAGTTGAGTTCATACAGTTCCCACAAAAGGGACCATATGAACCAGAGAGGGGGATTTGAGAGAGACAAAATTTTAACCTGCACAATGGATGAATACAGAGAGACAGGGCCAAAACAGATGTAATATTCACCTGCATTCCTCACCATGTAATTTCCTCCAGTGCCCCTGCCAAACCCTGGGCTGAGTTAATGATACCTTCCTCCAAAATATCCTGTACAGCCAACTTCCTTAATGCAGGTCTGTGTCGAGGGGAGAGGGTCAGTGTCAATAGTATTCAAAAAGTCCCTCCACATCTGAGGGGAAGGGAACCTTGAGGGCAAGTGCAGATCAACCTGACTAATCCAGAGTGCATGAGCAGACAGCCAATTGAAGAGGTAAATCTTCTTTTGCTCTGGTGTAGACACATTGACAAAAAGCGTTGGCTTCAGGAAGCAATAGCCTGGGTCCACAAGACCAGATGAGACTCTCTGCAAATTCTTGTCAGCTTCTCTCCAAGCAGCTGCAAACATGCTATGGGGTTTCGGAATATCTGGCAGGTTAGGTTCCTCCCATTTTGACTCTCCACCTGCTGATGATGATGCTGCAGGGCAGTCAAAAACAAGGAAAGGGAGACCTGAGAATTATGTACCTTGAGAAGGGCCTGCAGAGGCTCTGTCCCTCACAGTTCTGGATTGTCTTGTAGTAGGCTGTCTCCTGCTACTAGAGGATGGGCACAACAAGGAAGGATATGATATGGGTAGGTGCTTGGGTGCATCAGCGAGGGTACCTTCATAGCCATGGTGGGTATGGTATTGATGGAGGGCATTGCTTGGACCTCGCCAGATGGAAGGGAAGGGCTTTGCCACACCATTCTCCATATACATAGACCTGACAATACCTGTCAGGGTATGTTAATCGTACCAAGCATACAATGTTCATAGTCAGGGGAATATATTCTTTGCTACAAATGAGCCAGACGGGCACCCCTGCAAAATACAGAGCTTTGCATACTTCGGTGGCCCTAACAAAGCAACCCATCCATGTGGAGTTGGCTTGCAGAGGGCATGACAGAGGGTTTAGGAGAAGTGGGTAGACATATTCAATATACTCAAGTAATGTGTAGATGTCAAGTATTTTATGCTGAAGCTGCGCAACGAACATGACAAGGTCTCAGAAAAGTAGGGGATGTTGTCAAAGACACATGACCTCATGTCAAGCCAAACAGCATCAGAGTGCACAGAGCATCTTGACCAACAGGTCGATCTTGAAGGGTGTGGTGGTGGCTGCACAAACTTTGAAGTGCCTCTTCGAATGCCACAACTTTCACACTCTGAAGTGTGCCCACTGCGAACTGGGAGCTGGTTGGAACAACAAAGTCACTGGGAGTTGGATCGTACCATGCAATCTGGAGAGTGGGGATGGAGTGCTTTTGAGGGATGCAGATCAAATACTCGTATTGTTTCTCATGTGTCTGTGGCCATTGAAAGCAGTCAACTACCCTGAGATGACTGTCAGCACAGCAACAAAGTTCTTCCTCCTCAAAAATATATGGTTCTTTGACAAAATCCATGTTAGGTGACAATGATCACCCAGTTCTCCTTGCATGCAACTGCTCACACATTGAGTGAAGTAATTGTAGCTGTGGATGTAAGTTAGCCCAGAAAAAAAAAAAAAAATAGCACATACCATCCTGGGGCTGAAGGTACAGTTTGAAAGAGGCTGGGCCAGATGCCATAGAGGATGCTTGAGGGAATCTTCAAGGTCGAAGTAGAGCCGGTGAGGAGAAAGGGTCAAGAAATGAAATATAACCACAAGAGCATGCACCAATGTGAGTATGAAATGGGTCCTTGAGGCGTTGAACTGCACTAACAATCAGGAATCCATGACCTCAGTGACACAAAGTCAATGGAGTGCAGATTGAAGCAACACAAAGTTAGCTTCAGTATAGCAAGTGGCATGAAGCCAACTCAGAGGCAAATTGGAGTGGTAGTGTGGAAATAGGACCTAAAAAACACAATTGTCAAAGCCAAGTTCAAGTAATAACAAATAGGCAACACCTGAAACACTGTTGAACAAATGTTGAGGAGTGGTGGCAATGGCAGCAAGGACAACAAAGGAAGAACTCAATTGTTTGTCATTGTTGTGTGCATGGTTGCCATTAGGAAAGTCATTGCCATGTGGATGGAGAATTCCCAAGGGAAAATAACCTAAGTCACAGGATGCTGTCCATGCTGTCCATGGCACTGTTCTCTGCCTCATTGCCATTCTCACCACTTTTCAGCATCATCTTTTGTCTCCATCAACCTCCGAGGCTCTTCCACTGTTCCCTCCACTGCCTTCTGCCATCCATTGGTTTCATTATGAAACCCCATAGGTCTGCCCACTGAGCTGGCTTCATGCCACTCAAACATCTTGAAGTTGACTTCGTGTCACCAAGGTCGCCACATATTCATGTCTTTTTCTGTTCTTGTGAATTTCACTGATATTCCTGAGGTGTGCATGATCTTATCAAAGAGGGAGAACCATCCTAAAGCAGAGTGATGCCTACATTGATGCAGAAGAGATAAGTCCTTTTACCATTTCTACTCTCCTGAACATCACACTGATATTTTCCATTTGGCTAGCATTTATCTCATCTTATCCACTTTGTCTCATAATACAATGAGTGGTATGTGTTTACTCGTCCCATCTGACATGCCTCCTCTACATATTTTATATAGTAGATCGTATCATTATCCTTGTTCATCAGATCTGGCCTATGAACTACTGTGCAATGCTGTTCACCACCAAAGCCAAAACTAACCTTCAATGTGACCATTCCTTGAACTACACTGGTAACAACACTTTGTCTCACATCACAATCTGTGGTATGTGTTTCTCTCTGTCTCTGCATCATTTCTTTTTGGCATACCTTCCTATCATAGATATGTTTTACAATCTGTCTTCATCAGGTCTACTGATGTTGCTTACTGAACAGAGGGTCAAAAATATGCTTCCATGCTTCCATGCTTCCATGCCCTGAACTAGTTTATTTGCTCACATCAACATGTAATCATTTGGTCATCATTCCCTTGTGTAGCCATGGTGCTGGTAGTACCTGCATCCAGGTAAGTTAAGGTGCCAGCAGATGCTCTGTTACCATTATATATATATATATTACTTCCCTCCAGCTTGAAACACGGACTCTACCAGCTAACTTATCAGCCTGGAGTTTCTAACAAAGTGTGTCAGTTTTTCTTTTATCATAATCTTGTTGATGTGTTTTTTTTCAGTTATTAAATTTCGTTCTGTCGACCCTGTGTCATTGCTGTTCATTCATTCCATTGACCCCGTGTCGTTTGACATTTTCCCTTGATGGCTGTAAGGTTTGACGAGTCAGCCAGGAAGAAGCCAGTGCCAGTTCAAAAGAGGTGCATACACCTTTTGGCTGAAAAACATAAATAGGCACTAACTTGCTTTCCTCCTCATCTCTTTTTCTACCCCCAGTCATTCATTGAATCACTGACCATGTCCACTCCTTTTTTCTCTTCATTTGTTTTTATACTCTTGCTTGAGCAAGGAACCAGGTGACTATGTGTTTCTGGAGAACTCCCCCACTGTGTGACTGCATGTCTGCTGTGTGATTCTCACTGTGCCTCCACGAATGTTGCCCTCTGATCCCTCTATGAAGATTGGCCCCCCCATTGGGGTTTGCAGGTTGAAAAGAATCAAGGGTACTGCAACATCACCCAGTAAAATCCAACCTGGGCAAGGTGCGAAGAAGTGCCATTACACCATCAAACCCAGTACATATGCATAATTTACCCTGTCTTCCACACTTGTGCTCAACCTCCTTCCAGCAGCACCAACCAGAAACCACAATACTGGTCCTGAGGTTAGAGCTGCATTAGGTCCCTTTTTTTTTGGCTTGCTGACCTTCATTTTCAGGAGGCTGGATCTAGCATAGCTCGATGTCCAACTCACAAGCCATGTCCATGGCATCCCTCACAAGGTTTAACAGAAAAGGAGTGTGAAGAAGAGTATCTCAATTCCTTTCGCTCAATGATGGTTCCACTGAAAAATGGTACAAAATTGGACCACTGTACTGCCCTCAATCAGCTCCATGGAGGCATGATCACTATGCAGGATATAGTTGACAAGGATGATCATTCAGTGTTGCTGCTAGCTGTCCCCTCCAATACTCCTTCAGACAATGAGGATCATTGTAAACAATGTAAGTTTGTATTCTCTTGTGACCATATTCCCTCTCAGTGTCACCACTAGCTGTCCCCCCCAGTACCACTTCAGATGTGCATCTGTGCTGTGGCCTCCAGAGCATGTCCAACAATGAGGATGATCATGAACAATGTAAGTTTGTATCTATATGCAACCATACCTCTTCTCAACATCACTACCAGCTGTCCCCCCCAATATCCCTTTGGATGCGCATTTGTCCCATGCCCTTCAGAACATGTCCAGTGATGAGGATGATTGTGAACAATGTAAGTTTGTATCCTATGAAGTCATATTCCCCTTAAAGGCTGACCCCCCAAATGCCCCTTCAGCTTGTCACCCACCCTGTACCCCTCAGAAGGTCTCCTACAACAACCAGTCCATGGAGAGTGAAGAAGATGAGCAAGCAGTGGCAGCTGTTATGCATAGTGAAGACCCTGCTGACTTCAGAGAAGTTTACCATGCAAGCAATGTTGACCACAAACCCTCAGGTATTGTATTTAATGGCACTACTTTTATTTACATAGCACTTATACTCCAAACAGACAACAGTGACAATGAACATAGTGACAGTGACTGGTCCACCACCGCGAGGTACAACCTTAAATGTCAGCAGATGGCGAGAGAAATTTGAGCTGGGAATTATGACCTCAACACTCATCTGTCCACCCCTCCTCTTGACTTTCCTTCTTCTGAAGATACTGTGGACACTGAAGATACTGGTGAACTTAGAAAGCGCAATGGGAAATCTACTTGTATTCTGCCCAAGGTTGGTAGATGCTCTGAATCCAATGAGGATGGGCTTGCTGCAGAGAATGGGCCCCCAACTTTAAGGTGTGGTAGGCTCCCCATCGATGCCTTACAGAAGGCACAGGCACTTGGTGCACACACCACTCAAGAGGCCCAAGCCATTGCTGATGAATATGGAAAAACACTTGTGTTGATTATGGCCACTGCTGGGCTCACTACTAAGGCTACCCAGGCTGAATCAGTTTGGAACATACATCAGGCTTGGTATGTGAGTACCAACCCTAAATTGTCTGACAGTGAGTAACTTTGTGTTCATTTCCCTCCTCAATCCTGACTTGGTCATAGAATCCATGAATGATTACTACAGCCACCAGGTGAAACATTATGAGAGTCATAAAGATGAGGGAGAACATCCTGAGCTGTGGGCAAAAATTTGGAAGTTCTGGAATGAGAGTATCAACAGTACCAAGGACATGAGTTCAAAGGTGATGGTCAGCCAGGTAATGACATGCAGGGATTCCTTTACACAATCAGTTCATGATGCTCCCCTTTCCCCCCCCTGTTTTTTTTTCTGATTCATGGCATAATTATATCTTTGTGCAGGTGCAAACATGGAGTAATGTGGAGGGCATCCATGTTTTTGGATGTGTCATTTATAGTGGAAATGATGAAGCTGCATGCCAAGCTCAAGGCGTCTTTGCTGGCTCTTCACTCTGCATGCAACTTGCAAGTGAGAGGCAGACAGATGTTGCGAAATTATTGGATTTTCTCTGTACAATTATCAAGTGAGTACAATCATTGTGGGTCAGGTTTACACTGACAATTTACTCTAGATATAAAATCCTTGACTCTGCTGCTTCTGTCCCACTACCCAACTTTGCCCTGTTATCGCAAAAGTCACATGACCATGCTCTTGCATTACAATCCCAGGAAGTCAGACACAATTGAAATCAGCATATCTTACCCCTGATGATCTCACAGAAGTTCCATAAGTCACTACAACTATCTCTGTCTGATCTACTAGCTGAAGCCCCACAGATGAAGCCAAGATTGAGTGTGGGCAGAAGAATGTTCCATAGAAGGTGCTGCTAGACCTGCTCTTTGTCCACAAGCATACCATTGTTGATTGGCCAGGTGGAGTTCCAGTGGTTGGTCCTGATTTCAATGTGAAGTGCCTCAACACCAATGAGCTCCATGCTCTCACTGTTCCATTTTTGAAAGAGCAGATGGAACAAGATTACAATTTGGAGGCTCCAGCAGAGGAGGAAGAAGACCACTTTGTGCCAGTACCTGCTTTGTCATTTTATCTCAAGCATTGGACAGTTGGTGAGTATAACTGATCTTGCACAATTATGCTGGCCTGACTAATGTGAATTATTCAGACCAGCTTCAGCTGTTGCATGAAGCTGACCTGAAAGCCTTTGACATTCCATTAGTAGTGAATATGCTTCATCACTTCCTTTGCCTCATTTCCAACTCACAAGCATTTGTCAAAGTGCTCCCCCCAACAATGCACCAAAAGGGCCCAGACCAGGAGGCAACCCCTTGTCTCCCCCCACCCCCAGCCAAAGCACAACCCCACCCACACACATGAGGCTGTGCAGCACCAAACACCCACAATGCTCATCAACCCCTTCCAGCATCTGAGTATTCACCTCTTCCTCCCTCATCACTGCCTGACAACTCACCTTGCTCATCTCCTCCATGAGCTGTGCATGGTCCTGCTCTGGTAGCACATCATCTACAACATGGTTCCTCCCACAACCACTCTCCAACCCTGCACTCCCACTGCCACCCCCACCACTGATCACAGAAGTGTTGTCAAGAATATCCAGAAGATGGAAGTGAGAATGACACAGGCCCATCACAGGGAAGGTCCCATCACAGGTATGCTGTTAGTCTGAGAGCTGTGCTATGACCTCTCACCCTGCCATGAAGTGCCACCCCAGCCCTCTGGGCCTCTGCCTCCAATGCCAAATACATCCCCCCCTGTGGCTGCAGCAGAGACTACCCCACAAGTAACCCCACCACAACTAGGTGTGTCACCTAGTACCCAAAGGCATATATGCTACTCACATCACATAGCTATGCCACTCCTAGAGATCACTCCACACCTGCCAAATGGCTTCTCCATACCCCAGATCTGTGATCCCATCACCGATGGCCTCAATGAAATGCTTCTGACCACCTGGATGAACAAACCAGGCCCCAAAGCCTGGGTAAGTCCCTGGAGGACGAAATTTGAACATGATGTGGAGGCCATGTGGTCAAAACTAAGAACATTGGTTCAATGGGTAGTTGGGAAGGACACATCCACAAACCTCATCATCAGCACCCCTCAGCAGGACAGCACCTTCACCATGGAGCGCAACCCTCCACCTTGGCACTTCCTTATCTCAGGCCTATCCCAGGAGGCTATGTCCTTTCTAGTCAACCTCCAAGTCATCTCTACCCCTGATATCACAGTTTTTACACTCCCTTTCGCCCAACCTACTCCCACCTTCCTCTGTACCCTCGAAAACTTCACTCTCCCTGACTCCCCAGAAAGCAATGCCATAGTTGCAGATGTTGTCAAACATGCTATGCAATCTGATGATCTCATCCCAGATTTCATCAAAGGTTTAGACCCAAACCCTGATGTGCTACCCACCTTAATCAACTCAATCCACATCACCAGCATCTGTATTGCCAATAACATCACATGCAAACAAATGCTCTGGAACATCTACTGCTCCTACACCCCCACCTTCCTAACCCTCGAAAAGCACTTTCTCTGGCACTGCCTCATCCACAACCTACATTTCCACTCAGAGGACCACAGCATGGGGGTAGTCCACCTCAGCAAGAAACAGTTTAGATGCATGGGATGTAAGTCACTTGACCACCTGACCAGTCTTTGCCCCTTTCCCACAATTCCAGGGTGGCTTGGGCCCAAACCCCAGCTCACAGCCTCCCTCCCTTCCCAGTTAACCTCCACCCCCAAACCAGCCAGAGGCTACAACTCCATCAGAGGTGGAAGGGGTACCCCTCATGGCAGATCCTCCAGAGGAGGACTGTGTTACTAATCTCAGGCTAGGAACCACTACTATGCCAATCCGTTAACTACATGCCATCTATGTCATTACAATCAGTATCTGTGTCCCTTACAAAACACACATAAACCTGCCAAATCTACTAATGTTCTCATAACCCTATCTCTCTTGCTCATGATACTCTAAGATGCCAAATAACTCGTCCTAAGATCTCTAAATGTGGTGACCATTCCCACAAGTGCAGCTACTCACCATTGAGGGATGAATAGCCTCCAAGGATATACCCTGGAAAGCATGATATCCCCACATCAACAAGGGCCCAAATCTACTGGCTCCAACTTCAGTCAGAGCACAGGAAAGCCCTGGATGCCATTGGTCTCTGGACTGAGCTTAGTGTTGAAGCATGACCTCTCCCCTCAAGTTATCAAACCCAGCTGAAGCACAAGCCCAGATGCAGCTGGATGGTAACTCCAGCCCTTCTTGGAGGGCTAGTCACTCTTCAGGTAAGGTAATTACTGACCATACACATGAATACACACAGAGAATATACACCCAGCACTCCCTCCAACAATGGCTACCTCTTCCCTCCCAGTCCCAGAGAGAGAACAGAGATCTTAGCTGCTGATCCCACCCTTGATGATGGGACTGGGAGTCTGGGCAGATCCTCAGTGAGTGGCCACAATTCTACCACTCCATCACCCAGTAGTGAAACACTGTGCTACATGACTCCTGCAGTCACACCAACACAGGCACATCCCATCCCAGGGCAAAACCAATCCCCAGTGAACAGAGGTCAGAACATGACCATCACACAACCGACCCCCAGGCCACCTGGCTGACATAGACACTCCCCTCCCTGCACACAAAGTGCATGCCTTCGCATGATGTCTCCTGCCCCTCCACAAGCACAACAGACAATGAATAAATGCATACACTCCAACATCAAAGTAGCCTCCTTGAATGAAGGTCACTTCCATGAAGGCAACGATAAATGGCTCCACATCAACCAGCAGATGAGAGATGACCACCTGGCAATACTAGCCCTACAGGAGACTCACTTAGATGAAACTCAGGCAGCCTCCCTTAACGACACCTTCATAGACACATTACATATCATTACCAGCACTGACCCTGACCACCCCTTGGCAAGAGGTGTTGCTATTGCCCTCAACAAATGCCTAGTAAAGATGCATGAGGTGAAGACCCATAATATAATGCCCAGAAGAGCATTACTAATATCAATGCCCTGATACCAACAGGAGAAACTAAATATCCTGAACATATATGCCCCAAATGACCCATCAGAAAACCAGTGGTTCTGGGAAACAATCCATGATAATATAATCAACCTACCTCAACCGGACATGCTGCTAGGCAATTTCAACATTGTAGAGGACTCAATCGACTGACTACCTGCACACTCGGACCACACCAATGCAGTAAATGCCCTCAGAGCCCTAAAATCCCACCTCAATCTGCAGGATGGCTGGCATCAGACAAATCCTTCTGACTTAGCATTCACCTATGCTCAATCTGCCAGAAAGGGTGGACAAGTCTCCTGAATTGACTGTATCTACACTCTCAAAAGTATGATCCCTTTTTGCAAAGAATGGTCAATAGACCCTCCCACCATCCATACTGACCATGAGATGATCTCAGTCTGAATATCAAAACATAGCCTACCATTTATAGGTAAAGGCCACTGGACCCTAAACCTGGATCTTCTGAAAGATAACAGCATTTGCACAGAAATAGAAAAAGAGGCGATCAACCTATCTCACAAACTTAACACATGCAACACATCCAATTGCTCCACCTCAAAGAATCCTCAGGAAATCTTCAAGTCTTTCAAAGACAGAGTCATATGAATACTGTGCAACTGCGCTTGCACCCTTCTACCCACCATATCGAAAAAGATATCTGACCTACAGGAAAAGCTCCACTCCACCTTGAACGACACAACTCTGTGTGAAGTCACCAAACTCCAGGAGGATATTAAACGATTAAGATTGGTATGACACACTAATATATGAGATCACATGTCACTCAGAGTATGCATAGAATGTGAATCCCCAACAAGCAAACTATGGGCAAAATCCAGAAGGGATATCAAACCCAATGATGTTATGATTGAACTGCACAACTTGTCATTGTTGCCAGACAACCCAAAATACTGCACAAGGCAGATGAGATGGCCTCAATAACCAGGTCCTTCTATGATGACCTCCAACAGGCTGATCTCTGCCCCCAAGATGAATGTGAGCGGGCAATAGAAGAAGTCCTAGAATACATTGAAGTTAGCCTCCTGCCAGACAAAGTCAAAACCCTAGACAAAAAAGTATCCCAGACTGAAATTGATACTATGCTACAACAACTACCCTGCAGAAAAGCAGCTGGCTTAGACAGTCTACCATATGAATTCTGGAAGTGGCTGGCAGCTCTCCCATCATCAGATGACAATGATGCACCTGGAAATGCAGCTGCCGACACTTTCTGTCTATCAGAATGCCTGTCCCTGGTTTTCAATGACATACAACATAATGGGGTCGACCCTACTACAGGTTTTTCCAAAGGTTGGATATGCCCCCTCTACAAAAAGAAAGACAGACAGGAGATCACTAACTACAGACCGATAACACTACTTAACACTGACTACAAGCTTTTCACAAAGATACTGGCTTTATGTTTAGCATGCACCACTCCACTAATCATCCACAAAAATCAGGCAGAAGCATCACAGACCAAATCTGCCTCACACAAATGATCCTACACTATGCCAAAGCAACTGAGGAAAATGGCACCATAATTGCTCTGGACCAGGAGAAAGCCTATGACAAGGTCATGCATGACTACCTATGGAAAGTACTGGACAAATACAGCCTCCTGCCCTCCTTTAGAAACACCATAAAATCCCTCTACAAAGCAGCAGAAACAATCATCATGGTGAATGGTGAAGCTAGCTCAAGCTTCTGAGTCACCAGAGGAGTATGTCAAGGCAACCCCCTCTCCTGACTTCTTTTTAATATTGCGATTGAACCCCTCACTGAAATGATCAGGTGCTCTACCCTATCAGGCTTCAAATCCCCCAGAACCCTACACTGATTGATAGTCTCAATGTTCACCAACAATACCACCATATACCTGTCCACCACAGATGATGTAAATGTACTTAACAATATTCTGTCTAAATGGTGCTGTGCCTCCAGAGCCAAGTTTAACATTGATAAAACCAAAGTCATACCAATTGGCACCCCTGACTACTGCCTTTCACTAGCTGAATCCTTGAAATTGAACCCCACATCCATGGCTTTCCCACTGAGTGTCAGAATAGCACATGACAGTCAGGCAATCTGCATACTTGGAGCCTGGCTTGGAAATAAAGTGAATGAACCATTGGTATGGTTGCCAGTCCTCAAAAAATTGGAATCATGCCTGTGGAAATGGAACACCCACAACCCTTCAATCAAAGGTAGGAGGACAATAATCCAATGGACTTTCAGATCCATGACCCAATATCTCACATGCATCCAAGGAATGCCAAAAAACATAGAAGACTTCCTTACCAAACAACTGAAACACTTTGCTTGGGATTCGAACAGCAAGTCAAACATCAATTTTGATACCCTATGCACTCCTATTACCCTAGGCAGCAAAGGTATCCTAAGCCTCAAGCTTCAAAATGAAGCAATAGAAATAGTCTGGTTGAAGAAACCACTATCATCCAACCCCCCAGCATGGGCAGCCTTCACCCATGAACTCTTACAAAAAGCCATGGCTCCATCCCCCACTTTGAAACCCAACACCAGGACAAACTATTTCCTCCAATCCTGGCCAATCATGAAATCTAGACTACCCCCCCTGCTAAACCACTGTATCACACTAGCTAAGAAATATAACTTGAAACTAGATGCATTACACTTCCACCCTGATGTACTTGAAGCAATGCCAATATGGTTTCATATGGGTGCCCTCCCCAGACTGAATAAACTGAACAACTACTTCTACACTCAGTGCATTAGAGACCACCACAATATAATGAGAGTGAGAGAGGAACAGGCACTAGCCCATACAGTGAGGGACAAAAGTGTTGCAATGTTTATGAGGTGTGACTTGTTGCTGATGTAGCTCAGTGTTAAGTCTGGGTCCTTACCGGTCCAAGGCCGGTCTGGAGTCCGGTTGGGGGTCAGAGGGTAATACAAGATACTAAGGGTTTTGGACTATTGGACTTAGTGACTGAGGGTGCAGCGCTATTCCCTTGTGTGGGCCATAGTCTGGTTGAGAGATAGAAGACAGAGGACGAGGGAGACTGGGTTAAGACGAGAACTAGTTTGATTTCAGACTGAGGCTAAACAGAATATCCTATGGCTTAAATACTAGAAGTAACCTAAGTGTAACGTAGCACCAGAGACCGGTCTGCACCGGTATAGCGATGATTGGTAATTAGTGTTACAAAGAATCTTATCAAGCAAGGACTATGACAAGGGATTACCAGGAACCGGGGCAGGACATGTGGCTGGGCCAGGTGTTACACCAGCCCAGTACCAACTGAGGGGACAACTCGACTGGGCACTGCCTTGCAGTGCCTCGCGAGCTAACACGTTTCTGGGTCAAAGGGTTAAGGCCAGGACTGGGGAAAGGGTTGGATGGGACCAGTCAAGACCAGGGTAGAGCCAGTCTGGGGTGGTCTGGGCATGGTCATGACACTCAGGCTATTCTGCACAGATAATCATGATACCTATACCATTGGAAAGGGGTGACTCTAAGCTTTCCAGAGCACTAAGGTGTAGTCAGAAAAAAGCAATACATGCTGAGATACACCCTATTCTTTCCAAAAGGTGCATTACAACACTTTTGTCCCTGACTGGTGAAATTGTGAAATGTGACCTTTTGATGGGATTGAGGGCATGGAGGATGGGAAAAAATGATTACATAATAAACCACATGATCAACCAGATGATTTGTCAGCATGTAAACAATGACAAACATTGAACTTGTACCATTAATCCTCCCTCTTTTACCACAACTCATGAAATCATCTCTCTAGCTCACATGGTCATTTTCTCATGGAATTCTTTTCAAATACTGGTGGCCACCACAGTGTCATCAGTATAACATGCTCTCAGAACCATCAGTCCCTTAAAAAACCTGCTGTCAGTCATTTCCTGGACTGTTTCCCCCCCATGCCTGATGTGTTCTGGGACTAATCAGTACTTGGAAGGCTGAAAATGTTATGGAGGTCAATCTGGCACTTCAGAACATGATGTAAAAACCAGTCCCCTCTCAGCCAATGCATTTCTGGCACAGGGACAGTGGTATGGAAGTTAGGGCAAGACAAAATCCTCTTTACCCCTGGGTGTCATCAGGAGGATATGCTACTGAACTGCCATGGAGCAGAATCCTGTGCTTCCATCCAGCCCTGAATATTGCCTTTGGTCACATATGACCAAATAATCCTTCCCCAGTCATCTACAGTTCAGATCAGAGCAAGATCTAGTGAACCCTCTTATGGTGCTCAGAGCACAAGGAGGTTTTGCCTCACCCCAACTTCCATATCAGTGTTCCTGTGCCAGAAATGCATTGGCTGAGAGGGGACTGGTTTTTACATCATGTTCTGAAGTGCCAGATTGACCTCCATAACATTTTCAGCCTTCCAAGTACTGATTAGTCCCAGAACACATCAGGCATGGGGGGGAAACAGTCCAGGAAATGACTGACAGCAGGTTTTTTAAGGGACTGATGGTTCTGAGAGCATGTTATACTGATGACACTGTGGTGGCCACCAGTATTTGAAAAGAATTCCATGAGAAAATGACCATGTGAGCTAGAGAGATGATTTCATGAGTTGTGGTAAAAGAGGGAGGATTAATGGTACAAGTTCAATGTTTGTCATTGTTTACATGCTGACAAATCATCTGGTTGATCATGTGGTTTATTATGTAATCATTTTTTCCCATCCTCCATGCCCTCAATCCCATCAAAAGGTCACATTTCACAATTTCACCAGTCAGGGACAAAAGTGTTGTAATGCACCTTTTGGAAAGAATAGGGTGTATCTCAGCATGTATTGCTTTTTTCTGACTACACCTTAGTGCTCTGGAAAGCTTAGAGTCACCCCTTTCCAATGGTATAGGTATCATGATTATCTGTGCAGAATAGCCTGAGCTACATCAGCAACAAGTCACACCTCACAAACATTGCAACACTTTTGTTCCTCATTGTATGCCCTTCAATGCCACCCACAGACACATAGGATCCTGCGACTGCAAACAATGCATCACCCTCTGCAACTTGGCCAATTGCCTAAAACCATTCAGATGTGTAGAAACTGCCTCAGACATCACCATGTGTGTGCCAGCCAAATGGTCACCACTACCCATCTCCAATAGAATGAACCCTGATCTATCAAAGGAAGAACTCACTCAAAACCATGCACTCCTCGAAGGAGTCCTCACTGAGACCAATCCTATCAAAATCGCCTTTCACATACTGTGCCCTCCACAGCCATGGACAGAGTTGCTGGCAACCCAACAGATTGCACAAGGCACCATAGACTGCCCCACGATAAGAATATCATATGGTTCTCACAAAACAATCAACAATGATGGAGAATGAATCTCCAGTGGAAGTGCCTTCTTTGCACACAACAACCCACATAATATGACCATTTGCATGGCCAACAATCATGCAACCAGCAAAACCAGTCCCCTGAGTGTCATCCTAGAAATGACCAAGAAGATTGATCACTCTGCTCCCTTGATAGCCCATATTAGCTCTCTATCAATCATCAAAAACCTAACTGTAAACCTACCCAAAAATGAAGATCACAATTGGTACAACTGCAACAATGCCCATTTATACTGCACCCTAGTAGCACTGCTGCAACAATGTAGCACTCACACATACCTCCAAGCTTGGAGCTTGAATACTCCTAGCATAGAATGATCAGTGGCATCCAGCATGGCCAAACTAGCCCTAGTCTCCCCTTCCATGTCAACTGCCAACACTTCTTTTGACCCAAACTTCTCCATCTGAGGGCTATGACTATCAACAGGTTCACAATGAGACTTCCATCATGCCTTGATTGCTCACCACCTCACAAATAGCAAGGACATGAACAGGCAAACAAGGATTAACCTAGCCATAGCCCAACATGTGGTGCAAAGCTTGTGGGGAAGCACTCCACCTGCAGCAGATCTATGGAAAAGCATAAGAGACAAAGACATACCCACCAAAATCCATAATTTCCTCTGGAAATGCCTACATGGATGCTACAAAGTCAGTGATTACTGGCTTAAGATACCATCTTATGAAATGAGGGGGATTTGTATCCTGTGCAGCAAAACAGAATCAATATCACACATTCTAATAGAATGTCCATGCTCACCATTCATCACTACAATATGGCCATTGGCAGAGTGCCTATGGTCAATGTGCAGTGCAAAATGGCCCACCCTGAGTTTTGGCACCATTCTCAGCACCAGCCATGCAAATTTCCATCACAAAGGAAAGAAACTGGAAGGAGATAACAGACTGTTTAAGACCCTA
This sequence comes from Pisolithus tinctorius, assembly GCA_024663395.1. NCBI lineage: Eukaryota > Fungi > Basidiomycota > Agaricomycetes > Boletales > Pisolithaceae > Pisolithus > Pisolithus tinctorius. Next base: position 1,242 of record JANFAH010000048.1, on the reverse strand, counting down.
ACCCTAGAATCTGCTCACCTAATATGGAAACTATGTTGTGATTGGGTCATTAATAAAGGAATGCTCGAAAGCATCCCATCCAATGACAAAATACATAATAAATGGGTACACACTATTAATCTCAGACTAAAGTTCGACTGTTTACAGATGGATACCCTACACTATGGAAATAAAGCTCTGAAACTAGACTTAGTCCTCCAAACTTGGCAAGGTACATTGCTCAATGAGGAAAATCTTCCAGACAATTGGATCTGGAAGTCAGGGGTTTTAGTGGGTATTACACCTCAGTGCCCTCTGGGGTGTGGTAGATGGTTACCAACAAGGTGAGGAGTCCCACACTACCTTAACCAGTGTGTATAAAGCATTTCCCCTGGGTGTTTTTGGCGGGTTACTTATGATAAATATGCTTATGTCCTATTTATGCTTCCTGGGTGAAATTCCCAAATGCTACATAGGGGCTGACATGGTCAGTTGCCTTGTAGCTTTATGTCCACCAAAAAAAAAAAAAAAAAGATTTCCATGTAAGGTGATACTAATAGCATAGCATGTAGTAGACAAAGATAAGATAGATCAAAATCAGAATAGAATAGAATTGTGGTCAGGTGATAAGATAAGATTACAAAAGATAATATAATATAAAATTTTTGTTGCCTTAGTCTGAAGTGTATTGCAATCCTCAGCTCTTGTTGCAATACATTGCAAGTCCGATTATGGTAGGATGGCAGTGCCCAGGGTCTGGATGTTTGTCACATGACAAGGCTATCATAACAATCATTATAATTACATTATGATTGCATTGCAATGTAGGGGTGATGGCACTATGTTTGTACTATTGACCCCCAAATATTACCTTGCTATGCCATAGCAATGCCTATTGTAAGTCCAATTATGTAGAAAACTTTAGTATTGCATTGCCATTTTAATTATGTATTTGATTGTGGGCATTGCAATCACTTGTGATGCATTGAAATTAATATACAGATTTTCCAACATATTAGACACAACTCCATAGATACATTTTGTGTTATAAATCATGTCTGGTGACTTTGTCCCCCCCCCCCAAAAAAAAAAAAAAAAAAAAAAAAAAAACATCACATGTTTTCTCCAAATGTGTCCAGGAGTGCCCAGAGGGCTTTGGTATAGTAAATGAATGTCCTCACCTCAGTCTCAAATTTGTCAAAGACTGAGGTGTGAAGAGGAAAAAACATTCTGCCTAACAGAGGCATATTATGTAATCAAAAC